>JAUKNK010000039.1:0-52522 GCA_030765055.1 Mantis religiosa | reverse complement strand
CAACAAAAGTGCCATTTGATGTTCTGAAAATCCATGAAAAAAGTTTTTTCAGAATTGTTAATAAAAATTAAAGCATAAATAAAGCTCAAGGTTACACAAACATGTGCCTCTTACTTAGGTTTATTATACGACCGAAACTATACTTTTATTTCATGTTAATCGATTTACTTATGTTAATAAAATTAATAGTAGCGAAAATTATTGTAGGCCGCGCCGTGAACGAACGGTTAGACCACTTGACCCTCACCAAGGTGGCTGTCAAATTCTGGTGAATAACAGGGAATAGGGGTGGAATTTCTCCGGGATCTCAGGTTTCCCCCGCCATCATTCCATTATCATCTTTCCTTTCATCCACTTTACCCTCAGTCTGTCATCTACTTCTCTTACTCTCATAACAAGCATTGGGCTGATCACCCATCCTTGGTTCCCTATTGGATCCAGAGTTTCTGTTCCCCAACTCGGTGCCTAAAGGCATAAGGGATAGAGGATAAAGAATCCCCTAACGCACGATACTGATAAAACAAGGGAAGTTGAAGAAAGGAAAGTGATTGTAATTTCCTTTTTTTATCCTAATGAAATGTTATAGTAGATAATTGTCCTTATTACATTTTGTTGTGGACCATTTTTCAAAAGAACATACGAGACTTTTCGAACAATAGATTTCTCATCTAATAAAAATTCCAAATATCTTATTTACTCTACGGAGATTAAGGTGCATTACACATATAAATACCGCGCTTCATAAGAACAGTTTTAGCCACTATTAGTTGAAATTAAAGCATAGAAATACAAATTTTAAAACTTTTAAATTTATAACTTTAGCATAGCCCAAAATATGTACACAATATCGAAAAAATATAAAAAGGTTTTGTTATAATTTTAATACGAGATGTAGAGATTGTGTAGAGTGTCTGTTTCCTGTTATGCAGTAACATTTCATAGCATGTTTAATTATATATTGCTGCCTAAAAAGAAAAGCCAGTTAGTGATATTTTGGACTGTATAGAAGGTAAACTATTCGATTATATTGAAAGTCAAAGTGCAATTTAAACAATGATATTTTTGTCTTCTTTAAAATGCACCGAGCTGAATGAGTTTTAGTTATAAAGATTAATTCGAAACAAACTTTCTCCAGGAAGCCATTATCCCTTACATTTTAACGGTGTAATGCTAACGTATATTTTAACAGCAAAGTTATAGTTAGCTGTGAATGAGGTTATGACACTCGAATTTGCGTAACTTCTCTAGACAATTTACTTCATGTACCAGACATCCAATAATGGCTAATCCAATTTAAAGTTCATACCAATCAGGTAGGCTATCAAAGAAATCTGACCGAAATCGGACTCTTCAGTCAAAATCGCTCTTGACTTGCAGTTGCTTCGAAACTGCCACAGTAGAGTTCCAGTTGTTTCTGATTTGTAAGCTAAGAAACGAAGAAAACTTAAAGGAATAGAAAACCATGCTAAGTTATGATTTGTGCTCGGGCAACGATTATCCACAACATCGAACTGTTGTGTTCATGACAAAGGCGATTTAGTATTCACAAACCAATTCACAGCCCATGTCACTTTGAGCCAATTACTGTAGATTATCAGTGAAATCTGTCGAAATGAGTTTAACGTACCTGATTCGCAATTGTTTGGAAATTGTGGTAGCTAGCTGATTCGCACTTGTTTCTGATTTTGCAGCTTAAAGAAATTAAGAAAACTTGATGGATGGAGTCAACATGAAAAATTCAATGCCATGGCCGGGATTTGAACCACGGATCTCCTGGTTTCCGTCCAGTCGCTCTTAACCTTTGAGCTACCATGGCCAACGTGCCTTCCTGACATTAAATTCTCCAGTTGACTCGTATATTTCCCCCGGTAGACCACTAGGGGCTCTCGCATCCGAGATACACCGTTTGTGGCGACTTACTATTGTAAGTACTTAAGTCCCAGGCTTCATCATTTAACTCTTAATATTTTAGTTAATTGATGGAAATTAATCATTTCTCCACACTAGCCGTATATAGCCTAAGATATTTGATGGATGGAGCCAACATGAAAAATTCAATGCCATATACGGCTAGTGTGGAGAAATTATTAATTTCCATCAATTAACTAAAATAATAAGAGTTAAATGATGAAGCCTGGGACTTAAGTACTTACGATAGTAAGTCGCCACAAACGGTGTATCTCGGATGCGAGAGCCCCTAGTGGTCTACTGGGGAAATATATGAGTCAACTGGAGAATTTAATGTCAGGAAGGCACGTTGGCCATGGTAGCTCAAAGGTTAAGAGCGACTGGACGGAAACCAGGAGATCCGTGGTTCAAATCCCGGCCATGGCATTGAATTTTTCATGTTCACTCCATCCATCAAATATCTTAGCCTATATACGGCTAGTGTGGATAAATGATTAATTTCCATCAATTAACTAAAATATTAAGAAAGCTTTCTTAAACAATATGGAAAGTGGTCTTACGTCATATCATTAGTAGGTAATAAATTCATTTAAGTAATATTGCTTGAAATACCTGAGTTATTTTTATTAACTATTGAAACACCCGGCGTTGCACATGATTTGACGATTTATCCCTACAACGTTTACACTTAACTTCCGCTAGTTTTGAGACACTTAAAAATTATTACTTAAATACACCTAAACAAAAGTTAATAAACATTTTCGGATACATAATGTTCAGTGACAGTTGGTCGCATTGTGTGCAAGGAAGTTAGTGGACCTGCTTTCAAAAAGAAAGACAGTAGAGAATTACTGTGTGAAAAAACATGAAGCATGTTAATGGCAGCTGCAATTAGTTTTATTTGTGATATGTTTTAGTGTTGAAATTGGTAATAGACTTAGTCAAAGTTCCTCATACGTGATGTATCAAAGTGTTTAGCAAATGATCAGTATGATGAGAAATTAAATGAAATAAATCTTTATTAGCGTCAAACATTTTCTTCTCCTGACAATTGGCCGATTCTTCTGCAATACAGTCTATTTAGGTTGTGAGCTTTAATTTGACGGCCACAACTTACACCACGACGGGACATTTTATTGGACAATAAGTAAGCAAATGAAATAAAAACGTTGAGAAAAAATTGTGCAAAGCCTTTCTGCACATGAGGTGTGAATTACGACATTTTGAGTTATGCAGTGTGTCACTTAAATCACGTATGCACAGATTTAAGCAGGCTTTAACTTATTATTTTATAATTGTTTTTTTTAAGAAATAAAGAATTTCCAACCCAAATTTGGTTACCATTCATCCAATAGTTATTGTGTAACAATAATTATTTTTCATCTGTTAGTTTACTTAACTTCCTAACAATATCCCTACAAATTTATGCAAATAAGGTTAATGACATTAATTATCAGACATTGCATATGGGTTGATGGTTGCTACATTTTCCTAAAGTTGCACTTGCCCAATAGACTTTCGTTTCTTTTGAGACATTTAAAATATTGCACAAGCTACTCAAAGAGTTAATTAGAAATTTCAAAATACTATAAAGACAGAAAATATATGATGAAATATCAGAAAATGCCATGGAAAAGATCGTTAATAACCGGTTTAAAGTTCTTAATGATTTATCGACAGTACAGCTGGAGATTTCGATGTCGCAATTCCGCTACCTTGTCACTATTTTTGGAGAAAATGTAACTTATGTGTTTAAAATGGGATGATGTTTGTCCTTCAGCGCTAGTAGACGAGCAACCAATCGGCGTACTGCAATGTTGTCGTATTGCATTCCCCCTAAGCGGTGTGTGACCAGCGCCAAACTAATCAACTATTCGCGCTAAGACAAATTTTCAGTTTTTGGGAAAACTGATTCATGAGGAAGGAGAGAGTAATGTATGTAACATAACCGTAAAAACCTCCATACTTTTAGCTCAAATAATTGTCCTGATACAAATAAAGTAGATGCCATTATAGCAATGCATTGCGACGTAAGTACTGTAATGAACATCATTATTGGTTGGCAAGTATGCGTGAACGTATATTTGTAATTACTGAAAACTGAAAGGTAAACATTTGACATGACGTGATAAGAGAAATAGCTATGTACTTTGAATAAGCCAAGGTGTTTGTTAAATTCGATGAGAGGAAACGATACACTTCCTGCTGGTCTGGCCAAACGTGTCTGGTCACATTATATCTCTGTTTATGAATGGTTCGTAATCTATTTACTCTAGAGATTTCAAAGCAGCACTATTCAGTTACTTTTCCGTGAAAAATTGTATCAGCTGCATCAATGGGACACGATCCACCTTCCCCCTTACTACTGCCAGAACAATCCAATAGAGTTAATGTGGGCTCAAATTATGTTACAAACATAAATAATATTTTTAAACTGACTGATTTTGAACGACTTATTCATGAAGAAATTAAGAAGGGACCCAACAAGGCTGGGAAAGCTGCGTGAGACTTGCTGGTAAGCTACAAGAAGACGACTTTTGGAAAGAAATAGCACGTGACGCAATTTTGGAACCTATCATCATAAATTTGCAATACTCAGACAATGAAGACAATCACCATCACGAAGTATCTCTTAACGTAAGTAACATTGACAGCTATACGGATGCACCGCTGGTATTTTTGTTGGATTAGAAAAATAAGTAATTCATAAACTATAACTAATTTTAAACTAAATATTTAAACCAGTTGCGTAATATATGAACATCCATTTTGCAATTGTGATTTCAACAACTGCATTATTATACAATTTTGGAAAATTCAGTTTGCGTTCCCTTGCGTTTAGCACCACGAACACTCGCAAGTGTGTGAGAGAGAGGGAAATATAAAAAGAGTGAGGATAACGAGGCGGCAACGCTGAAGGTGCTAACGCATCTGATTCGCTACAGGCGAGAATTCTTCCCATTTGAAACACATTATAGGAAGCAACAATAGCACTTTATGTAACGTCCATACAAAGCTGTTTATTCTCAGTAATCCCACATGCAGAGCGCGTATTGTACTTCAGTGACAGCGCTGCATTCACTTGTTATCTTGTTTACCACAAGAGCGAAATATTTGTAACCTTACTTCACTTGGGAGTTGTGCGTGTGTATGTTATGAAAAGTTAGACAGTTAATTATTATATACAAGTGTAAATATCATTTCAGCTGCCCGTTTTCTTTGACACAAAAGGATATTGGTTCCTTCTTCCTTCTGCTTGTCACAATATTCAGTCACTATATCTCGCGCCTGCCTATGTATGACACGTTGCTGCCCGGAAGACATAATTGCATCTGAACAGAGTGTATATACTTCGTCGCCCAAGTATTTGCAATGGGCTTTGTCAAAACACTCCATTGTTTCACATATTTTACGATAAGCTTCTTTTTCTTGCGATTTACGTCCTCCAACGATAAGTCATATCCGACGATGAATGAAATGGGTGAAATGATGCTCAAATGAGCCCGGAGTCCATGGAGCTTAGAGTTACCCGACATTCGTCTATCAGGATAAGGGAAAACCCCGGAAAAACCTTATCCAGCTAAGTCACCCTGACCGAGATTCGAACTCGGGACCTCTTGAACGTGATGCAGACAGTAAGCTTCCAGATTTTGTCATATAGTACTATAATTATAGCTATTTTGGCAATGTTCGAGCTACTAGACTATCGTTGACAGTTGAGTAAGGACGGGGATTGTCGGATACCATTTTCATTTTTGAGAATTGTGACTTATATGAGCCCGCACTAAGGACATATTTGACGTCAATGTGGTGTTTATACAGTGCTCTTGTTATGACGAAAAGTTGAGGTGATGACATGAAGGATATACGGACTACATGAAGTTGAAGGGAAAATGAGCAAAACGTTTATATCTTGCTAAAGTTAGGTAATGTCGGACATTACCCGCCAGGTTTAAATTTAGGCTTCATAATTAAAGCAAATCACAATTTGACAAGAAAATCTTAATCACAAAGAACTTTCAGCACTTGGCTAACTAGTTAGGCTAGTTTTAAACATTGTTCGAACTTGGATACAGTATTGGAAATTGGAATATAGTTTTTTGGAACCCTTAGAAGATAAAAGGCTTAAAATACATAGATATTAAGATATCCGAAACGGGTTTTCTGTGTTCATGAACAATAATCACAAACAAAAGTCTCTTTTCTTTGCACCTGAACATTCCTCATGACACCATTTTTCACATGTGATGCAATGAATCCATTCTTCCCCTTGACGATCATCGGAGAACTTTCCTTTGCAATATATGCATTCTTCATCCTGTGTAATGATATCCGTTCGTTTATCTGCATTCTTACTGGATTTATTTCCTGTCTTGGGGCGTTTCTTATGTTTCTGTGAAGCTTTTGAAGGTGGTTTCTTCGTATTTTGTCATTTCTCGGAATTTACAAGTGCCTTTTTATAGGGAGATCCTGTTATCAGCTGTGCTGAGCTTTTAGGCCTGCCTCGGTTTGATATTGTAATTTACAGTGATGGAATGGGAGATATTTGCTCAGGAAGTACTGTATCTGTTGATGACTGCTAGATTGGAAGGTACTGGTGCTGGGTTGTGGACTGGATGAAGATTGAGCTCTGGAAAGAGGTGGAGTGAAACCCGGGCTGGCACAGTTGCTGTTTCATTTTTCTGTCCGACTTCTTGAAACTCTAAACCATCAAAAATGTTTCTGTTCATAGGATATAAACCTGTTGCTCGAAATCCACCAGCTGCTATTTTGCCTGATTGTACCCGAAGATAAGCATTCTCTAAAAGTTCGCATACTTCGTAGTGAGTTACTCCTCTACTGTTTTGAAACTGCCAACGTCTAATCTCCTCACCATAATAGCGCTTCAGTGGCCCCATGAAGGTCTTATCTAAAGGTTGGAGCTTATGGGTGCTGTGAGGGGATAAGCAAATGATTGACACATGGTGATTTCTTGCTCCTTCAATAAGCACAATTTTTTCTGGTGTGGCTGAAGTGCCCATCTAGTATTAACATCACTGGATCTTTTTCTGATGGGTTTGTGCATTTGAAATGCTCAAACCATTCCATAAAGGCTTCAGCATTTATCCAACCAGACTGTTGGCATCGGAAGATGGATCCTGCCGGAGCTCCTCGCGCCAAAAGATGGCTAAAATTCTTCCTCGGAAAGATTATTAATGGTGGAACAAATATTCCACTAGCACTCATGCAAAATACTGCAGTTATTAAAGAGCCCCTTTCTGCTGCAGTTAAGACTGCCTATTTGACGTTTGCCTTTTAGGGCGATAATTTTCGGCTGCTTGTTCTGAACTAAAGAGAGTCCAGTTTCATCTACATTAAAAATGCGTGCTGGTGGAAAACTATATCTGGCCATTTGTTCTTCATAAATGTCGAAAAATTTGCTTACTTCTTCTTTGTTGAACCCTCTCACTCTAGCAACAGAAGTTCCAGTTGCCTGACGTAGGGATAGCCTGAATGCATGTCTTTTCATAAAGCGTTTAAACCAGTTCTTGCCAGCTGCTGCTTTGATCACAGAGAAGTTATTCGGACTATTATTCCGGACAGCAAGCTGATAAGCTAGGCGTGTTACATCACTTCTGATGAAACCAAAGTACCTTTTTTCCATAATTAAAATATAGTCAGCTAACTTTTCTTTGACTTCAGGAGGGAAAATTGGTTTCTTGCCTAATTTTGATCCTATAGCTATTGCAGGTTCAGAACCTGAACGAACATAATCGCAGAGTGTCGAACGGGGAACATTGAACTTCTTGGAAGCTACCAAGTACCCCATTTCTTTTCTGCGCACTGCGTTTACTGCTGCAGCCATGTTGCTAGGATCCCACGATTTCAACACTATCCTAGTTCGGCCAGTCATCTAGAAGGGAATTTTAAAGTTAACTATTTGGGTGCTAATTCTGAAAGGGCAGTTCTACTGTCGGAGGTAATGTCGGATACTATCCGACATTACCCGCATTCACGGCGTTCATTCATTTTCCATTTGCTGCCTTACATTTGCCATGCCATGCCATGTGGTGCTGGCTGGCTGTATATAGCCAGAAGGTGTTTTGCTGCGTGCCCACCCGTTAAGGGTTTTTTACCACAGGTAAGGTATTCCAACGGGATTTTGTAGGATGGATGTGGTGTAGGTTTGGAGGTTGAGAATTTTGTGAGGTTACAATTATTGTACCTTCGGGATGAAAGGACAGGATGCAATACCGAGTTTAGGTTGGGGAGAATTTTGTTGCCAAACAACTTGGGAGATTATGTAGAGCTCAGCTTTAGCTGCTGTTAAGTGTCTTACATTTCAATGCAACCTCTTCGTCACATATAGTGATAGTGCAAAATACACGCTTTCCAATAAAATGTGACTAAATTACTTTGCTATGATTATATCATATATACTTGGCTGGAACCAAGCAACGTTAACTTGCCGTTAAAAATTCTGCTATCGACGGATTCAGTTTTCTGGATGTAGCATCCACAAAACACCATAACTCAATATGGCTACCGCTGTTAAAGCCTTCCTTTAGCTCAGTAAAAATGCTTCGGCTGCTTAAGTCTAGATGCCAGCACTCATCAAGAAGAAACCTTAGTATCCGATATTATCAGCTTATCCGACATTCCCCGCCTTAACTCTGATATAAATGGTCTTGCTATGTAAGCAGCCATTAAATAAAATTAAATAATTAGTGTGAAATGGAGAGGTATTTCGAATTCTCATCTACCAAGTATTTTTCACCTTGTGTTAAAGACTAACTGTACCAAGTACAGACTATATACGTACACACAGATTTTGATTTAAGGTATATTCCCTGAAGGTTTCATTGAAGGTACTCTTATCAAATACCCTTGCGAGATTGAGTAATTGCCACGCGCTCGGGCAACTATGGAACTAATTTGTGGTGTTACGTCCTCTTAACTGGACGCACGAGGCGTTCAATATTGATCAAGGAAGTCACGACTCGTGTCAATATCAATTAATCGTAGTCACTTGTCATTGAAATATTTCCAAATTGAGGTTATCGTCACTGATTCGTCGTCTTGTTATATTTAAGTTTAAAAAAGGAAGAAAAGTTCAAGGACACAAAGTCTACTACAGCATGGCATTATGCGTAATAAATTCGATTAAATATTACTAGATAGAATCTTCAGTTATTCCATCCACACATAAATACTGACTTGCCTGTTTGATAGAAGTGACGAAAGGTATAATATCGTGTATAAAGCTGTGATACTCTTAACATTATATAAAGTATTTTTTGAGAAACTAAAACACCACAAAGACTTACTATGCAAACGTAATATGGGCTGTGAGAAACTAGTATGTTTACCGAACATTTCATTTGTTTCTCTCCTAGCCTTGTAACATATATTTGAAATAGCTTATTTGAAACGGTAGTACAATCTCATTTTTTCAAAATTGTGGCAGATTTTATGCTTGACTCCAACTAGTGAGCTGTTATGGACTAATATATAGGATATACCACAGAGGACGACACCTCTCGTACTACATATAGGGAGATCTGCTGTGGCTACCATCCCTCCAAGAGGAAGGGATGAAGTGAGGGAACTTCAGGAGGTTATAGATCGGAGGTGGAAGTCCTAAACACTTCCTAGCTCGAAGAACTGACGCACTACAGAAGCTGCCTAAAATGGCGATGAGCTACCCTTGCTACCAAGCTACTTCCATTGCCCACGGGGGATACCCTTTCTTTGGAGCAAGCATTCTGCACCTCCTCCTCCCGCCACAAAACTTGTAGCACAGATGAAACTTGAGAAGGAAAGGAATGAAAAGAAAATCGTGATAGAAACCACCCCAACATTCGTCTACCGATCCCAAAAAAATCCAACGTCAGATTGGGTCGCCATGCGAATCGAAAGCCAACCTTCCAAATACGAGCCTCACAATCAACGTAGAGCCTGCTCACTTGATATAGATATCTAGTACATCTTTCAAAATTGAAAATACCTTATTTGTTTTTTTACTCATAATTAATGATTTATTGTTGTAATTTACGTCCTCCAACGTTGAGTCATATCAAACCATGAACGAAATTGGTGAAATGATGCTCAAATGACTGCGAAGTCCATGGAGCTTAGAGTTACCCCACATTCGTCTGTCTGGATAAGGGAAAACCCCGGAAAAACCTCATCCAGGTAAGTCACCCTGACCGAGATTGGAACTCGGGACCTCTTGAACGTGGGGCAGAAAGCTACCATCTACACTACCGAAGCGGGCTAATAATGACGATAATTAATAACAACAACAACAACAACAACAACAACAATAATAACAATAATAACAATAATAACAATAATAACAATAATAACAATAATAACAATAATAACAATAATAACAATAATAACAATAATAACAATAATAACAATAATAACAATAATAACAATAATAACAATAATAACAATAATAACAATAATAACAATAATAACAATAATAACAATAATAACAATAATAACAATAATAACAATAATAACAATAATAACAATAATAACAATAATAACAATAATAACAATAATAACAATAATAACAATAATAATAATAATAATAATAATAATAATAATAATAATAATAATAATAATAATAATAATAATAATAATAATGATGATAATAATTAACAAAAACAAATGATTGCCGGTAAACGGGATGCAGGCTGTAGCGGTAGGCTTATCTGACGCTTGCTGTATTGCAGGTTTCTAGGCAATCTATCCGGCAGAATCAGCAGAATTCTCGCCAAATACATCAGGAGCATCCACAAGCTATCTCCGAAGATTAAACATCTGTTGAGACCAGTGAAAGACAAACTGGACTTCCAAGTTCCGGGAGTGTACCGCATTCCCTGTGAATCTGGAATACCGTACATAGGACAAACCGGAACGTCCATCGCTACTAGAATAATCGAACATGAACGGAGCATTCGTTTAATGCAACCTGAGAAGTCTGGGCTGGCAGAACATTGTTTTGATAACGAACATAGAGCCAATTTTCGGGAGACGACCATCTTGGTAAAATGCAACAGTTACTGGGAGAGGAGAATTAGGGAGGCTTTGGCGATTTCCTCTGAAAGGAGCACGCTTAATCGTGTTGCTGGATTTAAGTTCAGCTCTCTTGGAAACCGGTCATAAAAATGGAAATCCGTTGAATTAAGAAACAAAGATCAAAACAGCTTGATAATCAAGTTAAGTAGTTACGTTTCTTTGACACAATTTTCTATACTCACGCCATCTCCTTACCTGGCATTTTATTTACTGAAAACAGTCTTTTGTTCAGTAATGCGAATTTTGATAGTGTTTTGTCTTTGCTTATATTTGCGTTATATCCAGTATTTCATTTGTGGTTATAACATTCTATAAATATCCTGATGATGGGAGAGATGCACACTCCCGAAACGTTGATATCTAATCATCTTTTCACCTGCCTGGCTGCCCGAGAAGAAAGTGAGAAATTAATCATTTCTTCACAGTAGCCGTATACAGACTAAAGTTTTTGATAGAGCCAACTTTAAAAATTCAATGCCACGACCAGGATTTGAACCACAGATCTCCTGGTTTCCGTCCCGTCGCTCTTGCCCATTGAGCTACCATGGCCAACATGCCGTCCTGACATTAAATTCTCTAATTGACTCATTTTGATGCTTTGGAAAACTGTTTCTTTTGTTCCGCAATACTATTTACGGGATGCCATGGCTAGTGTTATGTACATTGCGAGCATGTATCAGTCTTCAGTTGTTAATAAACAATCACAAAATGGAGATAACAAAGTTTCAACTTCAGAGTCCTTCTAAATCACTTTTAGAAGAACTTGGTGCATCAAAATATACCATATATTGCCACATTAAAAGCACTTGCAAAATCATACAGAAGCTGTACAGTCCGGCCGCTCTATCTCCGGCTCTGACGTTTAGTGGCTGCAGGAGGTGGAGGGGGGAGGTTAATAGTACCAACATATAATAATGAGTAATTGAAAACATGTCGTCAGAATTATCTTTATAATGAGAGTATAGGACTATATTAGCTTCAAAACATTGAAATCCAACTTGTAATTTCATTATCATGCAAGATATTCTTTACAACATCACTCTATTCCAATATTTCGTTCACACCTTTCACGCACACCAACTGCTTCTGTTGGTAGTACTGGGAGTCTGTACATCCGGTGTCGTGGTCAGGAAGTTAAAACTGTCTGCTAGCGCCAATCAACGTTGTCGCTGCTCGACGTGGCTTGCAAATGCAGCACGGTGTTGCCGCTGCAATTTTGTGTGGACCACGTGGCTTTTAGTTGCTTTTGGATCCCGCGCTGGTGTGCGTGAATTCCGATTTGTAACGTCTGTAAGTCTAATTATTATCGCTGTTATAGTAATATGGCCACTGGTTCGTCAGAAAAAAATCGGCTCTCATAAGAGCCAAAGCCGTGACTCACGTCAGGCTACGTGAGTACTTCGAGAAGGAGCGGGACAATGGTGCACCTCTACTACCTGTTACCAAGGGGTTGGACAGAGTTTGTGACGCCTTGAAGGTGGGAAGAATGTGACCAAGGAAAAGTGCCAGCTGATTTAAGTTCGCCGTCTGCAGTTCTGCGTACACCGAGAAAGCAAAGTCAACGAGGCAGCCTTAAAGCTTCACTTGATGCTTTTCAAAAGGATGCTATAAGGCGACATGTATATCAATATTATATGAGAAAGGAATTTCCCACTCGTGCAAAGTAGCATTTTGTTATTTCTTTACCAGTAAATGGTATATTGTCTCCATATGCAACTATTCTGGGATCATGTATATACACGTTGTCCACGTACATTTACGAAGTTACGAGCTGCAAATGCGTGAAATATTTAAAATACACATGTTCCTCTGGTTGAAATTCCCGCTAAAGAACTGGCAACAACGCGCTCCCCCCTCTCGAGAACTGTCACAGCCGGAAATAGAGCGGCAGGACTGTAGATCTGAGCATCATGAACTGACACCTCAACAGGCTGAACATGGGGTGGATATCTGTCGTCAGCTTATCCATAATCCCAAGGATGATATGTTTATCAGGAATATTGTCAGTTGTGATGAAAAATTGATATATTACCGAAACCCTGATGCCTCGAAACAGTACCTTGATCCCCGACAACCTGTCAAAGTCATCGTTAAAACATCAGTACAGTCCCAGAGTTATGTTTTGTGTCTGGTGGAATTTTGAAGGTGTGATTCACTGGGAGTTTGTTTCAAACGGTTAGGCGCTTGATGCGGATCTTCATTCTCAACAACTTGAATGACTTAATGAAATGTTGAGACGGAGATACCTAGCATTAGTTAACCGAAATAGAGTTCTATTGCAAGAGGACAATGCAACACCCCATACTGCATGAACAACCATGGGAAAAATTCAGGAATTGGGAGGAATCCAACTGCTATCACACCCAGCATACAGCCCTGATCTCACGCCGTCAGACTGTCATATTTTTCAATCCATGGCCTATTTATCTACGTGGAAGAGGTTTCGACAACATTGAAGTAGTGAAAGTGGGTATTACCGAATAACCTGAGACTGATACCACTATGATAATAAACCTCGTTGAAGCATAGTTCAAGATCATAGAATCTAATGCTCTATACTTTGAAAATTACTTCATTGCTTGTCAGAACACATTTCAAATAACTGCTTTTCTTAAAAAACACAGTACCTATACTATCATAGCTCGACTGCATATTATTAATAATGTAAGTTATAACATATTTAAAGATTCGATGCAATACATTCTATTAGTTTCTTTACCAACATCTAACGTACACATATTTGTTATATTTATTATAGTATTTAAGTAAAGTCATCTTTATAATATTTGCATTGCATATGTACCATCTCAAATTATGCAAGAAGCCTTTTCGATGGGGGTGGAGGGGGAAACAAAGGCTTGGTGCTATAAATGTACCGCCTTTGAAATTTACTTCTAACAATGATATTGACAAAATCAAATTTTAAAGTATATCGGTAAAGGCTGATGCCACAGAGAAGCTATATTAAATAAACTGTGTTTAGTTATCAAATTTACTATCAAATTTTGACTGAGTTCTTCTCGTGTACTTTATGGTAACAAGCTACAGGAAAATATTGAAGTTTCATTTAGAATGAAGCTTACTTTTGGATATTCGAATAATATTAATACCTAGGTGTTTAATTGGGAGGTGTAGAAGTCTTACGTAGTTGACTTCAAATTATCTACATTCCACTCTTTCCACAACAAAGAATAAAAAGTAAGCGTCAAGTTAGTGATCGGCGGGCAATCCGGACATAAGAGTGGTTTATCTGTGACGTTAAGTGACAGTTGACATTTACTTCCCTAGAGTATTTGTCATGCAGGTATTTTTAATATATTTTATTCAAATAGAAATATTAGAGCCATTTTTGAGGAACTATAATAAAACTTTTTTTTTGCGTAATGGAAGCAAAGTGATAGGAAGATCTTCTTGAATAACTCCATGCTACTTCCTTAGAAAATTCTGAATTTAAATAATCGGTTTTGAGTTATGTTGTTGTTCACATGCACATATACAGACAACATGGGCGTATTTCCTATAAATGTTGTACTTGGGATTAAGTGGACCTCAAAACATGACATCTCCGATGGAAATACTTACTTATTATCAGAAAATAATAAATCAGGATAACTGTGGAACAATTCAATCCACAGAGTTTGGAGGCTGTATTAATTAACTATTTATTTATCTATTTATCTATTTATTTATTTATCTATTTATCTATTTATCTATTTATCTATTTATTTATTTATCTATTTATTTATTTATCTATTTATTTATTTATCTATTTATTTATCTATTTATTTATCTATTTATTTATCTATTTATTTATCTATTTATTTATCTATTTATTTATCTATTTATTTATTTATTTATTTATTTATTTATTTATTTATTTATTTATTTATTTATTTACTTATTTATTTATTTATTTATTTATTTATTTACTTATTTACTTACTTATTTATTTACTTATTTATTTATTTATTTTTCACTCATTCATTCATTCTTATTACTATTATTACTATCATTCTTATTACTATTATTACTATCATTCTTATTACTATTATTACTATCATTCTTATTACTATTATTACTATCATTACTATTACTATTATTACTATCATTACTATTACTATTATTACTATCATTACTATTACTATTATTACTATCATTACTATTACTATTATTACTATCATTACTATTACTATTATTACTATCATTACTATTACTATTATTACTATCATTACTATTACTATTATTACTATCATTACTATTACTATTATTACTATCATTACTATTACTATTATTACTATCATTACTATTACTATTATTACTATCATTACTATTACTATCATGACTATCATTACTATTACTATCATTACTATCATCATAATTACTATTATCATTATCATAATTACTATTATCATTATCATAATTACTATTATCATTATCATAATTACTATTATCATTATCATAATTACTATTATCATTATCATAATTACTATTATCATTATCATAATTACTATTATCATTATCACAATTACTATTATCATTATCACAATTACTATTATCATTATCACAATTACTATTATCATTATCACTATTACTATTATCATTATCACTATTACTATTATCATTATCACTATTACTATTATCATTATCACTATTACTATTATCATTATCACTATTACTATTATCATTATCACTATTACTATTATCATTATCACTATTACTATTATCATTATCACTATTACTATTATCATTATCACTATTACTATTATCATTATCACTATTACTATTATCATTATCACTATTACTATTATCATTATCACTATTACTATTATCATTATCACTATTACTATTATCATTATCACTATTACTATTATCATTATCACTATTACTATTATCATTATCACTATTACTATTATCATTATCACTATTACTATTATCATTATCACTATTACTATTATCATTATCACTATTACTATTATCATTATCACTATTACTATTATCATTATCACTATTACTATTATCATTATCACTATTACTATTATCATTATCACTATTACTATTATCATTATCACTATTACTATTATCATTATCACTATTACTATTATCATTATCACTATTACTATTATCATTATCACTATTACTATTATCATTATCACTATTACTATTATCATTATCACTATTACTATTATCATTATCACTATTACTATTATCATTATCACTATTACTATTATCATTATCACTATTACTATTATCATTATCACTATTACTATTATCATTATCATCATTACAATTACTATCATCATTACAATTACTATTATCATTACAATTACTATTATAATTATTTTATTATAATTATTTTATTATAATTATTATTATAATTATTATTATAATTATTATTATAATTATTATTATAATTATTATTATAATTATTATTATTATTATTATTATTATTATTATTATTATTATTATTATTATTATTATTATTATTATTATTATTATTATTATTATTATTGTTGTTGTTGTTGTTGTTTTTGTCATTTCTCCTTTAAGATTCTGAGAACCACCAGATGTTTTATGCTTTAAATCGCCTCTGAACAGAATATTGGACTTGCATTAAACTACACAGAGTTCAAATCGTTGCAGTCGTTAAGCCGTAGATTTCACAAGGTAGTTCCTGCGGTCGAGGTTACTGGAACTTATCAGAGTTTCTCGTCCCAAGCTTCTTTCGGTTGCGCAAGAAAACGTAAATGTGTCCTAGGAAAGAAGTAAGGTGGAGGGGGTTCCCTTATCAACAGCAGGTCAAACATGTGACATAATGATATGCTGAGACCTTGCGTGAGGTTAGTTGGAAATTTTGGTCAGTGGCGTTACGACCGTTTTGTCTGAGCTATAGTTATTACCTTCCAGGACGTTTCAACTACACTAAATTTGGTTGACGAAGACTACGTCTTTGGATATTTCGTCAGCTGTCATCGTATACGTTTGGTTTGCTCAAATTTCGCAATGCAATGTTATAACGAAGTCAAGAAGTTCTGTCGTTTCTAGACTTAGTCCCAACCCTTTCAGATACCTTTCACAAACGATGCTTGGCTTCTCCATTACACCATTATAAAACAATCAGAGAAATTCTTAGTTACAGAAGGTTTACGTCAGGGTTGTAGTTTATTATCAACCTTTTTCAACCCGCCTCGGTAGCGTAGATGGTAGCGTGTCTGCCTCACGTTCAAGAAGTCCCGAGTTGGAAGCTCGGTCAGGGTGAGTTACCGGAATAAGGTTTTCACCGGGGTTTTCCCTTATCCTGAAAGACGGATGTCGAGTAGCTCTAAGCTCCATGGACTCCGGACTCATTTGAGCACCCTTTCACCCATTTCATTCATAGTCTGATATGACTTAACGTCGGAGGACGTAAATTGTATATATAACTATAAACCAAGCCTTACAAAATGGGAATACTAAATGCAGATATGTGGACTTCGCAAGGGCAATTTTACAATTTATGCTTCACGCTACGCAAATGAACAAATAGTTAAAGCTCAGGACAATGAAGATTTAAAATATGAGAAGGAGAGATATTGAAAATGTAATAGATGGCGATTAAAAATTAATTTAAAGGAGTAATGTAGAGCTTCAGAAAAAGATCTGGTTGTGGAAGATGGCATGGGATGCATCAAAAGAAATGAAGGGAGTAGGTATGTACTTAGGAGCGAAAATACATTCAAATAATGTAGTCAAACAGCAATATTCATGCTGAACGGAGTTTTCTGTAACGAAAATGTTACTTTAGAAACCAAAGGACGGATATATAAATCAATAATTAGAACTATATTAACTTACGCAGCAGAAACTGGGCCATCGAATAGGAATTTAAAATTATTATCTACCGAAAATGACAGGTTTATGAGATCCACTAGACATTCTAAATTAGAAAAAATGGCTAAAAAGTGATAAGACAGAGCATGAACTTCAATTAAATTTTAGATTTTATATGATATTGTGACTTTTTTGGTTCGTAGAATTAAAAGTGTTGTTTGCAGAAATTTAGAATGTGTTTCCCAGTAAACAGTAACTTTATAGATCCCTTGCAGAAGTAAAAACTACCTGAGACACAAAACGGCATTCTTCAAGGTCGTCTCGTTCACAGCTTCACGTATAAAAATTAAAGAAATCACTGCGTTGCACTTCAAATGTCCACTGTCTCAAATAACTCACACAGTTACACCACTAACAACTCAATTAACAACTGACTACGCTCTAACACTTTGCGGGGGTTTTATACCTCCAGTCATCGTTCTAGAATGCAGTCGATTGTTCGATAACAATCGCGAAATAGCGAGAGAAAGACGGAACTATCTGTCTCTTTCTCTCTCTCGGCAAGCGTTTAGCGCTGCGCACCACTCACTACCTGTCTCTGCCCACGCATATCTCCGGCTTTGCGTTGGCTTCAGCCAACAATGCTATCGGCGACAATATAAACTTTATGATCATGTCCGCAGAATGCCTGAGACAAGTTTTAGAATGGAACCCACCCGTGAGAGGAAGACGTGGTTGACCTAGACTTAAATGGATGGAAATTATTGAAAGAGGAATGAGGGAATTAGGTCTGAAAGAATTTGACTAGGAGCATAAAGAAGAGTGGAGGAAGAGGTCAAAAGTTTGAACTTTGGCTACACGAAGATACTTCTTGTTTTACATTGTAATCCTGATTATAAAAAGCAAGTAAACAATAAATACATAAATAAATAAAAGGAAACCAGGATAAGCGGTTTGGGAAAAATGTGTGAGGAAAAATAACTATTAATAGTTATTCTTCAGTTTATAGAAAATGATTGTCAGTTTTTTCCATTGACACACTCAGAGTTATAAATGATTTTAAAAAATATTTTGCAGACGAAATATTTGTCTACATTCCCCTTATAGGGTTGGCACTGTCGTCACAAAAATACAAAATCTTTCGTAGATCCTCCACTAATTACTAACCACTCAATGTAGTAATAGATTGTATTTGTCGGTGACGTTACAAAGGAACGCTTTCGTGCTTGGAAGCGTGGAATAACTACTTCGCTTTTTGGAACTGACAGTTTCATTACTTCCATGACATTCACTTTCTACTCCTTGGGAGTTCCACCTATTTACTTCCTTAACATCAATCCATTAACTTTAACCATGGTCAACTTAAATGGAATATGTCAATTTGGCTGGAGGTCACCTATTTTTCAGCTTATTGCAAAAGAGGTGAAAACTATATAAATGTTGTGGAGATATTTAGTGGTTTAATTTTATAATACTGAATTGAACGTAATAAATATATTAAAATAATATTATTAAAGACTAGGGATTATAAGACGCTAGTAATAACTATCTATGTGCCTAATTTATATTAATGTAGCCAAGTTTGTGATATTTTGAGAGAGAAAGCGGGGAGAGGGGGGGGGGAGAAAATCTTACAGCACTTCTATGAAACCCAGAAAATTCAGCAAAACCAGTTTTAAATATTAAGACGAATTAAGTAAAATTAAAGAGTAGCCTCCTGGTTCTCGAATACCATTTTAGTATGTATTGAAACAATTAGTAATATCATTCGCCCTGGAGCATTAGCAATCCAAGCCAATAATTCTTCTTCAAGTTTGATGGATAGAAGTTTTTGTGGCAAGTTTACGCTAAATGTCCAATAATCATACTGCAAATGCCCTGGAAGTGTCGTTTATATACAACGTTAAGCACACACACACACACACACACACACACACACACACACACACACACACACACACACACACACACACACACACACACACACACACACACACACACATCATGGCCACGCCGTGGCTCAGTGGTTGGACCGCTTGGCTCTCACCAAGGCGGCCCGGGTTCGATCCCAGGCGACCGCAAAGTGAGATTTGTGGTGGACAACACGGCGTTGGGGAGGGTTTTCTCCGGGATCTCTGGTTTCCCCCGCCATCTCATTCCACCGGTGCTCCATCTTCATCTCATGTATCATCAGTGTCACCGCCTGCGGTGCCGTTTGTAGTAAAAGCGGGCGTTAAACACTACACATTACACACACACACACACACACACACACATATATATATATATATATACATATATATATATATATATATATATATATATATATATATTGTGAATTTGTCCAGTTTGCACTATCACTTCACTAAGTGAGCTACAGTGCGATCCATATAAACCTGAACCATTTCAATAAGCCATAACTTTTAAACCAATAATAGCACACACGTGCAACTTTGGGAGAATATAACACACAACTGGGAGATTACGTTACACTATTTACATCTCAGAGAAAATGTTGGGTGTCCTGTAGATCGCTGGTCCCATTTTCTTTGATACGACTGTAGACACTGAAGTTTATATGGGTATCTTCAAGACATTTGTGGAGCACCTGGATGATACCGAACTGAGAGAAGGTTATTTCCAGCAAGATGGAGCAACGTGCCATACATCTAATGACACCTTGGAACTTATAACCAGTTTCTTTGATAATGGAATAATCTCAAAAGGTCTGTGGCCCCCAGATCTCCTGACTTAACCTCAGCGGATTTTTTCTTGTGGGGGTATCTATAAATAGAGTGTACAAGAACAGGCCACGGACAATTGATGTTCTCAAGGTATCCATTCAAACCGAAATAAGTAACATTGGCGAGGTACTCTCTGTAAAACTTGAGAGAATATGGTGAGACGAGTACAAACATGTATAGATGCTGGTAGAGGACACATCCAACATTTTCTCTGAGATGTAAATACTCCAAATTGTGTGGTATATTCTCCCAAAGTTGCACGCGTGTCCTATTATTGGTTCAAAAGTTATGACCTATCGAAATGGTTCAGGTTTATATGGATCACACTATAGTTCTCTGTGCGGTCACTTATTTCACTCGCCTCGGTAGCGCATCTGCTTCACGTTTAAGAGGTCCCGAGATGGAATCTTTGTAAGGCTGTTATCTGGATAACTTTTTTCCGGGTTTTCCGTTATCCCGGAAGATGAATGTCGGGTAACTTAATTCTTTGGGTCCTTGGCTCATTTTGAACATCATTTCACCCTTTTCATTTATCGACCGATATGACAACATTGGATGACGTAAAATAAAAAAAAAAAAAATAACATTGTCACTTGTTCAAATTTTTCTTCACTTCAGTGAAAACGACGTTTAATGTCGCATCAGAAATGCACACACCAACTCACAGTTGGTCTTCAGGGACAATGCTCACTTATCTAGCAGCTGGAATCTTTTACAGTTCCAGAGCTTCCGAGGAGCGGGTAGAAGAAAAATTTCAGAAGTTTCTAGTTATCTCCCGATAGCGCGTCTGGTGTTTATGATGGGCGAGGGTACTTTATCACTCGGTCAGTAGGTCAGTCGAGCATGACTGCATGCAACATGTTGACCGACTGCCTAAATAAGCAGTCTTTAACGATGGAAAGGTTCAATGTTGATAACAGAAACATATTAGTTTATAGTCATGTGCAAAAAAGCGTTTGTACTTTCTGTTTTAGCAGTAACATTAATAATCAGTACGTCTGTACGACAAATGTTGAATTTTAATTCCCTAAAGCAAGATTACGTGTTAAACCCACGTTTGGCATTAACATTTGTTAACGAGTTTTTTTTCAACGCCATAATTACCCACTCGAAATGTGTTTTAATTTGTTTTTGTGGAACTATATATACCAGACTAAAGGTACATGAAACAAATGAAACAAAGCTACCACCGCAATTGTTCAGAAATTGTCAGAGAACTAATTTAAAATGGACTAATAAGTTTTACTTCTAGCAATTACCAAGTATGCCGTCATCCTAGCAAATGTGTTCCTGATTTACATTACATGTTTCCTTCATCCACTCATTTTTTGTCTGTTCGTCATGTGCTTTATGCAGATATGAAGATATATTCATTTTGACAGAATATTACCAAATGAGGCCGCGCCGTGGTTCGACCGTTTGGTTCTCACCAAGGCGGCCCGGGTTCGATTCCAGGCGACCGCAAAGTGAAATTTGTGGTGGACAACACGGCGTTGGGGCGGGTTTTCTCCGGGATCTCCAGTTTCCCCCGCCATCTCATTCCACCGGTGCTCCATCTTCATCTCATGTATCATCAGTGTCATCGCCTGCGGTGCCGTATGTAGTAAAAGCGGGTGTTAAACACTACACACTTCATTTCATTATTATCAAATGAGAGTGACAATTTTATATGCTCAATTAATACCAAACATATAAGTAGAGGAATAATATAAAAATTATAACTGGCGATGAGGCCAAGGAATTCTTAAGAAGTTGGTCTCAAACTATCTAACTTATATCTTTGCATTACAAAAAGTACAAGTGACAGGTAAAATCCAACTAGTGGTAATGTGCAAACATCAAACGAATGTACGCGAGTTGCGGATATTATCTACGATGTTCATTCCTTTAGAACAATAATTGTTAATGTTTATCTCCTTCCGTCCTGGCTTTAGTGCTTGGAAACTCCTATGACTTAACTCGCAGTAACATTTTAAAACTAATTTATTGATCGATCAGCGCATTTGCTCTCTACAGATCTTTGATTATAGACATTATTTACATACGTGATACAATGAATAACAATGAAATGAGGAAAGCCCCATTGGGGCCCCCATAAGTAGTTACATTATTGTTTTAAGTATTACAGAAGATCTTATTGTGAGAGCTGATCCAGTGGTAGGCGACTCCTGATGCGGGTTGGGAAGTTGGATTTTCTGCCAAGGGAATAGTGAATGGCTAAGTTGCTGGAGAACTGCTCGGTTTGTGAATAAATTGACTGTTGACTAGTGCTGATTATAGTTTCTCTATGTAGTTGAGTATGCACCATGCATGTGTAGTGTTTAACGCCCACTTTTACTACATACGGCACCGCAGGCGGTGATACTGATGATACATGAGATGAAGATGGAGCACCGGTGGAATGAGATGGTGGGGGATACCGGAGGTCCCGGAGAAAGCCAGCCCCTGCGCCATGTTGTCCACGACAAATCTCACTTTGCGGTCACCTGGGATCGAAACCGGGCCACCTTGGTGAGAGCCAAGCGGTCTAACCACTGAGCCACGGTGCGGCCACAACTATGCACCATGGTGCATTTATTGAGATTCGTAACCTTTTGTTTTGAAATGTCTGGATATGTTTGATTTCGGAAGGACTGGTCCCTCCCCAGACTGGGTAGGCATATGGTAGAAGTGCTCTTGAAGTCGTGTAGAGGAGTGTGCAGTTTTTTAATTTGAGTGATCATCTTTTGTTGAGAAGAGGATAGAGCTTAGCCAGTCTTTTTTTATGTAACTTTTTTATTGATCGATCAGCAGTACAATGCTGTACAGATCAGAGTGAAAAGAAGGTAACAGTACAATACATTAAAGAACAATAGCACTCAGGGGTAGGTTAACAGGCCGACCCCCAATTACATTAAGTTAGAACTCCAGTAATATTCTCTGAGAAATTATGACAATTTTAAAGATGTAAGACAGACATCAAGCACTAGAATCACTCGAATCTGATGTATCACTTAGAAGCAGGTCCTCTGGTAGTCTCCTCTTCAAGCGTGAGGGCTGGCGCGTGCGGACGCCGATGTTATAGTGCACAGCTCCTGGAACTTCTTGCAGCGTGGAAAAGAAATGACGAGCGATCCTGCGAATGTAGTCGTGAAGAGGTAACAGTCCTAATTCGTGATGGAGCTGCTCATTACGGATGAACCATGGAGCGTTGGTAGCGATGCGCATGAAGCGATTCTGTATAACCTGAAGACGACGCAGATGACATGTGTGTACGGCCCCCCACACTAGGCAGGCATATGTAATAAGCGGACGAACGAGTGATTTGTAGAGTAACAATGAAGACTGCAGGCCGAGGCTGGAACGGCGATGTAACAGAGGTGAGAGTTTTGAAAGTCGCCTGGAGGCTAGTGATATAAGACGATCGATATGAGCACGCCAGGTCAGTCGAGAGTCCAAAAGCACTCCAAGGTATTTAACGGGAATTGTAGTGGGGAGCCAAGGGACATTGCTCCTGTAGAGACACAACGGAGTAAGCGGAGTATATCGGCGAAGAGAAGATTTTAGCTTCGGTTTTCTGAGGGTTCAAAGAGATCCGCCAATTGCTGAACCAACGAGTTAGGCGATCTAAAGAGAGCTGTACTACTTGTTGTGCGTGCTGGAGATTAACGTGAGAATAATATAGTACTGTGTCATCAGCGTAAAGAGCTAAAGAAGTCGGAGCTAAGTCAGGAATATCAGAAATGTATATATTAAATAGAGTCGGGGCGAGGATAGAATACTGTGGGACACCTGCGGTAATATTACGTGGGGATGAAAGCTTTCCACCAATGCGTACTGAAAATCTGCTGTCGTAGAGGCTTAGCCAGTCTTGCTCGAGGTAGTTTGAGTTTGTAACTTGTGTATGGTTTCCATGTGAATAGTCGATGCATGAATACGCAGATGTATTTAACTGGTACAGTCTCAGTTTTCCAGGGTATAGGCTTCACTGGGAGCGTTGCTGGTGAAGGATAGTCTGATCTGCATAGTGTAAAGATCATTGCTTCGCGTGTTTGCAGGTTGAGCGAAATACACCAGTTATCAAGCCAGGGTATAATTAAGTTTAAGGCCTCTTGAAGATGATCTCTGGCGCTGTGGATATTGCGATGTGTTACGAAGATTGACAGTAAAATTTAACTCATGTGCAAAAACTAGAATGAATATTCACATATTGTGATGCAGTGCAACGTCTCCTTTTTTAAATATTTAGTTTCAAATAGCGTGTACATTTAAAATCAAAGTCTAAAATGGGCAGTTGTAAGCGTTACTTTAAACGATCCAAGCCAACAATCCGAAAGTTCAGATCTGAAGTGTCCATTACACAATTGATCGTAGGCTAGCAGAGTTAAAACCACTCAGGCAGGGATACGTAGTTCTCGACCTGACTGGATAGCCTATAACAGCTCTCTCTCTTTTTCTCCCTCCCTCCCTCCCTCCCCCGTCTCTCTCTCTCTCTCTCTCTCTCTCTCTCTCTCTCTCTCTCTCTCTCTCTCTCTCTCTCTCTCTCTCTCTCTCTCTCTCTCTCTCTCTCTCTCTCTCTCTCTCTCTCTCTCTCTCTCTCCTCTCTCTCTCTCTCTCTCTCTCTCTCTCTCTCTCTCTCTCTCTCTCTCTCTCTCTCTCTCTCTCTCTCTCTCTCTCTCTCTCTCTCTCTCTCTCTCTCTCTCTCTCTCTCTCTCTCTCTGTGGATATATGAGTCTGGGCTCAGCTGATTCCTCTGCTCACCCAGTAAATCTGGTTGAGTCCAAAGGTGTGATAAACTACTCTTGATTGGTTTCCTTTTTTGTCCTCCTCTGGTTTTTTTATGTGAAGCTTGAAATGTCACTGTGAACGAGTTACTAGAATGCTGACACTATTGTATACTGGCAGAGAAAGGGTCGTATTAAAAATTCAATATCTAGATTAAAAAAAACAACAACAAAGTTTAGAAGTATCGCTCCAGCATATGTGTTTTATGAATGATTCATAAACGAAGTTGTGGAACTAAATATTTGCAGCCAGAAGCTTGACGAAGATACCGCTGAAACAAACAAATCTTTTGTATACAAAATGGCCCCTAGTGATTTTAATTAAGATATAAATTTAAAACCGTGATAAGTAAAATGCGTTTCTCGATTTGTTTACAAAATCTATTTTTAGTTAATTTTTATAAGTGTTAGAATCCATAAGAGATAAAGTTTTACTATAAAAATGTAAGAAACACAATTAAAATATACAATTTGTGTGAAATACTGATTGAAATGTGATGCCACATTTATGATGCAAGTCTTGATTAGGTCGAGTTACCTGGATAGCTGTCTTTCAGGGATTTTCTCTAAGGCCATTGAGGATCACGAACTTCGGACTCTTTTTAGAAATAATGTCAAGCATGTCAGTCATTCAATGTAATCATTTGCAACTAAAGGCTCTCACCCATATAAAGGTATTCAATCTAATCACGTAAAGTTACGGAATATATTCTTTTTTCTCGAAATGATTACAAATTAAGAAACATTAGAATATGAAAAATAGGCCTTCAGTTGTCTATTCGCGCTAACGAAATGATGTCTATGAAAAATAAAAGAAGATAAGCGAATCGCGAATTTCCAAGTTAAAATACGATTGGAAAATTCAGAAATTGCAAAATATAATATTTCAAAAGTGTTTAATATTACGAAAAGAAAAATGGTGACACAACTTTTGTATTTTAATGAACTCTATATTTTCCTCTATAAAAAGAATTTTGAAAAAAGAAATCAAAGAATGAAAGAAGCTATTTAAGAAAAATTCAAGATGCACATTTTATTCGTCAGCATATTTCAATAATTCTTTATTCAAACCATTAGGTGCTTTTTTTAAAAGAAAAAAAAAAGAAAGGTCAGGTGTTAATTTGATGTTTATACAGTTATTTCTCTATGCCTTACTGTTTCGCACGCTCATGTCGTACACGTACACTGACAAACTCGCATAAATGGAGCTAATATTGTCTAAAAATATGCTTTTGAGGATGGGTTCTATGTGACTGAGAAACATTTTTGTTAAAATTTGATATCAGTTACTTCCGATAGTTACCACAGATTTGTGGTGACTAATATAAATACCTCCAGAAAAGTTTCTGTACCAATAACAATTCAACTTAATACATATTTTATATAACATTGTATTGACAAAAAGTGAGTTCTCCGTTTCTTTATATTACGCATAATGTGCTTATATGTGGCTTCAATTCGAGCAAGAAGTGCTTAGTTATAAGCAGAGTTAGGAAGTTGGTACCGATTTCCTTGAACAGAGTAAGAGCGGCCAGGCAGAAGGGCAAGGTTCGTCGTAGAACGCAACTCATTACTGCAAAATAGGTGTAACTGCATGACACAGAGTACGTTGTTAGGAAGGAAGACATTCGAATAACATCTTTGTTGTGCTTCAAAGATGAACAACTAAATTTGATGTACAACCATTATATGTTTTCTAGAAGTGTACTTATTCATGTCCTTATTTACTTCATTATTTGCATTTATATTTCATTTGAATACTTCAGCAAACATGGAAAAAAGAAAAGCCAGTTCGAGAAACTAATTTAGCTGAAATGCAACAGACTATCAATCAACTAAATCTTGTTTACGGGACATAGAACGAGTATTTCATTTGAAAGGCTTCAGAAGTACATTCTTGTTTTTAGTAATACGGCCGCAGATGAGTAAATATGTAATAAAATTCCTGCTTTTGCATTTTGTCTAGTAAGAGTCTTCAGATATTTAAGAAATTAATTTTATTATTTGGATGTTATTTTACATTCGAACAGGAAATGTTACAATCCACGTTATAATTGCTTGGGTGTTGCCACAATGTGCCTATTTAAATGAGATCAGCTAGAGACAAACCCGTATGTACTATATAAGAATTTGTATGTAGTACATAGTGATCTAAATAGATGTGCATTTAGGAATGTCTCATAAGTCATTTTTTTTTTCTCTGGGTAACCGGTTTCAGTGCCTCTCCGCTGTGCGTTTCTTATCTATGACTTGTTTGGATGCCGGTAGAGGGACGGTCGCAACCTGCATAAAGAACGGTGGGCGGTACGAACTTCCTAGCCCTGGTTATAAGATTACAAATGCGGAAGCAGTATTTAAATGCTTGTTCGTAGTAATGGCAGAGTGTAGTGAATCGTAAACGTTGAAGTTTGTTGGATAACACACACTTGAGTTATATGTAACATGGAATATTTCGAAAACGGCAACCATTTCGGGAAATCTTGACATAAACTTGTCTAATTTAACAATATGTACATTTCTCATTAGGAAGTTTTTGCCTGTGTCATATGATTTGCGAGTTTACAAGTTATACGAGTACAACGTTAATTGAGGAAAGATTTCACATGTTATTCGAAGAAAATTAAGATATATGTTTTATTTATCAGTGCAGCTATTTTAATAAATTTCTTATAAAATCATTTGAGGAAATTTTAGAGGAGAAAGTGTGTTTCCAGAAAAGGGAAGTCGGCAACCTACAGCCTTAGGGAGGGGGGGGGGGGGGAGCAGCTATCAGAAACAAAGTTCGATTCTAAAACATCGGAAGCATTCGATGACGCTGGATTCACAATATACGCCTTGGAAATATAGAGTCGGACTGAAAAGTGCAATGAGTTGAATCCTGGCTATGGCATTGAAGTTTTCAGTCTGACTCTACCAGCCTACACAGAACTAGCGTGAAAGAAGAATTAATTTCTCCAATATACGTTCTGGCTTCATTTCAAAGCTATGCGATAGATTAGTATCACTATCTTTGCGGCTTGGCCGTATGCATGGTAGCCGAGCGATAAAAGGTATGTGTCTCGTAAGTAGACCAACATGAGTTCGAATTCTTGATGTGCACGTTCTTTATATTATTGTTACTTTAATACCAATATCTTATATTTCTCTTGCAAAAGATAAATAATAATATTTTAAATACATTCATTTATAAAACCACAAATAATATTCTTGTTTTCAAAATAAATACAACGTTATAAAAATTGCCTTAATATTGGTTGTGTAAACACTTGGGCTCATTCATCTGTTATGAACGGTGCTGGCATATATTGTGTAGTATCCTCTGGTGAAATTTGTACTAGACATTTGTTGTCATCCAAACCCTGTAGAATGAGGGCAGTAATAAAGCAGAGGGTTTACACACCCTATAGAAAGTTAATTTCAATTTTTATTTGATTTTACATATAGTAATAAAACACTTATGTCATTTAGTTTAAAAATGGAGTTTAATGTTTCAGTTTTATGTGTGAGCATAAATGCTATAAAATTAAGTAAACCTTAGCAATTGAAAGTTATATTACAATGTGCGTAGTACACAACTCGTATTTATACAATTGAAAAAAATCAAAATAATGTCTGGGATTCGATCCTTTGTAGGTCTAGCTCCTACATACTTGTCTATAGCCGCTCATCGTGACACCATTGTAAACCGGCCGTAGAAACGATGTAGACTGAGTCCGTTCATTTATTTGTTGTCAAAGGGTGTATTTTTTTTTTTTTGAAAATCTTGATATACGAGGACTGTTCAATAAAGGATGAGCACATTTTTTTACAACGTTCCTTTACTCATCCTCATAATTTTGATGGTCCTTCTCAAAATAGTCTCCCCTGAATGCGATGCACTTATCCCAGGGTTTCTGCCGGTCTTCAAAGACATGCTGGAAACCATTTTTTGACAGATCCTTCAAAATCGCCTCCTCAGCCTTCACCACTGCTTATGATGATGGATAATGCCTACCACGAAGGCGTTTCCTCAAGTTAGGGAATAGAAAAAAGTCACATGGGGCAAAATTTGGATTATAGTGAGGGTGAAGGATGCACTTCACGTTGATTTTTGCAAGATATTCAGCAACAACATTGGCAATATGCGGCCACGCATTATCGTGGTGCAGCATCCAGCCTACTTCACGAAATGTGGTCTTGCGTCTGATATAGACTTGCAATGTTTTCAGGACACCCCTGTAGTATTGTCCAGTTACTGATGCTGATAAACCATTCCATGAATATCAAAGAATTAGATGACCATAACTTTCCCAGCAGAAGCAACCACTTTTGCTTTTTGGGGGTTGGTGATGAAGGAGATTTCCACACTGAGCTTTGCTGTTTGCTCTCAGGATAAAAATGATGTAGCCAAGATTCATCAGCAGTGATTACGTTTGAAAGAAACACCGGATCTTCCCCTAACATCAACTTTAACTGAATGTTACCTCCATTGCAGCGGTAGGCGATACTGAACATGTCTGAACTTGCCTGGTTCTCACAGGCGGGAACCAGGAGTACCAACAATGAAACTGCTACGGCGTGTTTGTTTCACATTAAGCTAACAGAATATAATAAGATTGAATTATAGTGCGAAAAATTATGACCGTAAAAAAATTATAATCATTCTTTATTGAGCAGCCCTCGTATCTTCCCTGAAAGATGCTGACGTTAAAAACCAAGTTTGGATAATTTCAGTATTTCATTTTTGGGTTATGCTTTTCACGTTTTACACTTTTTTATTCAGGGGATATCCAGGAAGGTGTTTCCGAGGAATCTCGATATAGCAGTTTTGGGTGGAAAGCAATACTTTATCTGGTAATTATAGTAATTGTTAGTATAAGTAAGTTTGGCTTATAAAATACATGTAAAGTAACTTAATAAAACACAGTGAACGAAAAGTGTCTAAAGTTTTTCAACGTAATTATAAAACTAATAAAACGAAAATCTTAAAAAATCAGAGAAAGTTTCTAAAACATAAGGAATTTTCTTTACGTTAATGTGACTACGGAATATTGAAGTGGAGATAAAACTTTCTGGAGTCAATAGTATGTGTTGGATGGAGAGACAGGAGAAATAGGAGCAATCTTCGCATTTGAAAAGAAGACAAAAGAACAGGTTCTGCAAATTTTCACATGAAGTGTAAATATAACGTTATACCCAAAGTGAACATTTTTGAAAAAATCCGCTTTTTCTTAAGGTTGGCTAAAATTGCTGGTATGAGACGCAGTTGCCTAGCACATCTCGTTTACATGCGGTGTAGTGTTTTCAGTCTCCAATCATGCATACAAAAGAAGGTAGTTTGCCGGTCTTCTGCCTGTTGCATCTCCGGATCCATATTATTCCGCCTTCCTGCGCCACTTGTAATGCACCTGTTGCAATATCAGTAGAGTTCGATCGAACAGGAAGTTGTCGAGGTAATTAATTCAGTTTTCCCGACGTTTCCTATTCAGTCTGCGCCATCTGAAACGTCACATCCCAACTGTTTACATTCAGGCAGAACTACAGTTATACCAACTTTAAGGTGTCTCTAAACTGCAGATTAAACTTCTGTAACATATAATTGGATTTCAGTTTTGTATCTTGTGAGGATAAGCTTGGAGTTGAAAATTGATAAGAATTTTCTGGAGATTAAAAGGTTTACTAGCCCAGAGAAGTCAAAAATTGCTTCTTTTTCTCCACAGTTTGCGAAACACGCTTATTCTTTGATCGATTTGACGTTAATTGCGATAGAAGTGTGTAGAAAAACACACACACACACACACACACACACACACACACACACACACACACACACACACACACACACACACACACACACACACACACACACACAGAAAACGTTAAAGTTTAGGAAAATGTAAACAAATAATAAGTGTCTCGGAAATGCTTTACTGCATAAAAGGCGATATATGATATAAATTAAAAGTTTATTTTTTCGTAGTAAACTTGTGCCTTTCTTACGGTTTGCGAATCATGCGAGGTCATCGAGACCGAAGCGGACATTCCCAGAAATTTCAAAATATATATTTTGTTTGACAGGAAAATCGCCTAACAATATGATAATTTAATCAAAATTGCTGCAGTAAGTTTGCAGAAATAATACATTTTGAAAAATATTTCATGTAAAGTTTAGTGTGCTTCTGGGGGATTTCTTGGAAATCTTTGTGTTGAATATGCTGAATTTGAATATCAAGTGATACCGAAATTATGTATCAGTTACATAAATTAAGACATATTAAAATTACATATGAAGTTTTGTACATTTTCCTTAAATATTAAAGTCTTAGGTTTGGCAGTTAGTTATGAGTACAGCTTGACTCGGGGCAAGATGTCATTAAGGATGTAATTAGCGAGAGCTGGTTGTCAGGCTCATTCATAGAAATAGGTAGGTTACCTTAGAGAGGACGAAGTTACAATACAAAGTTGCCAGATTAGGTATGACAGACAAAGTTTGAAATTCTTGGAATATGTCTGAGTATTTCTTAAAAATGCATAGAGAGACTTCAGGATGGAAAAAAAATTAGTAATATAGAAATGAAGTGGCAACATCGTGTTAGAAGCTATACCGGACCCATCCTTAGTTTATATGGTGTAAAGAAAGCAGGAAATTAAACTACTCCGCAGGCGACTGTGATTGGAGGGAATAGTCAAGCCATCTTGTCAACCACGCGTCGAGCATATGCGCTGTCAACGAACTTAAAAAGTTTTGCTTTGCCATTTACAAAGTTTGAGTACTTTATGTGGTGGATCTTTTACGTTAAGATTAAATGCAAAGGCGTGTCTACTGTGTAATATAGTTTTCCTTGTGTAAGTTAAAAACTGACTGAATATTTACAACGGTTACTCAATTTTTTTATTTCATCACATAACCTCACCTCATTTATAAATTAAAAATTAAGGCACGGGTCGTTCTGCGGAATAACAGTGTTAAATAACTGCGAGTAGCCACTTTGGAAATGACTTGAAAGCATGCAACTGAAAAAAAAAATTACCTACCTAATTGGAATCTCACAACGGACGAATTCCTTGAACGAGTTCCACTTCCGAACTTTACTTTGATAATTCCCTAGCCACAACAATTTATCTTCATAATCAAAAATTATGTTTTCTATTTCTGTTCACAAGTTCAAAGTCTATGTCGCGAAGAATAGCATAGAAGCTCGCTTTTCAAAGCTCGACTAAATGGGATCATTGTTTACTGCTTGAAGCACTCTTGTAATTGCGGTGACTCGTTTCTTTCAAAGAAGCTATGAACCTTGCGACCAATAACACTTCTAACAAATTCATCAGATACACTTTCCACAACTGTCTTCATTATGTTTCGGTGTTATTAGTGGATAGCCCGCCAGTTTTCACAGCATTACTTCGAGCGGCATTGACACTTGCCGCTGAAGCGCCGGTTAATTCTGCTGACAATTTAACATGTCCTCAATTGCTAAGGTTGAGTATTTTTCACACAACTTGCAAAATACGTTCAATATAGTTTGCTTTTCTCCACTTTTTAAACGTTTCCCTTTGTGATGTTTTACATATTGCACGGAAGCCGCCATGTTTAAACTGGTGTTCTTTCCATTTCCTTTTAAGCTGCGCAAGCGCAGTGAGCACTCTGGTTACTGTATACCAATTACTCTACATTTACCAAATAAACTACTAATTAATTACTATTTGACTATTGTATTAATATTTATATTATTGTATTAATTGTAAAGTCCTTAAAATTGATATGCGAACTATATTTTTCATCCGCAGAGGCTAAACAGCCAAGGATGCCGCCTACATATACGTTCTTCTATTTATATTGCCATATAAACCAATATGGCTGCGGTATAGTAGAGGGCGTCTTAGGATCATTAGCATAAGGGGAGATAATTAGCGAAATTTTAGTAGCCGAGGAGGACATTCTAGGCAGAATCTTGGATACTTCTGGGAATGAGGCGTCATTTCTTGCCTCAATGATAGAATCACGTGTTATCGCGTAATATAATATACATTAACTCTGGATAGTTATATTAATTTCCATTGGTCGGTAAATTCTCGATCTAAGCGAATGCTTAAAGCCTTATTAAACGTTTCAAACTTAGATCCCGGTTTCATCCTTACTTTTGTTACACAACCACGCATACCTGAGATAGGACTGTTCGAGATTAAAGCAAGATCACCGCTAACAATAGGCGGACATCATCGTGAGGAAGGATATTAAAACCTTACAAGTTAGGTATTTAACTATATTTTCGTTGATGAGTTATGCTATTCATAGACAGATACACACGTACATACCTTTTTCTAAAACGCCTTTATGTTTCGCTTTTTTATTTAGAGAGTCTCAAAGCATGTGTTTCTGGTCAATATATCGAGCTTTTGATTGGAATGCAATACTTTCCCTACTTGATCTACGTAGTATAACAAGTAAAAGGCGAATTACATTAGCGCCAGTTTTAGATTGTACGTTGAGTGGTTCATCTTGGTCTGTTAGGGGAAGACAGACGGGACCAGGCGTCTATTTCTTTCGTCACTATGTACTTGTATTTGCCGTGGGGCGGTGCTAATACAGGTTGTTACGTAGAAACTGAATGCCTTGCTAGCTAGGCAACCTCTCCATTACGCTCGCCTCGGTGGCGTATATGGTAGCGTGACTGCCTCAAGTTCAAGAGGTCCCGAGTTCGAATCTTGATTAGGGTGGTTACCTGGATAAGGTTTTTTCCGGGGGTTTCCCTTATCCTGATTGGGATTTCATTATGGAGGGGATTCCGTACGTAGGCCACCATGCTGGGTCCCATTGTTCCTATGCCCCAAGTGGGGGTACCCCCGGGAGGGCGACCGACCCATGGAGCCATGACAGTACAGAGCGCAGGGTCCCTACAGTTTACTTGGATAGAGACCTTCCCCGACAGGCCAGGACAACGAACCCGCTTCCCTGCAGTGGAACGGCAACGAGCCTAGCAGCCGAGCCCTAATGGTCCCAGATAGACGGTCCGAGCCCCGAAGGTCTCTGGCTGGCGGTCACGAAATGGTCCCAGCAGAGAAGCTGTGGCCGGCAACCGACCTACTGGAAGAGGAAGTAGTTTTCCTGAGAGGATATCATCCCACCATGCACCGCCGAGACACCCGCCGAAACTTCTTTCCTGAAACAGACCACCAGATGAGAGATGATATGAAATGTCAATGGAGATGAAATGGAGAGACAGGAAATTCAGGGGATGTAATTAACCTACTCAGCATTCGCTTAGCTATCCGAAAAACCCCTTGGGTCAGGTAGATCGTCCACGGGAATCGAACCCGAGCCATCCCGTTTGGTCTCTTGTCCTGATAGACGAATGTCGGGTAACTAAGCTCCATGGACCCCGGACTTATTAGAGCATCACTTTAACCATTTCATTCATCGTCCGATATGACTTAACGTTGGAGGAGGTAAATTACAGCCAACTGTCCATTACACCTCACAAAAGTGCTAGGCGGACTGAGCTCTAGGTTGGGCAAGTGACGTAATACAGCATGTCAATGCATACTGTGACTTGGTGGGTTCGTGAAATGAAAAGTCCAATTGCACCACTCAAAAATGTTCTTTATTTCCACCGATTTACAGTTGAACACTTGCCCATTACACAGAATTACGTAATGCACACAATTATAATTCCTCAGTTCGTCCGTTACCGTTCCGATGCACGTACACAGTCTTTTCGTCCGTTCGCTAGCACGTCAAGCAATGACTGACTGCCTGACTCAATTCACTCACTGCAGCCCTTTTTATAGGAATATCACCGTCTTCTAGATGTTTCTGGTTTCAGTGAATTACCACGAAAGTTCCAGATGGCAGTGTGAGGGAGGAAAGAGGCGGCCAGCGACAAGTGACATTTCCCTAATCACCCCTCAGTTAGTGACTGAGATTAATGGAGGGGGCGTGGCTCGGCTGCCTCTGGTCCCTTCCAGTTGTCGCCGGTCGTGCCTTCCGCTAATTGGGTGACAATACTTTATATAAACACCCAATATTTCTTTGGTTTTGTAGTGGTATTGATATCTAATCCACATTTTATCTATCTTTGAAAAGAAAAACGAAACCAAAAAAGGGGGAAAATAAATACATTACAAAATACATAGCAAGATTGGTTGGAATGGGATTTACAACTTCCCAACCCCAGATCAATCTTGCTAAGGTCACAGGTAGGAGTCTTTCTAAGAGGCCATACGAAGATTTTCAGGAAAACAGCCTAACTTATTAATTCTTTTATTTTTTTATTTTTATGGAACAGAGCTCAAGACGATTAAATATTGTTAAAGATATTTGTATGGGTGATCTGATAAATGTCAGATTCGGTTTTGAGTTATGCTCGCTCGCTCACTCACTCACTTAATCACTCACTCAGCCATCCACTCAGAATGTGTGTTTCCGATAAAATCTGAGTATCGAATTATTTAATGGAATGGTAAGTGGTTCCATGCAAACACTTTAACCTAATTTCTATGCTTTAATACAATTATTTGTAGGCTCTTACGTTATAACTGCAACTGGAGTTGGAGATTTTTCACTACTTCCTAGCTAGTATCAGGGACTAACTGTTTAGTGCGAAGATCGGATTTTATGAACTGCTGGTATATGTACATTTGTATGAAGAATGGTGTGAAATTTTAGGCACACACGTTAAGGGTGTATTTTGGAACAGATAAGAAGTTTGGAAGAGATAAGAAATTAAAAAGGATATCCTGAACATACCACTCCTTGTAAATCTAACGAGCATTTGGTCTTGAAGCCAAGGCAACAAAGAACTAAGGCATGCCTGCGAGTGAAATAGACATTTTGAGCATATGTGCAAGTTAAATTGTGTGGTTTATAACCACAAGACCTGCTTTGCAGTTGTCAGTAAAGGTAGCCACGCTGTAACAAGCAAGGGCGTTGGAGGTTATGAGGTCTAGTGAACCTAGGTAGTCCTTGCATAGCTACAACTCTTAAGCATAAATGTGGTCATATCAGTCATACCCTTGTACCACTTCGATAAGTGGAATACATTCTCTAAATAGAAATTACGCACCATTTTAGTTCTGTAATTTTATTACCTTCCAAACCTTGTATTGTTATATTTTGTGTTATAAATGTTTAAATAGTAATTGAACATCAAACTATGATCAGGATAACATGGATAGCACTTACATTTGGATTATTATCTTCTCTATAGAAGCCCCTGTTAGGTAGTGGAACTAATTATTGAAAAAAAAATCACTTTAAGATTCTATCAAAATTACACCCACATCTCCCCCCTCCAAGAAAAACCATCTCTAGGCATTTCTATGTTTATCTCTCTCAACTTTCAAAGCGAGAAGTTGATTAAATATCAAACTCGGTTGTTTAAGTTCTGCTTTATAGATTTTCTAGGAAGTACCTCAACTCAGAGCTTCCCATTAGTTGGAAACGCGTTTTATTTGCTATTCTCTCAAACATAACTCAAATGACATTAATCAAAATACTAAGCTAAAGATAATTGCATGGCAAATGAACTTCATATCTGGAATTTTCTGCCAGTGAAAGGCCTCTTCAATCTTAGTGAATGAATTTTGCAACACAAATGCTCGTCCTAACGTACCGTGTTGCCTAGGATAGTTATCAGAAATCTGAGTGTTTATAAGCTGTCACTCAACAAATTCAATTAAAATCACTAAATATTAAAAGTGACGGAGAAGATTAATTATCGAATATAAAGCAAATATTAAACCGGTAACCGTGAATATTCGATGCGCATGTGAGAGAATATTGGTTTGAAAATTGCTGATACAAAATGTACCATAATCACATTTGAAGTTTATTTATAGAAACATTTAATAAAGAAGTAAGTTGATCCTAGCAGTATGCGTTTTATGGCTTATACCTTTACAACCAGAGCTGCATTATAATGTAAAATTTATACGTACTTGTAGTGGGGGCAATTTTTGTTTAGTCAGGGTAATAGTATTTTAAAAATACACTCAAGGGCTTTGGTTTATTGAAGTCTTGAAAATAATTAAGCAAAAAATAAAAACAATTTCTAATTTGAATTCCGATTTTTTTTACATTTATTTCCTGAAATAACATTTGACACTACACAATTCCATCCTCATTGCATCCTTATTCCATTCCATAAGTTCTGAAACATTATGGAAAATGTTCATCTACCATTCCATTATGTACAAGTGGAACAGCATAGGTAGCTCCGATCGCACAGGAGGAATAGGAAATAAGCCAAATTTTATGTATTAAATCTGTCAGTTCAGTTTTTATTTGAAGAACACTACAGGGAAATAAGTTTAAAATATTACGGGTTACATTTTACCTACAAAGATTTTATAGATAAGGTGCGTTCAAGTTATAACACCTATTTTTTCAGGACTGAGACTAGATAGGAACTTCTGGTTTTTTCTAAATACACATGGACCTTTGTGAATGAGTGGCAGATGGTAGCACTATACAGTTCACAGAACTCTAGTGGCAGCGACGAGAATTAGGACTGTTTTTGATACTTAATATGGTGACGTTTTCATTACAAGAACATCGTGTAATCATTCATTTTTTCCATTTTCGTGGTGTGACACCTATTGTAATTCATCGCCGGTTGATTGAAGCATGTGGTGATGGTACCATGGATGTGTCTAATGTGAGTTCCTGGGTGCGACAGATCAATGAAGGCAGAACACAGTGGCGGCTGGTGGGTTAAATTATTGGTGGTGCACAAATGAAAAATAAAATACAGAGTAGTAATGACTCACCTATATATACAGATTCTCTGCTCTACTCTCCTTAGGCCTGGCGAATCTATCAATAACTTTTGCGTTGAAATCGCTGATTTTCATAACAAAATCTCTCTCAATTGAAAGCATTGCTAATGCTGACAATCGGTCCTGTGGCATTGTGTTGCTAAGGAAAGTTTTTATTCTTTTTAAAGTTGAGAAACAGCATTCTGCTTCAGTGGTAGACAATGACATACCTAGTTAACAGTACTCGGAGGAGTTTGACATATTTGCTGAATGTAGCACATAAATTGTTTTCCTTAATGAAGTCCATCAAGCACAAAGCGCCGGACATTCCACGAAATTCCTCTCGACTGTAAATTACAGTCAGTTCTCTACGAATTTTTGTTCCAATGATAAAAGGATAGAACCTTATTGTTTCTCTAAGGGAATCATCTGGAAATATCTTAGAAATTTTCTTGATGAAACAAAGTTGAGGCTACCAGATGCCCCGTGAAGCTAAATCTGTCCTTTGCTTCTCTAAGAATGTCACATACTTCAAGAGCTTCTCTTCTTTTCACATCATGATATTCTATTCTTCTCCTCTTAATTGCAGTTTATTCGTGTTTCTCGATATCCACGCTATTTCTTACCTTTTGCGCGTCCCTTTCAAATCCGTTTAGCTGGGCGATGGCAAATGTTGCATTGCAGTTTCATTTCTGCAGCTGATTGTACAAATTGTCCACATGTGGTATGATCTTGTAGAAGAAAAACAGCCAGAATACAAAATTATAATATTTCAAGCTGGCCATAAACCCAGAAGCTTGAACAAGTGTGGCGTTGTTGTTTAACAGAGCTCTCTTCTGAATAACCTCCATGCATTTAATTAAATTCTCCCTGTGTTCGAAAAGCAGAGCACACAGAAGCTAAGCCTGAAGGTCACGCTATAGCCGTTGCTAAGAGTAGGAGGAGCTAGGTTTATAAGCAAGCCACTCCCATCTCTTTACCTTCCCGCAAACCCCTCAGAGAGCCTACATTTGGGCAAAATCTTAGGTTAAATCTTCGCTGCAAACCTGCGGCTCCTACAGCTAATCACTGTTTATTTCGACTTCTGCGGTCATGGGCAGCTACAGACGATAAGCGTAATTGAAACATGTTTGTATATAAAACAATGCAAACAAGTACAGCTTTAATGTCAGCTGACATCGCCTCCAAAATTGGCATTTCCGTGGGATCTGTGCACACAATCCTGCATGAAGATCTGAAACAAGGTTCTCCACTCGCTGGATCATGTCATCGGACCGGCTGGTGCCAGGCCGTGTTTGTTGTTACTCGATGTTCTGTCTTCATTGAACTGTCGCACCCAGGAACGCACATTATGCACATCCACGGAGCCATCACTACGTGCCTCACTTAACTGGCGATGGATTTCAATAGGTGTCACTGAGAAAACGAATGATTACACGCTGTCCTTGTAAATAAAAAACAATCCCTAACTGTCATCGCAGTTACTAGATTTCTAAGGACTGTACCGTGCTACCATTCCTGTCACGCATTCACAGAGTCCAGGTGTATTAAAAAAACACACAGAAGTTCCTATCAGGTCCCAGTCGTGAAAAAATGGGAGGTGCTATAACTAGAACGTACCTCGTAATAACGGGTGTGGAGCTGTCAGTTCTGCTTATTACACTTGTGATGCGAGAACTTGAATCAGTTTGCGGATATTGCCTCTGATTCCACGGAAGTTGTCTGACTGCCGATGCGCCGGCTCTCTCCTACGGACAAGGCAAAGAAAAAGAAAGGAAATATCAAAATTTCCTTAAATGATAAAATGTATGATTGAAGTTAAAATAATAAATTTATTCAAAGGTGATCGTTAGAAATATAGCTATTGGTTTTCAATCAAAGATCTAAAAGTAAATGTCTCAAATTCCAGGTCTTATACTACAGTATTCATTAGCATTTCTTTTATTGCCATAATACAACCTCTTCGGCTCCTCTTTAAACTAACTTAAAGTTTTCTGCCCATCCAGCGAGCCCTTTAAAGCGATCATAATCTTTCTACACTCAAACGCTCATTTATCATCATCTTATTTTTAAATGTATTGTTTAGTAAGAACTGCTATGTAAAGCTTAAGTTAGAGTTTAATAATGGAGGGGATCGGATGAACAGATGAGAGAGAGGGGGAGGGGAGAGAGACAGAAGTGTAACAAAGTTTAAATGTTGCTTAAATGATGGATGGTCACCAGGGTGTCATCTGTTTAAATACCCATCATTCGTTTAGTTGCAAATTCGCTTCTAGATTTTGACATGGTGAACCGGCAGTCGTATTTCAATAGTTTTTTCTATCTGACTTTACGCAGAAATACCGTTCTCTATCCACAATTTATTTTCATATGTGTTGCCAAACTAAATCACCAAAAGTGATGTATCTTAAATGTTCAGGAAATATCCTCTTGAAGACCTTTCATTCTGAATGACTTTTGCGCAACTGGCGTAAATATAATAGATACTAAAATGTTATTGTATAAAAATGTAGATTTTGTTAAAATAAAATGAGTTGAGTTCTTATTTAGAGCGCTTTTAATTCCCTTGGTTCTTAGTCCATTCTATATAGGGCTTTTTTATTTGTTTATCCTTTTCTTGGTAATTTACTTTAGAGGCCTTTTCATCAGGCTTCAGGCACCTTTTAGGTGCTGTAAGTCGACGACATAGGTCCTCCGACTTTTCTTCCAGTAGGTACCGTTGCTAACGATTTACATTCGGAAGGAACTCATTATGTCACATAGGTATAATTTTCTTTTGTTTTTGTTGGAGTTGACCATTTTTAAATACATTGTTATTGTTGAGAATTTTCGAATATTTATTATAATCTTAAATAGGGAGTCGCATTTGTATTTCTTCCCCCTGGTTATACAAATATAATAATAGAGAAATATTGCTCCATTTTGAGCATTAGGTTATTGCTACATTTCTGTCTTTGCTATAGTCTGTAATTGTCCTGGTTCTTTTCGATCATGTTATGATGTTATATCTCCCACACTTCTGCCTGCACAATATGCACTTGCAGTCTTCGTCTGGCTCGTGGAACTTCTTGTTTACACCTATCCTGTGGCGAAATCCGTGGATGGAGAGTCGCGTTGTGACGTGCCGCTACACTCTCTAGTCCAGTGATCAGCAGCAGCGTGCATCCTCGTGCAGCGGTCTCTTACCCGCATGCACGCTAGTGTACTCGGAACTGTTGACGGGTGAGCAGTGGTGCAGTGTCGGCTTTTCCCTAGTGTCCTTAGTCACGTTCAGAGACAATAGAAGCATACAATGTTCACATGTATTTAAATAAGTAATTATATTTTATGGAAAAAAGGATACCAGTTATTCAGCCATTTCTCTTAGGAAATTAACAGGCTAACACAAATTATAATATACTCTTGGATAGTCTTATTAATGCTGTGCCATATAGAACACCTAAATAATAATGATAATGATAATAATATAATAACAACAATAATAATAATGATGATAATGATAATAATAATCAACCGTACTGTAACTGTCTATTGCTGTCTCATAAATGCTCCAGCATTGTGATTCGTTTATCACCTTGTAATTTGTCATAATCACGAGCATGGCTAGTGTCATAGTGGCGCTGAAGATTATATCTTTGTATCACATTCAAGACCTTACTGCATATTAAACTTCGCGCAGCATTATCAAATGGTGTAAAAATTAGGCGTGCTCCCATGAAGGGTTAAATAACGTAGGGTAGAAGACCTTCGTGAACAGTAGCCATCTTGTACACAAAGTCCATACACAGGTAACTAACGAGCCTATACTGATCACCTCATAAGCTAACAGGTTGCCTCCCCTTTCCTTCCCCTCCCGCACTATAGTGCATTCGCTGGTGCACTGCTTACCCAATATCCGTTTTAGCGGGTCGTGAAGATAACTGCTCTAGTCCATCTGTCGTCCATCATCCCTGGTGAGGTGTAGAAGTGCAGGTGGATTTACTTTTCTTCCTTTCCCTGATGTTTACTAGGGCTCTGCTTGCTTCTGTTGATTGTAAGTAGAATTGTGCTCGTATGTCTTGTATGAAGTACGCCTCCCTCAACGTTTCATATACCATCCTGGGTGGTGCTGTTTCCCCAACTCGGGTAATCCTCTTCATTAACATTGCTTTTATTATTTCCATTCTGATGAGGTCTCCGATTTTCAGCTTTTCCCACACGATGTCAGTTCCATATGTTATCACTGGCGCTACTGCCGTCTTGAACAGTCTTATCGCCGTGCAAGTTGATTAGTTTGCTATATTTGGAATGTTGTACGAGGCCCAGATTGCTGCTGCTGCTGCTGCTGCTCTTTACTGAATGTGTATACCAAAGGCGCCGCTCTAGTCTGTAGTGTTATTTCCAGATATTTACAATTTCCCACATTTTGCAGTGACTTCTTGTGTAATGTTATATTGTCTTTGGGCGTTGACTTCCCTCCTTTTCTGAAGCTCATCTTGTACTGTCTTTTTTCGGTTATCTGTAGATTATGTTCCTCTGTAAACAGGCCTCAATTATTCTCGCCATCTCGCCGATTGTCCGTTTTATTTTCTCGATCAGCATTTGCCTGTTGATTTAAGTCGAACGTCTTCTTGAAGTCAACAAAGACTGCGTGGTATTTCTCTCTGGTTATACAAAGAGAACGAAATTTTAGGGCCATCACGTAACTACGAGCTCTTAAAAATTGACAGTCGTTTAATCCTAATGTATGAGTGTATGTGAAAGGAAGTACGTTTGTACCTGAAAGGATTAACTATGTAATAAAGCCATTTCTACAAGTGTTTATCTCAAATAACCTCAGGCGAAAGAGTGGTCAAGCAGTCCCCATGGGTCATCGAGTTTGTTTAATAGTAGGTAGTAATTATATAAGAAAAATTTAGCCATGTAACCCAAGTGGTATTACACATTGTGTTATATGCATAATAATTCTAGTATCTGAAGAATGGAAACTTGACGTTATATAAATTGCTAGGCTCTTAAAGGTAAAGAAAGAGCATAACTGGCTAGGATTACTCCACTGCTAAGTATGGGAATTAGAATATTGTACAAATAGTCCTTACGTTCGGCCAAGAGTTTTGTGTTTTGTGAGTGAACCTCCCATTCCAGGCTTTCAAATATTATATAGGCACTGGAAAATACAATTGATGGCGTCATTTAGTGCTAAAGCAGTTCGCAGTTACAGCGTTATGCCCCTTTTAAAATTAGAGAGCGAATTCACTGTTTAATCGGCAGTTTACTCTCAGAATTTTGTTTCGAATAGAGATTCTTTTGAAACTATCTGTGCCACAAGACTCGGTTTGTGCCGTATGTAAACTTTAATTACTGAAGATATGAATATCCAAGCAGTGGGCAAACCTTGTGAAATACGAATTGCTTACGGATATTATATACCTTACATGTAATGCGAATCTGAATGAGATGGTTTCCTAGCAGAGTACATTTAGGTTAGGTAACGACGTTGCACTAAAGTGTGAAACATATTTTAATTAGGTACAGGTGGAGGGCCTTTAAACTTTGCACAAACATGCGAACCAAGGTCGCCATTAGAACGTCTGGCAACGGATATTTGCACTGACTGAACAGTCGTGCAAAAGTTGCTCCTTTTGAATATTTTTAACACGATTGGCAGTGATTTTGTTTTAATTTCTCATACTTAAAGGGTTGTAAGTCTTTTTTTGAAATGCTACACCAAATTGTGGTTTCAAAATATAATAACTATTTTAAATGTTAAAACATTGCAAATGTTGCATTCACACTTGTTTCTTTAACGACATTAGTGTTTCGAAAATGGCTTCTATCTTGTCTACCACTTATATAGTATGCAGGGAAAGTATTGCACTCCACCCAAAAATTCGATACCGGGATTTCACTAGAAATATACGTTTAGGGGTCTCCCGAATCCTCTACCCCCAAAAAGTTCTTAGCAAATGAGAGTCTGTCTCTGTGTATGTGTGTGTGTGCGTGTGTGTGTCTTTACGAACCTAAAAATGAAAATCAGTTAAATTCAAACTTGATAACATGGAAAAAGTTCTAGAAATACAAAATATAGTCCACACCATAAAAAAAAAAACTTGGAAAAATACTAGAAATACAAATTACAATCTAGGCCATTAAAGAGCTCGGAAAACGTATAGTTTTGCAATGGATTCCGGCCCATTGTGGAGTTCAGGGGAATGAAAGGGCTGATATACATTGGCAAAAAAGGATGTAAAATTAAACAGAAATAAATAAAAGCCTCTTCATATGAATCAATTAACCTTTAATTGGCAAGCTACTTTGCTTCTTATGCCGTTTATGTTGTACTTGCTAAACTGGTTCTCATACTGCTTTCTACGGTGCCTGATCGCAATCGATTCAAATAGCCATGATCGTTAAAGCGGTATACAATGAGCTGGTCACCCATTCAAAGCTAAATATCTTGGGTTCGAAAACTGCAGTCAAATGTACCTGTGGTAAAGGATGGGGAGGGCCCAAGTAAAATAATTGGTGTGGTGGCGTGCTTGCATGTTGACGGGGTATCATTTGAGCACTTGCTTGGATTTTGCCTTTTTATACTAAGAAAACACTACAGTAAAATTGTAAAAATAATATAACATGTACTCATCATTGTGTTAGTATAACCGACAAAGGCCAACACAATACTGTAATATCAAAAAGGCACTAAAAACTATAACTATAACTATATGGTTACAAGCAACTGCGTCCTCAATAAGAAGAAGCATAAGTTGCCGAGTCGTTGAAACGCCAAGTATAATGTTCCCTTGCGGTGATCTCTATGTACGTGTAACCAAAGCATGGCCTTTAGGCGCTACGGACTGCCGAAATTCGATCACACTCCTGCAAGACACTAACGAAAAGATATGAATTTTAGAAATAGTTGTTATTTTATCAACAGCTGCTATAATGTAGACTTAGTAGTAATTTCAACTTAACATTTCTGTAGCTGAAGACAAGCTGTACTTCTTATTTTATTACAAATAGGTTATTTGCTTTATTTACAGATGTTTCAACTTTGTAAACTTCGAACATAGCTCAGAACTATATGACTATATACTGGAATACCCCACGTTGGGGAAAGTAATTAAAATATCATTTAGTTTATTCTCTTACTGGTACATTCCTTTTAAAAAAACCTTTTAATTTCAGGGAAGCCCATTCATATCAACAAATTATTCACTGAAAATCTAAAATTACCACAATAATCAGTATTATTGCATGTACTGATTTATAGGCTACTGAATAAAAAGTCGATTATTCCTTTCTGAATTTAAGAAGGAACACTTTCCGGATATCACATCCCAGAGTATACTTCTAACATTTTAGTAATTATAAATAACATATAAAGAGATTAGAAACGCGTTAACTGCAAACGTTGCAAACGCCTGTTTTTTTTTTTTTTTTTTTTTTTTTTTTTTTTTTTTTTTTTTTTTTTTTCCTTTGAGTCCGTTGACTTACGTAATTCTACTATGAACTAATCTAAGGTTTCACAGCTTCCTGATTGCATATCTGTAGGTTGTATTACCTTTTCTTCGTTTTCGGAACATGTCCGTTATCTTAAGTAGCGTAACAGCTATTATGTAACTTCAGAGTTGCCAATTTAGTGGTTTTTCCACCAGATTTTAAGATATTGACTATTTTTGTGATGGGAAGAATACATTTTTCACACGACTTCTACATATGTATCACTATAAATTTATAAGAAAGTGCATTAATATCTCTACACGTATCTGGTAGAAAAGGATCGCATTTTCATCCAAAAAAGAAATACTGAAATTTCACTGAAAAGACGCGCTGTGAGATCCCTTGAATCAACAAAATAACATTTTAGAACAGGGTACGTGTATGTTATTGCATGAAATACCGTGTGAATTGCAAGGATGATATCAGCGCCGCCGCTGTGCCTCAATTTAATCTTTCGGGAGTTCTTTCACATGCCAGTAAGTTTACTGACATGAGAATGTTGCGTTTAGTATACTTAGAAGCCATCGTTTGGTCTGGATTTGAATCCTATGCCTTCGGTTCAGCACCTAACTCATGAAGCCAGCCATATTGTGTGTGTGTGTGTGCGTGCGTATGCGTGTGTGTGTTTAATTAACGCCATTCAACGTTGTCATATCGAACGATGAATGAAATCGGTGAAATGACGCTCAAATGAGTCCAGAGTCTATAGAGCTTAGAGATACCTGTCATTCGTTTCTCAGGATAAGGGAAAAACCCGGAAAAAACTTATCCAGGTAACTCACCCTGACCAAGATTCGAACTCAGGACCTCTTGAACGTGAAATGAAATGTGTAGTGTTTAACGCTCACTTTTGATACATACGGCACCGCAGGCAGTGATACTGATGATACATGAGATGAAGACCGGTGGAATGAGATGGCGGGGGAAACCGGTGGTCCCGGAGAAAAACCCGCCCCAGCGCCGTGTTGTCCACCACGAATCTCACTTTGCGGTCGCCTGGGATCGAACCCGGGCCGCCTTGGTGAGAGCCAAATGGTCTAACCACTGAGCCACGGCGCGGCCTTCTTGAACGTGAGTGTGTGTGCGTGTGTGAACAGCAAAACTCAAGAAAGAAATATCGGTTAAATATGAAACTTAAGTTTAGGAACTTTCAAGAATGACACACGATGCTTTTATAAAGAACATTTTATTTCCCCAACTGTGGCTCGAAGGATTTTCTCTAAAATACCATAAATGTAAGATATTTGGATGGCAAATTTCGTGCCTTGAATTTTCTCGGAATAATCTCTAAAATTCTATTCATAATGGAAGTTTTTTTCATATCTGGTAAACTCTAAGGGACAGAATCTTACTACAAAATGCAGATCTTATTAATTGCTATTTCTTATGGCAGTATGTTCAGGAACCCAAAGAAGGGTAACCGAGCGCTGTACAACATCCTTTGACATTGCCATACCAATTTAGAGTAGTTTTGGTTTTGTAGGGCCTATAAAGCGGCCGGGCTATCTGAGCAGATATTCAATTTCGCCCTACTGCCTGGCGAAGTAAAAGTATGCATATCACATATTTCATCCTGGAAGACCTTGGCAGCATTTCTAGGGAAAATGGTCTTAGGGCCCAGTTTTGCCTTCGAAGCGGGAGCCAATATTGAACCACGTCGGGCTCCCAGACTTCAAGGGAGACCATGTTTCTGGGTCCCATTTCTCCATAGAAGATTTCACCGGTGTATAAAATGGTCTTAGATTATACCTAGTCATCATCAAAACCCATACCATCAAGGTAAAGGATACTTCTCCTGAAATATGTTTACCAATAGTATGAGGGAGTTTTCCTTTTAGAATCACTTAAAGCTCTACCTCTCCTACTCCTAAGGTGGTGCGTATCCAACTTTGCGATCTATTTCACAATTAAGTGCAAAGGAGGATGCTGAAAAATTCCACTTTATAAAATGTTAGAACAATCAATTCTCAAATTCTATTGCATCCTATTATAAGGATACCGTTCTCCCATACTGAAATGCTGCTATTGTTTTTACTAATCTATATATTATGAGAATTATAGTAATGTCCATGTATTAAAATATGCAGAGCTTGTTTGGAAAATACAGTAGAACTTCGTTTACCCGGATCAACTGGGACCAAGGCCGATCCCAGTAAATGAAAATCCGGGTTATATAGAGAATGACGGAAGAACAATAAAAATCATGCTCAGCATTAACATATTTTTAATGGAGTTTAGAAGTTACTATCGTCTCACCTTCACCTAAAAACGTGTATACCGTATGTACTGTAATAGGCTATGTATTTGACTGTACACAATATAGCTACAAACTAATTGTAGTAAAACACGTAGTGAGCTCCTGTTGTCTCAGTTTAGTGTATCGCTTACGAGCAGCGCGATCTTGCATCCGCTTTAACATTAGAAGTTCATTTGGCAATCGCGAAATACTGCAACAATTTCTGTCTGTTTGCTACTGTTTGTGCTTGGTTCATAATCACTATATAGTCATTACTCTTTATTATTATAAGATGGTAATCTTATTTTTATGTAATAAATATAATATATCTTTATCTTATTTAGTCAAAAAACGTAATTGTAACACATATGTTTTAATATTAAGACCCTCTTTCTAATTCTACTTGTTCATCAACACTGTCCGAATCTGAATACCCTTCATTTTCATTTTCAGTAACAGTACATGATGTAATAATGCCTTCCTCAGTATTCATTTTACAACTACCGTCATTGTTGATTTGCAACCAATTGTCGTCATCTTCATCAGCACCGGAACAGCCATCGATATTTTTAAAAATGTCTATAAAATCTTCTTCCACACTTATTTTTTCTTCTTTAATCTTGTTTACTGATAAGTCACACACACACACACACACACACACACACACACACACACACACACACACACGCACGCACGCACGCACGCACACACACACACCAAGACTTCATGTACTACGGTAAACAACATGATTTTTTTGTTATTTACGTCCTTTAACTTTTTTTAAAGTCATATCGGACAATGAATGAAATGGGTGAAATGATGCTCAAATGGATCCAGGGTCCATGGAGCTTAGTGTTACCTGACATTCGTCTTTTAGGATAAGGAAAACCCCCGGAAAAATCCTTATCCAGGTAACTCACCCTGACCGAGATTCGAACTCGGGACCTCTTGAACGTGAGGCAGACATGCTACCATCTACGCTTCCGAGGCGGGCAACATGATTTTGTTTTTCAAAACAGGTCCGGATTATCTGGAACCGAGTTAAGTAGGTACGGATTAGCGAGGTTTTACTGTAGAAGGGTTTCGAAGGCCATCTAGGGGAACTATAAGAGCATGTGTTGGCAGCGTGGTTATTTTGAAAAGCAAACCTTCCGCAACATCTTTACTCAAGTTATTTCTGCAGACATGTATGATGCATGTTGCGTCTATTCCAGGGTCGACTACTGTCTGCCGAAAGAAAGAACTGACTACAAAATAGATTTTATTAGCAATAACTGCGTTACTCGAGAAAGCCATGTTCATATTAATGAGCTACATCTTAAATGTTATAATTCGAAGCGAAGTTCAGTGGATGTTTAGCTTTGGCAACGGTCATCTCTTTTAGCTTAAAGGAAAGGCTATTGCGGTGATCACTAGTTCTCTCGTGTAGTTTTATTGGTTGATGGTGATGTTTGTTAAATAATCGGCGTTGTTCGGAGAGAGTGCCTAATCCATTCAGAAGACATATCCTACATTCTTTATTAAACGTTTCAACTTTTCTGACATAATTTTTGTATGTATTCTGTGTCGCGGTTTGAGTTAAACACGTTGTAGTTCTTTTATTTCTTACTCCTTGTCAGTCTAAATGTATCAATTTCTAAAAGTTGAAGGCAGAAACAAAGGTTTTGAACATTAATGTTGTTAAAATAAGACCTGAAGCTTTTTTGACGACGAATATCGGGAAACAAGCCAGGTAAAAAGGAGATTAGAAGTCGCTGTTTCGAAATCGTACATCGCTACCATCATCAGAACATTTAAAAAAATTTAAAACCACTAAATAAATATAACACAAAAATCAACAAAGACAAAAAAACTAGCAATACTTGCATCACTGAACAAAAGACTGTCTGCAGTAAATTAAATGCCAGGTCAGGAGTTGTCATAAGTGTAGAAAATTAATTAGGTAAGGGAATCTTAACTACTTCATTGATATTTTTTAAAATATCCTGTTAATGGGAGAGATGTACGCTCCGGAAACGTCGATTTCTAATCGTATTTTCATCTGGATTGTTTCTCGAGAATATCTGGAATATATTAATGTAGTTTGCTCCCATGACTTTCTCTTTGTAAAGGAAAACTTATGTTGATTTATCCCATATTTACTTTTTTTTTTTTAATTCAGGTCCTCCAACGTTGTCATATTGGACGATGAACGGAATGGATGAAATGGTGTTCAGATGAGCTCAGGGTCCATAGAGCTTAGAGTTACCCGACATTCGTCTTTCAAGATAAGGAAAACACCGGAGAAAAACCTTATCCACGTAACTCACCCTGACCGAGATTCGAATTCGGGACCTCTTGAACGTGAGGCATACATGCTACCACTACGCTACCGAGGCGGGCAAATATTTACTGAACGGGTGGAGCAGATGGTAGTGGTTTGATTGCTTTCGGGAGTGTGTGGATTCGATCTCGACAGACTGCACACTGTGATTGGGATTTTCCCCGTGGTTTCCTCTTTTTTATTTCCCGGTCTTTGACCCCACGATCTACGAAATATAATTAAAAAAGTGAGAACACAATTCTATTTATTGTACAGGGAATAGTGAGGTAATTTGGCTTAGCTTAGGATACGATTGTGTTATACTTCTGACCTGCATTATTGCACTTTGGGCGAATGTATGAGACATTTTTGCATAATGAAATTTCATTTCAAGTAATAACAAAGAGAAGAAAAGACTCTATTAGTTAAAAGAATAACTTGACTAATGTTCTTTCTGTAATTTAACGTTTTTAAATAGGTTACTGAACTTTGAAGGTTTGTAACACTTTACATCCCAATCTTGTCTTAAAGGCAGAAATACACTTCATCTCTCGCGAACGTTGATTAATGAGTTGAGAACTTCTGATTGTACTTCGACGGAACATTACAAAGAATTTAATAAGGCACACAACATCACACAGAATTTAATAAAGCACACTAGATGTGCTAAAGGCGCGTTAATTGCTTAGCTGTTCTGGAAGAACCTATGATGAAATATAATACCTGTCTAAGAAATAGAGAGCTTCACTCAATTGCGGACTTATGATGTCTAATATTATAAGTTACATAATAAATACATATAAATGATGTAATTAATTTTGGGTAACTACGATTTCCGAGAATGTTTCTTTCACCTAATTATTCATTCTGCTCTAGATTATTGATCATGGAAAAGGTTCTGCAAAATGTCTTTTATGTTACCTAAAATATAATTATTTGTCAAAAACTTCACTTGTCTTTTAAGAAAATTGATGAAACTTACTGCATAATTAAAGAGACTAGTTTCGTAAAAGTTGTTTACATGTTCACTCATTTTCTTCGTTGTCATCGTTACGGTCGCTAGATGTCGTAATATTTTTGTATGTATTACCACACTGAAAACAAAGCAAACTTGAAGATAGTTTCGATTGGCGGTATTTCAAAATATGTTACGCGATTTCTATTTTGTAAACTACATATTTTTTCCCAAGTCATTAAATCTATCGGAATATTTAATTGCTTTAATAATTTAACTTCTGGAATTCTGGTTAATTGAAGTTATGGTTAACTTCTTGGTTAAATGACCAAAAATGATCTGCCACAACCAGTTTATCAGCCTGTTTATACCTAATATTTGAAAAATGTTATTTCGTTCTTTTTCCTAAACTATGTTTGCTCCTTCCAATGTAAACTTGGCCACAATCTAAACAATTGATAAGTAGTAGAGTTTTTACTATCTGGTATATAACATTTTTAGAGTAAACTAGCAAAATTTTAAGATTATATATAATTATAATATATATATATATATTGTGGAACCAAATTTATACCAAATTCTTTAATTTTGTTGAAAACGTTTATTAACCCAAGGATGATAAGTAAAGCTTTTAAAGCAAACTTATATTGAGGAATTAATCCTTAAAGAATTAATCCTTTTAAATACATTACTCCAGTATATGGTTGATTTTTAATTAATTAGAGCCAACTAAAGGATTCAATGCCACGGCCGGGATTTGAACCACGGATCTACTGGTTTCCGTCCAGTCGCTCTTAACCCTTGAGACTACCATGGCCAACGTGCCGTCCTGACATTAAATTCTCCAATTGACTCATATTTTCCAGGAAGACCACTTAGCGTTCTCATATTCGAGATAAACATTTGTGGCGACTTACTATTGTATGTACTTTAAATACCAGGTTTATATCGCTGAGTATTTTAATGTAAATTTATATTGAGGAATTAATCCTTAAAGAATTAATCCTTTTAAATACATAGTCAATTGGAGAATTTAATGTCAGGACGGCACGTTGGCTATGGTAGCTCAATGGTTAAGAGCGACTGGACGGAAACCAGGAGATCCGTGGTTCAAATCCCGGCCGTGGCATTGAATTTTTCAGTTGGCTCTAATTAATTTAAAAGCTTTTAAAATTATAATCGTCTTTTCTTTTAAAGGTAGAAACATCATTTACATTTTTTGAGTTTTAAATTTTTCAATCATTTCATGTAGAAAATCTTAATTAAAACATTAATCAAACCCTTTAATGGGTGGAGTTGCCCTGGAGACACATTACGCCAAATTCAAATTAAAAATATTCTGGTGCATTTTTTTTATAATATTATACTGGCCTTTGTTGCTTATACTAGCAAAATTTTGAATCTTTTCAATTGTAAATATTATATTACTTTTACAACTACATTGTAGTGTTTTTAGTATAAAAATCTAAGCAACTTCAGTCAAATGATATCTCGTCAACATCCAAGTGTGCCATCACACCA
>JAUKNK010000038.1:1592500-1732039 GCA_030765055.1 Mantis religiosa | reverse complement strand
GTTCAACCTTATTTCCTCACTTCCTCACTTACTCCCTCTCTTCCGCCCTACCTCCGTCCCTTTCTGCCCGCCTTCCTTCTTTCCTTCCTTCCTCCCTCACTTCCTCCCTGCGTCCATAGCTCCCACCCTTCCTCCCTCCCGCCCTTCCTTCCTTGCTCCCTTTATTCCCCTCTTTCTCTCTTTCCCTCTCTCCTTCATTTTGTCTCTTCCTCCTTTCCTCTCTCCCTCCTTCACTCTCTCCCTCCTTTCCTCTCTTCCTTCCGTCCTTCCTTTCTCTCTTTCTGTCTTTCTCACTTTCCCTCTTTCTTTACCTCCCTCCCTTCCTCCCTTCCTCCCATACTCCCATCCTGCCTTCCTCTCTTCCTTTCTCTCTCTTTCTCTCTTTCTGTATTTCTCTGTTTCCCCCTTTCACTTTTTTCTTTCTTTCTTTCTGTCTTTCTTTCTTTGCTTAGAGTTACCAGACATTCATCTTTCAGGATAAGAGAAAAATTCCAACGTTATGTCATATAGGACGATGAATGAAATGATGTTCAAATGAGTACAGGGTACATAGAGCTTAGGGCTAACAGACATTCCTCTTACACCAAAAGAGAAAACCTCCATCGTTAAGTCATATCGGAAAATGAATGAAATGATGTTCAAATGAGTACACAGTACATAGATCTTAGAGTTCCCAAACGGTCATCTTTCTAGATAAGAGTAAACCTCCAACGTTAAAGCATATCGGACGTTGAATGAAAATATGTTTAAATCAGTACACGGTACATAAAGCTTAGAGTAACCTGACGTTAATCTTTCAGGATAAGAGTAAACCACCAAAGTTAAGTCATATCGGACTATCAATAAAATGATGTTCAAATGAGTACAGGGTACATACAGCTTAGAGTTACATACATTCATCTTTCACAATAAGAGAAATCCTCCAACGTTAAGTCATATCAGAATATGAATTATATATTCAAAGGCGGACAGGGCACATAGAGCTTAGAGTTAACAGACATTTATCTTATAGGATAAAAGAAAACCTCCAAAGCTAGTCCATATTGGACGATGAATGACATGATGTTTAAACGAGTACAGGGTAAATAGAGCTTACAGTTAACAGACATTCATCTTTCACAATAAGAGAAAACCTCCAACGTTAAGTCATATAGGAATATGAATGAAATGATTGTCAAATGAGTACAGGGTACATAAAGCTTAGAGTTACCAGACATTCATCTTTCAGGATAAGAGAAAAATTCCAACGTTAGGTAATATTGGACGATGTATGAAATGATGTTCAAATGATCACAGGGTACATAGAGCTTACACTTTCCAGACATTCATCGCTCAGGATACGGGAATACCTGCACCGTTAGGTCATATCGCGCGATGAATGAAATGATGTTTAAATGCGTACAGGGTACATAAAGCTTAGAGTTACCAGACATTTATCTTTAGGATAAGAGAAAACATCCAACGTTAAGTTATATCGGAATATGAATATGATATATAATTGAGTACAGGGTACATAGAGCTTCGAGATAACAGACATTAATCTTCCAAAATCAGGGAAAATTCCAACATTAAGTCATATCAGAGGATGACTGAAATGATGTTCAAATGAGTACAGGGTACATAGAGCTTAGAGTTACCAAATATTCATCTTTCAGTATAAGGGAAAACCTCCAAAGTGAAGTCATATCGGACGATGAATGAAACAATGTTCAAATGAGTGCAGTATACATAGAGCTTAGAGTTACCAGACTTTCCTCTTTCAGGATAAGAGTAAACCTCCAACGTTAAGTCATATCGGACTATGAATGACATGATGTTCAAATGAGTACAGTGTACATAGAGCTTAGAGTTACCAGACATTCACCTTTCAGGATAAGAGTAAACCTCCAACGTTATGTCATATCGGATTATGAATAAAATGATGTTCAAATGAGTACAGGGTACATACAGCTTAGAGTTAAAAACATTCATCATGTCAAAATAAGAGAAAACCTCCAACGTTAAGTCATATCGGAATATATATACGATTTTCAAAAGAGTACAGGGTACATTGAGCTTAGAGTTAACAGACATTTATCTTTAGGGATAAAAGAAAACCTTCAACGTTAAGTCATATCGGACGATGAGTGAAATGATATACAAATGAGTACAGGGTACACAAAGCTTAGTGTTACCAGACTTTATCTCTCAGGATACGGGAATACTTGAAAGGTTAAGTGATATCGGACGATGAATGAAATGATGTTCAAATGAGTGCAGGATACATAAAGCTTAGAGTTACCAGACATTCATCTTTAAGATAAGAGAAAACATCCAGCGTTAACTTATACCGGAATATGAATATGATATTCAATTGAGTACAGGGAATATAGAGCTTAGAGTTCACAGACATTCCTCTTCCATTATAAGGGAAAACCTCCAACGTTAAGTCATATCGGACGATGAATGACATGATGTACAAATGAGTACAGGATACATGGATCTTAGAGTTACCAGACATTCATCATTCAGGTTAAGAGAAAACCTCGAACGTTAAGATATATCGGACGATGAACGACATCATGTTCAAATGAGTACAGGGTACATAGAGCTTAGGATTACCAGACATTTATCTTTCAGTTTAAGAGAAAAACCTCCAACGTTAGGTCATATCGGACTATGAATGAAATGATGTTCAAATGAGTACTGGGTACATAGAGCTTTGTGTTACCAGACATTCATCTTTCAGGATAAGGGTAAACGTGCAACGTTAAGTCCTATCGGACGATGAATGAAGTGATGCTCAAATGAGAACAGAGTACATAGAGCCTAGGGCTACCAGACCTTTATCTTTCGGGATAAGAGAAAACCTCCAACGTTAGGTCATATCAGAATATGAATAAAATGATGTTCAAATGAGTACAGGGTACTTAGAGCTTAGTGTTAACAGACATTTAGCTTTATGGTTAAAACAAAACCTCCAAACTTAGTTCATATCGGACGATGAATGACATGATGATCCAATGAGTACAGGGTACATAGAGCTTATTGTTAACAGACATTTATCTTTCAGGATAAAAGGAATCCTCCAACGTTAAGTCATAAAGGACGATGAATGAAATGATTTTAAAATGAGTACTGGGTACACAGAGCTTTGGGCTACCAGACCTTTATCTTTCGGGATAAGAGAAAACCTCCATCGTTAAGCCATATCAGAATATGAATGAAGCGATGTTCAAATGAGTACAGGGTACATAGAGCTTAGTGTTAACAGACATTTATCTTTCTGGATAAAAGAAAACGTCCAAAGTTAGTTTATATCGGACGATGAATGACATGATGATCTGATGAGTAAAGGGTACATAGAGCTTAGTGTTAACAGACATTTATCTTTCAGGATAAAAGGAAATCTCCAACGTTAAGTCATATCGGACGATGAATGAAATGACGTTCAAATGTGTACAGGGTACACAGAGCTTAGGGCTACCACATCTTTTTCTTTCGGGATAAGAGAAAACCTCCATCGTTAAGTCATATCAGAATATGAATGAAGTGATGTTCAAATGAGTACAGGGCACATAGAGCTTAGTGCTAACAGATATTTATCTTTCTGGATAAAAGAAAACCTCCAAAGTTAGTTTATATCGGACGATGAATGACATGACCTAATGAGTAAAGTGTACATAGAGCTTAGTGATACCTGACATTTATCTTTCAGGATAAAAGGAAACCTCCAACGTTAAGTCATATCGGACGACGAATGAAATGATGTTCAAAAGAGTACAGGGTACGCAGAGCTTACCGGTACCAGACCTTTATCTTTCGGGATAAAAGAAAAGCTCCAACGTTAAGTTATACCGGAATATGAATATGATAGTCAATTGAGTACAGGGTTCATAGAGCTTAGGGTTAACAGACATTGATCTTTCAAAATAAGAGAAGACCTCCAACGTTAAGTCATATCGGCATATCAATACGATTTTCAAAAGGGTACAGGGTACATACAGTTTAGAGTTGCCAGACATTCATCTTTAGGATAAGAGAAAACAACCAACGATAAGTTATATCGCAATATGATATTCAAATGAGTACAGGTTACATAGTACTTAGAGTTAACAGACATTCATTTTTCAGTATAACGGAAAAGCTACAGGGTTAAGTCATATTGGACGATGAAAGAAATGATATTCAAATGAGTAGAGGACACATAAAGCTTAGATTAACCAGACATTCATCTTTAGGATAAGAGAAAACATCCAACGTTAAGTTATACAGGAATATGAATATGATATTCTTTGAGTACAGGGTACATATAGCTTAGAGTTAAAAGACATTCATCTTCCAATATAAGGGAGAACATCCTATATTAAGTCATGTCAGACGATGAATGAAATTGTGTTCAAATGAGTACAGGGTACATAGAGTTTAGAGTTACCAGACATTCATCTTTCAGGATAAGAGAAAACCTCTAAGTTAAGTTATATCGCAATATGAATATGACAGTTGAGTACAGGGTACATTGAGCTTAGAGTTAACAGACATTCATTTTTCAGTATAAGGGAAAAACCTCCAACGTTAAGTCATATCGGGCGATGAAAGAAATGATGTTCAAATGAGTACAGGGTAAAGAGAGCTTCGAGTTAACAGACATTCATCTTTCACAATAAGAGAAAACCTCCAACGTTAAGTCATATCGGAGTATGAATGAAATGATTTTCAAATGAGTGCAGTATACATAGAGTTTAGAGTTACCAGACATTCATCTTTCAGGATAAGGGTAAAGCTGCAACGTTAAGTCATATCGGACGATGAATGAAATGATGTTCGAATGAGTACAGGGTACACAAAGCTTAGAGTTACCAGACATTCATCTTTCAGGATAAGAGAAAACTTCCAACGTTAAGGCATTTCGGACGTTGAACGAAATTATGTTTAAGTCAGTACAGGGTATATGAAGGTTAGAGATACCCGACATTCATATTTCAGGATAAGAGTGAACCTCCAAAGTTAGGTCATATCGGACTATGAATAAAATGATGTCCGGCAGGCCCCGTAGCTCAGTCGGTAGAGCACCTGCCTAATGTGCTAGGGGTCCCGGGTTCGATTCCCGGCGGTGGGGGTGGGGATTTTTCTCCGTCCAAGATAATTCCCCACAGAGACTGGAAGTATAAATGAGAGTGTGAATGTGTGCGTGATGTGTTGAATAAAATCCAAAAGATAATGAGGTAACACCTTCGGTATGTTCCTATGGAGAACGTCTCGCCGATATGACCATAGTAGTTAATGGCGGGGTATAAATGGAACAAGAAAAAAAAGACGTTCAAATGAGTACAGGGTACATACAGCATACTGTTCACAGACATTCATCTTTCACAATAAGAGAAAATCTCCATCGTTAAGTCATATCGGAAAATGAATGAAATGATGTTCAAATGAGTACACAGTACATCGATCTTAGCGTTCCCAAACAGTCATCTTTCTAGATAAGAGTAAACCTGCAACGTTATGGCATATCGGACGTTGAATAAAAATATGTTTAAATCAGTACACGGTACATAAAGCTTAGAGTTACCTGACGTTTATCCTTCAGGATAAGAGTAAACCTCCAAAGTTAAGTCATATCGGACTATCAATAAAATGATGTTCGAATGTGTACAGGGTACTTACAGCTTGGAGATAGCAGACACTATAAGAGAAAACCTCCAACGTTAAGTCATATTGGACGATGAATGAAATGATGTACAAATGAGTACAGGGTACACAAAGCTTAGTGTTACCAGACTTTATCTCTCAGGATACGGGAATACCTGAAAGGTTAAGTCATATCGGACGATGAATGAGATGATGTTCAAATGAGTGCAGGATACATAAAGCTTAGAGTTACCAGACATTCATCTTTAAGATAAGAGAAAACATCCAACGTTAAGTTATACCGGAATATGAATATGATATTCAATTGAGTACAGGGTACATAGAGCTTAGAGTTCACAGACATTCCTCTTCCAATATAAGGGAAAAGCTCCAACGTTAAGTCATATAGGACGATGAATGACATGATGTTCAAATGAGTACAGGGTACATAGAGCTTAGAGTTACCAGACATTTATCTTTCGGATTAAGAGAAAAACCTCCAACGTTAAGTCATATCGGACGATGAATGAAATGATGTTCAAATGAGTACTGGGTACACAGAGCTTAGGGCTAACAGACATTTATCTTTCTGGATAAAAGAAAACCTCCAAAGTTAGTTTATATCGGACGATGAATGAGATGATGATCTAATGAGTAAAGGGTACATAGAGCTTAGTATTAAGAAACATTTATCTTTCAGGATAAGGACCTCCAACGTTAAGTCATATCGGGCAATGAAAGAAATGATGTTCAAATGAGTAGAGGGTACACAGAGCCTACAGTTAACAGACATTCTTCTTTCACAATAAGAGAAAACCTCGAAGGTTAAGTCGTATCAGTCTATGAATGGAATGATGTTCAAATGAGTACAGGCTACACAAAGCTTAGTGTTATCAGACATTCATCTTCATGGTAAGAGAAAAGCTCCAACGTTAAGTCATATCAGACTATGAATGGAATGATGTTCAAATGAATACAGGCTACACAAAGCTTAGTCTTACCAGACATTTATCTTTCGGGATAAGAGAAAACTTCCAAAGTTAAGTCATATCGGAATATGAATACGATATTCAAAAGAGGACAAGGTACATAGAGCTTAGAGTTAACAGACATTTTACTTTCAGGATAGAAGAAAATCTCCAACGTTGAATCATATCGGACGATGAAAGAAATGATGTTCAAATGAGTACAGGGTACACAAAGCTTAGTGTTACGAGCCATTTATCTCTCAGGAAACAGGTATACCTGCAACGTTGTCATCTCGGACGATGAAAGAAATGATGTTCAAATGAGTACAGGGTACATAAAGCTTAGAGTTACCAGACATTCATCTTTAGAATAAGAGAAAGCAACCAACGTTAAGTTATATCGCAATATGAATATGATATTCAATTGAGTATAGGGTGCATAGTGCTTAGAGTTAACAGATATTCATTTTTCAGTATAAGGTAAAACCTCCAACGTTAAGCTTTATCGGACGCTGAATGAAATGATTTTCAAAAGAGCGCAGTAAACATAGAGCTTAGAGTTACCAGACAAGCATTTTCAGAGTAAGAGATAACCTCCAACGTTAAGTCATATCAGACTATGAATGAAATTATGGTCAAATGAGTACAGGGTACATAGATCTTAGAGTTTTCAAACAGCAATCTTTCTAGATAAGAGTAAACCTCCAACGTTAAGGCATATCGGATTTTGAATGAAATTATGTTTAAGTTTGAACAGGGTACACAAAGCTTAGTGTTACCTGACATTCATATTTCAGGATAAGAGGGAACCTCCAACGTTAGGTCATATGAGTAAAATGATGTTCAAATGAGTACGGGGGACATACCGTTTACTGTTAACATTCATCTTTCACAATAAGAGAAAACCTCCAACGTTAAGTCATATCAGACTATGATTGAAATTATGGTCAAATGAGTACAGGGTACATAGATCTTAGAGTTTTCAAACAGCAATCTTTCTAGATAAGAGTAAACCTCCAACGTTAAGGCATATCGGATTTTGAATGAAATTATGTTTAAGTTTGAACAGGGTACACAAAGCTTAGTGTTACCTGACATTCATATTTCAGGATAAGAGGGAACCTCCAACGTTAGGTCATATCGGACTATGAGTAAAATGATGTTCAAAAGAGTACGGGGGACATACCGCTTACTGTTAACGTTCATCTTTCACAATAAGAGAAAACCTGCAACGTTAAGTCGTATCGGACGATGAATGAAATGATGTTCAAATGAGAACAGGGTACACAGAGCTTAGGGCTACCAGACCTTTATCTTTCGGGATAAGAGAAAACCTCCAACGTTAAGTTATATCGGAATATGAATATGATAGTCAATGGATCATAGGGTACATAGAGCTTAGAGTTACGAGACATTCATTTATCACAATAAGAGAAAACCTAAAACTCTAAGTCATATCGGAATATGAATACGATATTCAAATGAGTACAGGGTACATACAGCTTAAAGTTAACACACATTCATCTTTCAAAATAAGAGAAAACCTGAATCGTCAAGTCATATCGGGCGATGAAAGAAATGATGTTCAAATTAGTGGAGGGTACATAAATATTAGGCTTACCACACATTTATCTTTCAGGATAAGAGAAAGCTACCAACGTTAAGTCATATCGGACGATGAATAACATGATGTTCATAGGGTATTACAAGGTACAGAGAGCTTACAGTTAACAGACATTCCTCTTTCACAATAAGAGAAAACCTCCAACGTTAAGTCATATGGGAATATGAATTAAATGATGTTCAAATTAGTACAGGGTACATAGAGTTTAAAGTTACCAGACATTCTTCCTTCACAATAAGAGAAAACCTACAACGTTAAGTCATATCGGACGATGAATGAAATGATGTTCAAATGAGAACATTGTACATAGAGTTTAAAGTTACCAGACATTCATCTTTCACAATAAGAGAAAACCTGCAACGTTAGGTCATATCGGACGATGAATGAAATGATGTTCAAATGAGTACAGGGTACATAGAGTTTAAAGTTACCAGACATTCATCTTTCACAATAAGAGAAAACCTGCAACGTTAATTCATATCGGACGATGAATGAAATGATGTTCAAATGAGAACAGGGTACACAGAGCTTAGGGCTACCAGACCTTTATCTTTCGGGATAAGAGAAAACCTCCAACGTTAATTCATATCGGACGATGAATGAAATGATATTCAAATGAGTACAGGGTACATACAGCTTAAAGTTAACACACATTCATCTTTCAAAATAAGAGAAAACCTGAATCGTCAAGTCATATCGGGCGATGAATGAAATGATGTTCAAATGAGTACAGGGTACATAGAGTTTAAAGTTACCAGACATTCATCTTTCACAATAAGAGAAAACCTGCAACGTTAATTCATATCGGACGATGAATGAAATGATGTTCAAATGAGAGCAGGGTACACTGAGCTTAGGGCTACCAGACCTTTATCTTTCGGGATAAGAGAAAACCTCCAACGTTAATTCATATCGGGCGATGAAAGAAATGATGTTCAAATGAGTACAGGGTACATAAAGCTTAGAGTTGCCAGACATTCATTTTTAGGATAAGAGAAAACATCCAACGTTAAGTTACACCGGAATATGAATATGATATTCATTTGAGTACAGGGTACATAAAGCTTAGAGTTAAAAGACATTCATCTTCCAATATAAGGGAAAACATCTTAAATTAAGTCATGTCAGACGGTGAATGAAATTATGTACAAATGAGTACAGGGTACATAGAGTTTAGAGTTACCAGACATTCATCTTTCAGGATAAGTGAAAACTTCCAACGCTAATTTAGATCGCAATATGAATACGATATTCAAAATAGGACACGGTACATAGAGCATAGAATTAACAGACATTTATCTTTCAGGATAATAGAAAACCTCCAAAGTTAGTTCATATCGGACGATGAATGATTTGATGTTCAAATGAGTACAGGGTACATAGAGCTTAGTATTAACAGACATTTATCTTTTAGGATAATAGAAAACCTCCAACGTTAAGTCATATCGGGCGATGAAAGAAATGATGTTCAAATGAGTAGAGGATACATAAAGATTAGAGTTACCACACATTTATCTTTCAGGATAAGAGAAAAGCTCCAACGTTAAGTCATATCGGACGATGAATGACATGATGTTCACACGAGTACAGGGTACAGAGAGCTTGGAGTTAACAGACATTCATCTTTCACAATAAGAGAAAACCTCCAACGTTAAGTCATATCGGAATATGAATGAAATGATTTTCAAATGAGTGCAGTATACATAGAGTTTAGAGTTACCAGACATTGATCTTTCAGGATAAGGGTAAAGCTGCAACGTTAAGTCATGTCGGACGATGAATGAAATGATGTTCGAATGAGTACAGGGTACACAAAGCTTAGAGTTACCCGACATTTATCTTTCAGCATAAGAGAAAACTTCCAACGTTATGTCATATAGGACGACGAATTAAATGATGTTCAAATGAGTACATGGTACATAGAGCTTAGGGCTACTGGAACTTCATCTTTCGGGATAAGAGTTAACCTCCAACGTTAAGGCATTTCGGATGTTGAACGAAATTATGTTTAAGTCAGTACAGGGTGTATAAAGCTTAGAGTTACCCGACATTCATATTTCAGGATAAGATTGAACCTCCAAAGTTAGGTCATATCGGACTATGAATAACATGGTGTTCGGCAGGCCCCGTAGCTCAGTCGGTAGAGCACCTGCCTAATGTGCTAGGAGTCACGGGTTCGATTCCCGGCGGTGGGGGTTGGGATTTTTCTCCGTCCAAGATAATTCCCGTTTTTCCACAGAGTCTGGAAGTATGAACGAGGGCGTGAATGTGTGCGTGATGTAATGAATAAAATCCAAAAGATTACGAGTTACCATCTTTGGTATGTTCCTAAGGAGAATGGCTCGCCGATATGTCCATAGTAGTTAAAGGCGGGATATAAATGGAACAAGAAAAAAAAAAGATGTTCAAATGAGTACAGGGTACATACAGCATAATGTTAACAGACATTCATCTTCACAATAAGAGAAAACCTCCAACGTTAAGTCATATCGGAATATGTATACGATACTCAGAGGAGTACAGGGTACATAGAGCTTAGAGTTAACAGGATAGAAGTTAAGTCATATCGTTAAGTCATATTGGACGATGAATGAAATGATGTTCAAATGAGTACAGGGTACACAAAGCTTAGTGTTGCTAGACATTTATCTCTCAGGATACGCGTATACCTGCAACGTTGTCATGTCGGACGATGAATGAAATGATGTTCAAAAGAGTACAGGGTACATAAAGCTTAGAGTTACCAGACACTCATCTTTCAAAATAAGAGAAAACCGCCAACCTTAAGTCATATCGGAATATGAATACGATATTCAAAAGAGGACAGGGTACATAGAGCATAGAATCAACAGACCTTTACCTTTAAGGGTAAAAGAAAACCTCCAAAGTTAGTTCATATCGGACGATGAAAGATTTGATGTTCAAATGAGTACAGGGTACATAGAGCTTAGTATTAACAGACATTTATCTTTTAGGATAATAGAAAACCTCCAACGTTAAGTCATATCGGGCGATGAAAGAAATGATGTTCAAATGAGTAGAGGATACATAAAGGTTAGAGTTACCACACATTTATCTTTCAGGATAAGAGAAAAGCTCCAACGTTAAGTCATATCGGACGATGAATGACATGATGTTCACACGAGTACAGGGTACAGAGAGCTAGGAGTTAACATTCATCTTTCACAATAAGAGAAAACCTCCAACGTTAAGTCATATCGGAATATGAATGAAATGATTTTCAAATGAGTGCAGTATACATAGAGTTTAGAGTTACCAGACATTGATCTTTCAGGATAAGGGTAAAGCTGCAACGTTAAGTCATGTCGGACGATGAATGAAATGATGTTCGAATGAGTACAGGGTACACAAAGCTTAGAGTTACCCGACATTTATCTTTCAGCATAAGAGAAAACTTCCAACGTTATGTCATATAGGACGACGAATTAAATGATGTTCAAATGAGTACATGGTACATAGAGCTTAGGGCTACTGGAACTTCATCTTTCGGGATAAGAGTTAACCTCCAACGTTAAGGCATTTCGGATGTTGAACGAAATTATGTTTAAGTCAGTACAGGGTGTATAAAGCTTAGAGTTACCCGACATTCATATTTCAGGATAAGATTGAACCTCCAAAGTTAGGTCATATCGGACTATGAATAACATGGTGTTCGGCAGGCCCCGTAGCTCAGTCGGTAGAGCACCTGCCTAATGTGCTAGGAGTCACGGGTTCGATTCCCGGCGGTGGGGGTTGGGATTTTTCTCCGTCCAAGATAATTCCCGTTTTTCCACAGAGTCTGGAAGTATGAACGAGGGCGTGAATGTGTGCGTGATGTAATGAATAAAATCCAAAAGATTACGAGTTACCATCTTTGGTATGTTCCTAAGGAGAATGGCTCGCCGATATGTCCATAGTAGTTAAAGGCGGGATATAAATGGAACAAGAAAAAAAAAAAGATGTTCAAATGAGTACAGGGTACATACAGCATAATGTTAACAGACATTCATCTTCACAATAAGAGAAAACATCCAACGTTAAGTCATATCGGAATATGTATACGATACTCAGAGGAGTACAGGGTACATAGAGCTTAGAGTTAACAGGATAGAAGTTAAGTCATATCGTTAAGTCATATTGGACGATGAATGAAATGATGTTCAAATGAGTACAGGGTACACAAAGCTTAGTGTTGCTAGACATTTATCTCTCAGGATACGCGTATACCTGCAACGTTGTCATGTCGGACGATGAATGAAATGATGTTCAAAAGAGTACAGGGTACATAAAGCTTAGAGTTACCAGACATTCATCTTTCAAAATAAGAGAAAACCGCCAACCTTAAGTCATATCGGAATATGAATACGATATTCAAAAGAGGACAGGGTACATAGAGCATAGAATCAACAGACCTTTACCTTTAAGGGTAAAAGAAAACCTCCAAAGTTAGTTCATATCGGACGATGAATGATTAGATGTTCAAATGGGTACATGGTACATAGAGCTTATTATTAACAGACATTTATCTTTCACGATAAGGACCACCAACTTTAAGTCATATCGGGCTATGAAAGAAATGATATTCAAATGAGTACAGGGTACATAAAGATTAGAGTTACCACACATTTATCTTTCAGGATAAGAGAAAGCTACCAATGTTAAGTCATTGAAAAGGGTACAGGGTACACAGAGCTTGCAGTTAACAGACGTTCGTCTTTCACAATAAGAGAATACCCCTAACGTTAAGTCATATCGGAATATGAATGAAATGATTTTCAAATGAGTACAGGGTACACAAAGCTTAGTGTTACCAGACATTCATCTTCAGGGTAAGAGAAAAGCTCCTACGTTAAGTCATATCAGACTATGAATGGAATGCTGTTCAAATGAGAACAGGCTACACACAGCTTAGTGTTACCAGACATTTATCTTTCGGGATGAGAAAACCTCCAACGTTAAGTCATTTCGAAATATGAATACGATATTCAAATGAGTACAGGGTACATACAGCTTATAGTTAACACACATTCATCATTCAAAATAAGAGAAAGCCTCTAACGATAAGTCATATCGGAATATGAATACGATACTCAAAAGAGTACAGGGTACATAGAGGTTGGAGTTAACACACATTTATCTTTCAGGGTGGAAGAAAACCTCCAACGTTAAGTCATATCGGACGATGAATGAAATGATGTTCAAATGATTACAGGGTACACAAAGCTTAGTGTTACCAGACATTTATCTCTCACGATACGGGCATACCTGCAACGTTGTCATAGCGGACGAGGAATGAAATGATGTCCAAATGAGTACCGGGTACATAAAGCTTAGAGTTACCAGACATTCACCTTTAGAATAAGAGAAAGCAACCAACGTTAAGTTATATAGCAATACGAATATGATATTCAATTGAGTATAGGGTGCATAGTGCTTAGAGTTAACAGATATTCATTTTTCAGTGTAAGGTAAAACCTCCAACGTTAAGCTATATCGGAAGATGAATGAAATGATTTACAAATGAGCGCAGTGTACATAGAGCTTATAGTTACCAGACATTCATATTCGGGTAAGAGATAACCTCCAACCTTAAGTCACATCAGACTATGAATGAAATGATGGTCAAATGAGTACAGGTTACACAAAGCTTAGTGTTACCAGACATTTATCTCTCACGATATGGGCATACCTGCAACGTTGTCATAGCGGACGAGGAATGAAATGATGTTCAAATGAGTACCGGGTACATAAAGCTTAGAGTTACCAGACATTCACCTTTAGAATAAGAGAAAGCAACCAACGTTAAGTTATATCGCAATACGAATATGATATTCAATTGAGTATAGGGTGCATAGTGCTTAGAGTTAACAGATATTCATTTTTCAGTGTAAGGTAAAACCTCCAACGTTAAGCTATATCGGAGGATGAATGAAATGATTAACAAATGAGCGCAGTGTACATAGAGCTTAGAGTTACCAGACATTCATATTCGGGGTAAGAGATAACCTCCAACCTTAAGTCACATCAGACTATGAATGAAATGATGGTCAAATGAGTACAGGTTACATAGATCGTAGAGTTCCCAAACCGTAATCTTTCTAGGTAAGAGTAAACCTCCAAAGTTAAGGCATATCGGATTTTCAATGAAATTATGTTTAAGTTTGTACAGGGTACACAAAGCTTGGAGTTACCTGACATTCATATTTCAGGACAAGAGAAAACCTCCAACGTTAGGTCATATCGGACTATGAGCAAAATGGTGTTCAAATGAGTACAGGGGACATACCGCTTACTGTTAACATTCATCTTTCACAATAAGAGGAAACCTCCAACGTTAAATCATATCGGAATATGAATTCGATGTTTAAATGAGTACAGGGTACTAACAGGTTAGCGATAACAGACATTCATCTTTTAAAATAAGAGAAAACCTCCAACGTTAAGTCATATCGGAATATGAATACGACTTTCAAAAGAGGACGGGGTACATAGAGCTTAGAATTAACAGAACTTTATCTTTCAGGATAAAAGAAAACCTCCAAAGTTAGTTCATATCGACCGATGAATGACATAATCTTCAAATAAGTACAGGGTACATAGAGTTTAGTGTTAACAGACATTTATCTTTCAGGATAAAAGAAAACCTCCAACGTTAAGTCATATCGGGCGATGAATGAAATGATGTTCAAATGAGTACAGGGTACATAAAGATTAGAGATACCACACATTTATCTTTCAGGATAAGAGAAACCTACCAACGTTAAGTCATATCGGACGATGAATGGCATGATGTTCAAACGAGTACAGGGTGCATAGAGCTTACAGTTAACAGACATTCATCCTTCACAATAAGAGAAAACCTCATACGTTAAGTCATATCGGAATATGAATTAAATGATGTTCAAATGAGTACAGGGTACATAGAGTTTAGTGTTACCAGACATTCATCTTTCAAAATAAGAGAAAACCTCCAACGTTAAGTCATATCGGAATATGAATACGATATTCAAAATAGGACACGGTACATAGAGCATAGAATTAACAAACCTTTATCTTTCAGGATAAAAGAAAACCTCCAAAGTTAGTTCATATTGGAAGATGGGTGATTTGATGTTCAACTGAGTACAGGGTACATAGAGCTCAGTATTAACAGACATTTATCTTTCAGGATAAGACAAAGCTTCCAACGTTAAGTCATATCGGACGATGAATGACATGATGTTCACACGAGTACAGGGTACAGAGAGCTTGGAGTTAACAGACATTCATCGTTCACAATAAGAGAAAACCTCCAACGTTAAGTCATTTTGGAATATGAATACGATACTCAAAAAGTACAGGGTACATAGAGCTTAGAGTAAGCAGATATTCATTTTTTATTATAAGGGAAAACCTCCAACGTTAAGTCATATCGGACGATGAATGAAATGATTTTCAAATGAGTGCAATATACAGAGAATTTAGAGTTACCAGACATTCATCTTTCAGGATAAGGGTAAAGCTGCAACGTTGAGTCATATCGGACGATGAATGAAATGATGTTCGAATGAGTACAGTGTATACAAAGCTTAGGGTTACCAGACATTCATCTTTCAGCATAAGAGATAACTTCCAACGTTATGTCAAATAGGACGAGGAGTGAAATGATGTTCAAATGGGTACATGGTACATAGAGCTTAGGGCTACTGGAACTTCATCCTTCGGGATAAGAGTTAACCTCCAACTTTAAGGCATTTCGGACGTTGAACGAAATTATGTTTATGTCAGTACAGTGTATATAAAGCTTAGAGTTACCCGACATTCATATTTCAGGATAAGATTGAACCTCCAAAGTTAGGTCATATCGGACTATGAATAACATGGTGTTCAGCAGGCCCCGTAGCTCAGTCGGTAGAGCACCTGCCTAATGTGCTAGGGGTCACGGGTTCGATTACAGGTCCTGGGGGTTGGGATTTCTCTCCGTCCAAGATAATTCCCGATTTTCCACAGAGTCTGGAAGTATGAACGAGGGCGTGAATGTGTGCGTGATGTAATGAATAAAATCCAAAAGATTACGAGTTACCATCTTTGGTATGTTCCTAAGGAGAATGGCTCGCCGATATGTCCATAGTAGTTAAAGGCGGGATATAAATGGAACAAGAAAAAAAAAAAGATGTTCAAATGAGTACAGGGTACATACAGCATAATGTTAACAGACATTCATCTTCACAATAAGAGAAAACCTCCAACGTTAAGTCATATCGGAATATGTATACGATACTCAGAGGAGTACAGGGTACATAGAGCTTAGAGTTAACAGGATAGAAGTTAAGTCATATCGTTAAGTCACATTGGACGATGAATGAAATGATGTTCAAATGAGTACAGGGTACACAAAGGTTAGTGTTGCTAGACATTTATCTCTCAGGATACGCGTATACCTGCAACGTTGTCATGTCGGACGATGAATGAAATGATGTTCAAAAGAGTACAGGGTACATAAAGCTTAGAGTTACCAGACATTCATCTTTCAAAATAAGAGAAAACCGCCAACCTTAAGTCATATCGGAATATGAATACGATATTCAAAAGAGGACAGGGTACATAGAGCATAGAATCAACAGACCTTTACCTTTAAGGGTAAAAGAAAACCTCCAAAGTTAGTTCATATCGGACGATGAATGATTAGATGTTCAAATGGGTACATGGTACATAGAGCTTATTATTAACAGACATTTATCTTTCACGATAAGGACCACCAACTTTAAGTCATATCGGGCTATGAAAGAAATGATATTCAAATGAGTACAGGGTACATAAAGATTAGAGTTACCACACATTTATCTTTCAGGATAAGAGAAAGCTACCAATGTTAAGTCATTGAAAAGGGTACAGGGTACACAGAGCTTGCAGTTAACAGACGTTCGTCTTTCACAATAAGAGAATACCCCTAACGTTAAGTCATATCGGAATATGAATGAAATGATTTTCAAATGAGTACAGGGTACACAAAGCTTAGTGTTACCAGACATTCATCTTCAGGGTAAGAGAAAAGCTCCTACGTTAAGTCATATCAGACTATGAATGGAATGCTGTTCAAATGAGAACAGGCTACACACAGCTTAGTGTTACCAGACATTTATCTTTCGGGATGAGAAAACCTCCAACGTTAAGTCATTTCGAAATATGAATACGATATTCAAATGAGTACAGGGTACATACAGCTTATAGTTAACACACATTCATCATTCAAAATAAGAGAAAGCCTCTAACGATAAGTCATATCGGAATATGAATACGATACTCAAAAGAGTACAGGGTACATAGAGGTTGGAGTTAACACACATTTATCTTTCAGGGTGGAAGAAAACCTCCAACGTTAAGTCATATCGGACGATGAATGAAATGATGTTCAAATGATTACAGGGTACACAAAGCTTAGTGTTACCAGACATTTATCTCTCACGATACGGGCATACCTGCAACGTTGTCATAGCGGACGAGGAATGAAATGATGTTCAAATGAGTACCGGGTACATAAAGCTTAGAGTTACCAGACATTCACCTTTAGAATAAGAGAAAGCAACCAACGTTAAGTTATATAGCAATACGAATATGATATTCAATTGAGTATAGGGTGCATAGTGCTTAGAGTTAACAGATATTCATTTTTCAGTGTGAGGTAAAACCTCCAACGTTAAGCTATATCGGAAGATGAATGAAATGATTTACAAATGAGCGCAGTGTACATAGAGCTTATAGTTACCAGACATTCATATTCGGGTAAGAGATAACCTCCAACCTTAAGTCACATCAGACTATGAATGAAATGATGGTCAAATGAGTACAGGTTACACAAAGCTTAGTGTTACCAGACATTTATCTCTCACGATATGGGCATACCTGCAACGTTGTCATAGCGGACGAGGAATGAAATGATGTTCAAATGAGTACCGGGTACATAAAGCTTAGAGTTACCAGACATTCACCTTTAGAATAAGAGAAAGCAACCAACGTTAAGTTATATCGCAATACGAATATGATATTCAATTGAGTATAGGGTGCATAGTGCTTAGAGTTAACAGATATTCATTTTTCAGTGTAAGGTAAAACCTCCAACGTTAAGCTATATCGGAAGATGAATGAAATGATTAACAAATGAGCGCAGTGTACATAGAGCTTAGAGTTACCAGACATTCATATTCGGGGTAAGAGATAACCTCCAACCTTAAGTCACATCAGACTATGAATGAAATGATGGTCAAATGAGTACAGGTTACATAGATCGTAGAGTTCCCAAACCGTAATCTTTCTAGGTAAGAGTAAACCTCCAAAGTTAAGGCATATCGGATTTTCAATGAAATTATGTTTAAGTTTGTACAGGGTACACAAAGCTTGGAGTTACCTGACATTCATATTTCAGGACAAGAGAAAACCTCCAACGTTAGGTCATATCGGACTATGAGCAAAATGGTGTTCAAATGAGTACAGGGGACATACCGCTTACTGTTAACATTCATCTTTCACAATAAGAGGAAACCTCCAACGTTAAATCATATCGGAATATGAATTCGATGTTTAAATGAGTACAGGGTACTAACAGGTTAGCGATAACAGACATTCATCTTTTAAAATAAGAGAAAACCTCCAACGTTAAGTCATATCGGAATATGAATACGACTTTCAAAAGAGGACGGGGTACATAGAGCTTAGAATTAACAGAACTTTATCTTTCAGGATAAAAGAAAACCTCCAAAGTTAGTTCATATCGACCGATGAATGACATGATCTTCAAATAAGTACAGGGTACATAGAGTTTAGTGTTAACAGACATTTATCTTTCAGGATAAAAGAAAACCTCCAACGTTAAGTCATATCGGGCGATGAATGAAATGATGTTCAAATGAGTACAGGGTACATAAAGATTAGAGATACCACACATTTATCTTTCAGGATAAGAGAAACCTACCAACGTTAAGTCATATCGGACGATGAATGGCATGATGTTCAAACGAGTACAGGGTGCATATAGCTTACAGTTAACAGACATTCATCCTTCACAATAAGAGAAAACCTCATACGTTAAGTCATATCGGAATATGAATTAAATGATGTTCAAATGAGTACAGGGTACATAGAGTTTAGTGTTACCAGACATTCATCTTTCAAAATAAGAGAAAACCTCCAACGTTAAGTCATATCGGAATATGAATACGATATTCAAAATAGGACACGGTACATAGAGCATAGAATTAACAAACCTTTATCTTTCAGGATAAAAGAAAACCTCCAAAGTTAGTTCATATTGGAAGATGGGTGATTTGATGTTCAACTGAGTACAGGGTACATAGAGCTCAGTATTAACAGACATTTATCTTTCAGGATAAGACAAAGCTTCCAACGTTAAGTCATATCGGACGATGAATGACATGATGTTCACACGAGTACAGGGTACAGAGAGCTTGGAGTTAACAGACATTCATCGTTCACAATAAGAGAAAACCTCCAACGTTAAGTCATTTTGGAATATGAATACGATACTCAAAAAGTACAGGGTACATAGAGCTTAGAGTAAGCAGATATTCATTTTTTATTATAAGGGAAAACCTCCAACGTTAAGTCATATCGGACGATGAATGAAATGATTTTCAAATGAGTGCAATATACAGAGAATTTAGAGTTACCAGACATTCATCTTTCAGGATAAGGGTAAAGCTGCAACGTTGAGTCATATCGGACGATGAATGAAATGATGTTCGAATGAGTACAGTGTATACAAAGCTGAGGGTTACCAGACATTCATCTTTCAGCATAAGAGATAACTTCCAACGTTATGTCAAATAGGACGAGGAGTGAAATGATGTTCAAATGGGTACATGGTACATAGAGCTTAGGGCTACTGGAACTTCATCCTTCGGGATAAGAGTTAACCTCCAACTTTAAGGCATTTCGGACGTTGAACGAAATTATGTTTATGTCAGTACAGTGTATATAAAGCTTAGAGTTACCCGACATTCATATTTCAGGATAAGATTGAACCTCCAAAGTTAGGTCATATCGGACTATGAATAACATGGTGTTCAGCAGGCCCCGTAGCTCAGTCGGTAGAGCACCTGCCTAATGTGCTAGGGGTCACGGGTTCGATTACAGGTCCTGGGGGTTGGGATTTCTCTCCGTCCAAGATAATTCCCGATCTTCCACAGAGTCTGGAAGTATGAATGAGAGTGTGAATGTGGGCGTGATGTAATGAATAAAATCTAAAGGATAACGAGTTAACACCTTCGGTATGTTCTTAAGGAGAAAGGCTCGCCGATATGACCATAGTAGTTAAAGGCGGGGTATAAATGGACAAGAAAAAAAATAGATGTTCAAGTGAGTACAGGGTACATACAGCATAATGTTAACAGACATTCATCTTTCACACTAAGAGAAAACCTCCAACGTTAAGTCATATCGGAATATGAATACGATACTCAGAAAGCTACAGGGTACATAGAGCTTAGAATTAACAGACATTTATCTTTCAGGATAAGGAACACCAACGTTAAGTCATATCGGAATATGAATGAAAGGATATTCAAATGAGTACAGGGTACACAAAGCTTAGTAATACAAGACATTCATCTTCAGGGTAAGAGAAAAGCTCCAAATTTAAGTCATATCAGACTATGAATGGCATGATGTTCAAATGAGTACAGCCTACACCGGATAAGAGGAAAACTCCAACGTTATGTGATATAGGTTGACGAATGAAATGATATTCAAATGAGTACAGTGAACATAGAGCTTAGGGCTACCAGACCTTCGTATTTCGGGATAAGAGAAAACCTCAAACGTTAAGTCATATCGGAATATGAATACGATATTCAAATGAGTTCAGGGTACATACAGCTTAAAGTTAACACACATTCATCATTCAAAATAAGAGAAAACCTCTAACGTTAAGTCATATCGGACAATGAATGAAATGATGTTCAAATTAGGACAGGGTACACAAAGCTTAGTGTTACAAGACATTCATTTTCAGGGTAAGAGAAAAGCTCCAACGTTAAGTCATATAAGACTATGAATGGAATGCTGTTCAAATGAGAACAGGCTACACAACGCTTAGTGTTACCAGACATTTATCTTTCGGGATAAGAGAAAACCTCCAACGTTAAGTCATTTCGGAATATGATTACGATATTCAAATGAGTACAGGGTACATACAGCTTATAGTTATCACACATTCGTCATTCAAAATTAGATAAACCTCTAACGATAAGTCATATCGGAATATGAATACGATTCTCAAAAGAGTACAGGGTACATAGAGCTTAGAGTTAACACACATTTATCTTTCAGGATAGAAGAAAACCTCCAACGTTAAGTCATATCGAACGATGAATGAAATGATGTTCAAATGATTACAGGGTACACAAAGCTTAGTGTTACCAGACATTTATCTCTCACGATACGGGCATACCTTCAACGTTGTCATAGCGGACGAGGAATGAAATGATGTTCAAATGAGTACCGGGTACATAAAGCTTAGAGTTACCAGACATTCATCTTTAGAATAAGAGAAAGCAACCAACGTTAAGTTATATCGCAATATGAATATGATATTCAATTGAGTATAGGGTGCATAGTGCTTACAGTTAACAGATATTCATTTTTCAGTATAAGGTAAAACCTCCAACGTTAAGCTATATCGGAAGATGAATGAAATGATTTACAAATGAGCGCAGTGTACATAGAGCTTAGAGTTACACGACATTCATCGTCAGGGTAAGAGATAACCTCCAACTTTAAGTCATATCAGACTATGGATGAAATGATGGTCAAATGAGTACAGGTTACATAGATCTTAGAGTTCCCAAACCGTAATCTTTCTAGATAAGAGTAAACCTCCAACGTTAAGGCATATCGGATTTTGAATGAAATTATATTTAAGTTTGTACAGGGTACACAAAGCTTAGAGTTACCTGACATTCATATTTCAGGACAAGAGGAAACCTCCAACGTTAGGTCATATCGGACTAAGAGCAAAATGTGTTCAAATGAGTTCAGGGGACATACCGCTTACTGTTTACATTCATCTTTCACAATAAGACGAAACCTCCAACGCTAAATCATATCGGAATATGAATTCGATGTTCAAATGAGTACAGGGTACAAACAGGTTAGCGATAACAGACATTCATCTTTTAAAATAAGAGAAAACCTCCAACGTTAAGTCATATCGGAATATGAATTCGATGTTCAAATGAGTACAGGGTACAAACAGGTTAGCGATAACAGACATTCATCTTTTAAAATAAGAGAAAACCTCCAACGTTAAGTCATATCGGAATATGAATACGACTTTCAAAAGAGGACGGGGTACATAGAGCTTAGAATTAACAGACCATTATCTTTCAGGATAAACGAAAACCTCCCAAGTTAGTTCTTATCGGACGATGAATGACATGATGTTCAAATAAGTACAGGGTACATAGAGCTTAGTGTTAACAGACATTTATCTTTCAGGATAAAAGAAAACCTCCAACGTTAAGTTATATCGGGCGATGAATGAAATGATGTTCAAATGAGTACAGGGTACAAAAATATTAGAGTTACCACAAATTTATCTTTCAGGATAAGAGGAAGCTACCAACGTTAAGTCATATCGGACGATGAATGGCATGATGTTCAAACGAGTACAGGGTGCATAGAGCTTACAGTTAACAGACATTCATCCTTCACAATAAGAGAAAACCTCCAACGTTAAGTCATATCGGAATATGAATTAAATGATGTTCAAATGAGTACAGGGTACATAGAGTTTAGTGTTACCAGACATTCATCTTTCAAAATAAGAGAAAAAATCCAACGTTAAGTTATATCGGAATGTGTATGTGATAGTCAATTGAGTATAGGGTACATAGAGCTTAGAGGTACCAGACATTCATCTTTCACAATAAGAGAAAACTTCCAACGTTAAGTCATATCGGAATATGAATACGATACTCAAAAGAGTACAGGGTACATAGAACTTAGAGTTAGCAGACATTCATTTTTCAGTATAAGGGAAAACCTCCAACGTTAAGTCATATCGGACGATGAATAAAATGATTTTCAAATGAGTGCAGTATACATAGGGTTTAGCGTTACCAGACATTCATTTTTCAGGATAAGGGTAAAGCTGCAACGTGAGTCATATCGGACGATGAATGAAATGATGTTCGAATGAGTACAGGGTACACAAAGCTTAGAGTTGCCAGACATTCATCTTTCAGCATAAGAGAAAACTTCCAACGATATGTCAAATAGGACGACGAGTGATATGATGTTCAAATGAGTACATGGCACATAGAGCTTAGGGCTACCGGAACTTCATCTTTCGGGATAAGAGTTAACCTCCAACGTTAAGGCATTTCGGACGTTGAACGAAATTATGTTTAAGTCAGTACAGTGTATATAAAGCTTAGAGTTACCCGACATTCATATTTCAGGATAAGATTGAACTTCCAAAGTTAGGTCATATCGGACTATGAATAAAATGATGTTCGGCAGGCCCCGTAGCTCAGTCGGTAGAGCACCTGCCTAATGTGCTAGGGGTCACAGGTTCGATTCCCGGTCCTGGGGGTTGGGATATATCTCCGTCCAAGATAATTCCCGATCTTCCGCAGAGTCTGGAAGTATGAATTAGAGTGTGAATGTGGGCGTGATGTAAAGAATAAAATCCAAAAGATAACGAGTTAACACCTTCGGTATGTTCCTAAGGAGAACGGCTCGCCGATATGACCATAGTAGTTAAGGGCGGGGTATAAATGGAACAAGAACAAGAAAGATGTTCAAGTGAGTACAGGGTACATACAGCATAATGTTAACAGACATTCATCTTTCACAATAAGAGAAAACCTCCAACGTTATGTCATATCGGAATATGAATACGATACCCAGAGGACTACAGGGTACAAAGAGCTTAGAATTATCAGACGTTTATCTTTCAGAATAAGGACCTCCAACGTTGTCAAATCGGGCAATGAAAGAAATGATGTTCAAATGAGTAGAGGGTCCACAGAGCTTACTGTTAACAAACATTCATTTTTCACAATAAGAGAAAACCTCCAACGTTAAGTCATATCGGAATATGAATGAAATGATATTCAAATGAGTACAGGGTACACAAAGCTTAGTGTTACCAGACATTCATCTTCAGGGTAAGGGAAATGCTCCAAAGTTAAGTCATATCAGACTATGAATGGAATAATGTTCAAATGAGTACAGGCTACACAAAGCTTAGTGTTACCAGACATTTATATTTCAGGATAAGAGGAAAACTACAACGTTATGTCATATAGGTCGACGAATGAAATGATATTCAAATGAGTACAGGGTACATAGAGCTTAGGGCTACCGGACCTTCGTCTTTCGGGATAAGAGAAAACCTCAAACGTTAAGTCATATCGGAATATGAGTACGATATTCAAATGAGTTCAGGGTACATACAGCTTAAAGTTAACACAATTCATCATTCAAAATAACAGAAAACCTCTAACGATAAGTCATATCGGAATATGAATACGATACTCAGAAGAGAACAGGGTACATAGAGCTTAGAGTTAACAGGATAGAAGAAAACCCACATCGTTAGGTCATATCGCACGATGAATGAAATGATGTTCAAATGAGTACAGGGTACACAAAGCTTAGTGTTACGAGACATTTATCTCTCAGGATACGGGTATACCTGCAACGTTGTCATGTCGGACGATGAAAGAAATGATGTTCAAATAAGTACACGGTACCTAAAGCTTAGAGTTACCAGACACTCATCTTTCAAAATAAGAGAAAACCTCAAACGTTTAGTCATATCGGAATATGAATACGATATGCAAAAGAGGACAGGGTACATAGAGCATAGAATCAACAGACCTTTACCTTTAAGGGTAAAAGAAAAGCTCCAAAGTTAGTTCCTATCGGACGATGAATGATTAGATGTGCAAATGGGTACATGGTACATAGAGCTTAGTATTAACAGACATTTATCTTTCAGGATAAGGACCTCCAACGTTAAGTCATATCGGGCGATGAAAGAAATGATGTTCAAATGAGTAGAGGGTGCATAAAGATTAGAGTTACCACACATTTATCTTTCAGGATAAGGCAAAGCTACCAATGTTAAGTCATATTGGACATAATGTTGAAAAGGGTACAGAGCACACAGAGCTTACAGTTAACAGACATTCATCTTTCATAATAAGAAATGACCCCTAACGTTAAGTCATATCGGAATATGAATGAAATGATTTTCAAATGAGTACAGGGTACACAAAGCTGAGTGTAAACAGATATTCATCTTCAGGGTAAGAGAAAAGCTTCAACGTTAAGTCATATCAGACTATGAATGGAATGCTGTTCAAATGTGTACAGGGTACAAACAGGTTAGCGATAACAGACATTCATCTTTTAAAATAAGAGAAAACCTCCAACGTTAGGTCATATCGGACTATGAGTAAAATGAAGTTCAAATGAGTACAGGGGACATACCGGTTACTGTTAACATTCATCTTTCACAATAAGAGAAAACCTCCAACGTTAATTCATATCGGAATTTGAATTCGATGTTCAAATGTGTACAGGGTACAAACAGGTTAGCGATAACAGACATTCATTTTTTAAAATAAGAGAAAACTTCCAACGTTAGGTCATATCGGACTATGAGCAAAATGATGTTCAAATGAGTACAGGGTACATACCGCTTACTGTTAACATTCATCTTTCACAATAAGACGAAACCTCCAACGTTAAACCATATCGGAATATGAATTCGATGTTCAAATGAGTACAGGGTACAAACAGGTTAGCGATAACAGAAATTCATCTTTTAAAATAAGAGAAAACCTCCAACGTTAGGTCATATCGGACTATGAGCAAAATGATGTTCAAATGAGTACAGGGGACATACCGGTTACTGTTAACATTCATCTTTCCCAATAAGAGAAAACCTCCAACGTTAATTCATATCGGAATCTGAATTCGATGTTCAAATGTGTACAGGGTACAAACAGGTTAGCGATAACAGACATTCATCTTTTAAAATAAGAGAAAACCTCCAACGTTAGGTCATATCGGAATATGAATACGACTTTCAAAAGAGGACGGGGTACATAGAGCTTAGAATTGACAGACCTTTATGTTTCAGGATAAACGAAAACCTCCAAAGTTAGTTAATATCGGACGATGAATGACATGATGTTCTAATGAGTACAGGGTACATAGAGCTTAGTGATAACAGACATTTATCTTTCAGGATAAAAGAAAACCTCCAACGTTAAGTTATATCGGGCGATGAATGAAATGATGTTCAAACGAGTACAGGGTGCATAAAGATTAGAGATACCACACATTTATCTTTCAGGATAAGAGAAAGCTACCAACGTTAAGTCATATCGGACGATGAATGACATGATGTTCAAACGCGTACAGGGTGCATAGAGCTTAGCGTTAACAGACATTCATCCTTCACAATAAGAGAAAACCTTAAACGTAAGTCATATCGGAATATGAATTAAATGATGTTCAAATGACTACAGGGTACATAGAGTTTAGTGTTACCAGACATTCATCTTTCAAAATAAGAGAAAACCTCCAACGTTAAGTCATATCGGAATATGAATACGATATTCGAAATAGGACAGGGTACATAGAGCATAAAATTATCAGACCTTTTATCTTTCAGTATAAAAGAAAACCTCCAAAGTTAGTTCATATCGGACGACGAATGTTTTGATGTTCAAATGAGTACAGGGTACATAGAGCTTAGTATTAACAGACATTTATCTTTCTGGATAATAGAAAACCTCCAACGTTAAGTCATATCGGGCGATAAAGAAATAATGTTCAAATCAGTAGAGGGTACATAAAGATTAGAGTTACCACACATTTATCTTTCGGGATAAGACAAAGCTTCCAACGTTAAGTAATATCGGACGATGAATGACATGATGTTCACACGAGTACAGGTACAGAGATGTGGAGTTAACAGACATTCATCTTTCACAATAAGAGAAAACCACCAACGTTAAGTCATTTTGGAATATGAATGAAATGATTTTCAAATGAGTACAGCGTACATAGAGTTTAGATTTATCAGACATTCATCTTTCACAATAAGAGGAAACCTCCAACGTTAAGTCATATCGGAATATGAATACGATACTCAAAAGAGTACAGGGTACATAGAAATTAGAGTTAGCAGACATTCATTTTTCAGTATAAGGGAAAACCTCCAATGTTAAGTCATATCGGACGATGAATGAAATGAGTTTCAAATGAGTGCAGTATACATAGAGCTTAGAGTTACCAGACATTCATCTTTCAGGATAAGGGTAAACCTCCAACGTTGTCGCATCGGACGATGAATTAAATGATGTTCGAATGAGTACAGGGTACACAAACCTTAGAGTTACCAGACATTCATCTTTCAGCATAAGAGATTACTTCCAACGTTATGTCATATAGGACGACGAGTGAAATGATGTTCAAATGAGCACATGGTACATAGAGCTTAGGGCTACTGGAACTTCATCCTTCGGAATAAGGGTAAACCTCCAACGATAAGTCATATCGGACGATGAATGAAATGATGTTCAAATGAGAACAGGGTACATAGAGCTTTGAGTTACCAGACATTCATCTTTAAGGATAAGGGAAAATTTCGGGAAAGAAACTTGTCCAGGTAACTCACCCTGACCGAGATTCGAACTCGGGACCTCTTGAACGAGAGGCAAACACTCTACCACCACGCTACCGGGGCGGTCTTAGAGTGATAACGACGGGTTAGTAAATCTTATAATTAAAGCATGACTACTAATATAATTTAGTCAACTTCTTGCCAATCCGAAAATTAAATCTGAAGTAGGTATTAAACTTTCTCCAAATGAAATTACTCTAAATTGAAAATGAAAATATAGGTTAGATATTGACATTTTCTCTCATTAATTTAAAAATTTTTCATGATGTTTGTTGATAATGAATTGTTCGTTTTAATTCTTATATACCATTTTGCTATTTTGCATACATTTAAAAATGTTATCTATAAGAACCTGAATTTTGATTCATTACATGATCTCATTTGTTAAGTGAAAATTAAATTCAACGTATTGTTTCGAACTTCGCTTCGCTAACAGTAGAATAAAAACATCTATATTGCTGCTATAGAACATTTGCATAAGCTCTAAAATATCAAATACACATATTGAATGTCTTAATGAAAGAAATGCCTGCAGTAAAATAATAGGTATTACTTCCCAAATGTTATGTTTACAGGCATGCGTAATGTGGATATGAGCATGCGTCCGCCTCGAGTAGTTTCAATGGAGCCAGGCGCTTTCGGTACTGTTGGAGGTTATCCAAGGCAGCTCTCTCCCTACAACTCTACATCAGTTTCTTCATCCACCATTCCCAGTCCCCAGATGCTTTTCGACTGGAAACGCTGCAAAGGTAAGCTATTCTAACATTAGAGCCTCCATTTAGTACCGCGTAGTAGTTTTAAGATACACTATAATAGTGTAACTGTGTATTTCAGTTTTAATTCATTGCTAAGGTAAGAAAAATAAACTTCATCAAGTTTAGCTGCCATCATAAGAAAGAGCACATCATTACGCGATACTTCTGTTACTGAAAAGTAAGCCTTTTACTGTTAGGCATGAATAATCTCTGTAAAGTGTAAAATTATTTCTACCAGAGTCAATATAGCAGCTTAAACAGAAGAATAAAGTTAAAATTTTCGAGACAAAAACACATCGCCTGCTCTGATATAGTGTCAAAGACATTATATCATAATTTAAGTTAATTGATGGAAGTTAATCATTTCTTCAGACTGGCCGTGTATCGGCTAAGGTTTAAGATAAAGTCAACCTGAAAAATTGAATGTCATGGTAGCTCAATGGGTAAGAGCGACTGGCCGGAAACCAGGAGATTCGTGGTTCATAACCCGTCCATGACATTTAATTTTTCAGATTAACTCTGTCTAATTATATTATAATCTCTTTGACTATCGATTACCTCCTGGATGTCTTAATCCGATATTCAGTTTTTATTTCGTTATCTGAAAAACAAGAAACAATAATACGACATCTATAGTGTACAGAAATATATTTTATTATTTTGGTTTTAAAAAGGCTTTCAACTAACATCCACTCCAGACGTACGTTATCGGCCCTGTTGGAGACTATCCGAGGCAGCTCTTTCTCTACAACCCTACACCTCGTCCTTCGTCCACCATTCCCAGTTTCAAGATGCTTTTCTACTGGAAAAGCTGGGAATGTAAGCTATCCTAACATTAGAGCCTCCATTTAACAGGTTATACTGACGTCTTCCCTGTAAAGAGCGATGAGTTAGTCTGAACACTTGGACCACAGACTAGATGATTTTAGTATCTGTGATTTCTCTGACAAATATGCTAAAATAACTTCCTCGGAAATATTCGTAACTCCTTTTGAACTACACCATTTCTTAAAACAAACATTCGTCATAAACTGCAGATGACTTTTGTGGCAGCAAATTAAGATTAGCAATTAGAGCTTCTTCTCGAATTTCTTCGGTTATAAAACTTTCGTCGCCTGAATCACTCATTTTGACATACAGTTTACCATTTGTTATTTTTGCATCACCATAGTTACGATACTTCGCTATTCAAAGCGTCCAGTATCTACTCAGACCGAGCAAACACAGCGATTCTAAATCCTTTGTAAAATCAATATTATTATAATTCATATTTCAAGTCTATTTTTTTAGGTAACAGAGAAAATTACGTATAGTGCAGGCGAGGTTTAACGTTTATCATTCTCTCGGTGCTAATACTTCGGGCATTACATTTTTTACTGATATAGTGTGATCCAAATAAATCTGAACCATTTCAACGGGCAATAACTTTTGAATCAATAACAGTACACACGTGCAAATTTGGAAGAATATAACACGCAATTGGGAGATTACATTACACTGTTTACATCTCAGAGAAAATGTAGGAAGTGACCCCCACCAGCATCTATACATGTTACGACTGTAGCCACTAAAGTTTATATGGGTATCTTCAAGACATTTGTGGAGCAGCTGGATGATATCGAATTAAGAGAAGGTTGTTTCCAGAAAGATAGAGCAACGTGCCATACATCTAGTGACACCATGGAACTTTTAGCCAGTTTCTTTGATAATCGAATAATCTCAAAGGGTCTGTAGCCCCCAGATCTCCTGACCTAACTTCACCGGAGCTTTTGTTGAGAGGGGTATCTATAAAATAGAGTGTACAAGAATAGACCACGGACAATTGATGCTCTCAAGGAATCCATTCGAACCGACATAAGTAACATTGGCGAGGATACTTTCAGTAAAACTTCAGAGAATATGGTTAGATGAGTAACAAACATGTATAGATGCTGGTGGAGGACACTTCCAGCAGTTTCTCTGAGATGTAAATAGTGTAATGTAATCTCCCAATTGTGTATTATATTATCCCAAAGTTGCACATGTGTCTATTATTAGTTCAAAGGTTATGGCCTATTGAAATGGTTCAGTTTTATTTGGATCACACTATATCAGTGAAAAATGTAATGCCCGACGCAAGAGCTATGCAAACTGCTTCGCAAAATGCCATATCCCCAATGACTGCCCCACATTTAGTTTCCGAGTTCGAAGAATTGAATGGGAAGGTTCCATCATCTACTTGGGAGTGATAAAGGTTTGGATGAAAGTCTAACTTTCACTAAAAGTACACTCGTTACGCCCCCAAGGGAATATAATCCCACAGAACATCGCTTCAGGCGTTGTCGAGTACTCCACATGGCATGTGGGCACCCGAGGTAACACTGGAGAACCCTCTAACAGCAGCAAAAGCTGAGCTCCACAATATTTCCACTTAGAGGGTAATTGGCATCTAAATTAACCAGCCAGAATGTTTTACTCCTAGGTACACCAAGTGTAATTGTTACTGTGTTCTACCACAATAGCTTGGAGGGGCAACAAGCACCCTCGTGACCACTATCAACTTAAACCAAACAATTTACCGTACAAACCCTTACCCAAAAATTTTTCTACCTGCGTTAAAACCCTATTGCGGGTGGGCACGCAGTAACATTACTTAGGCTTATCAAAGCCTGCCAGCAGCGACGGATGATCACTATGTACGAGTGAATAAATACAGTAGAGAAAACATATTAGTGCTAAACATCAACATTTTTTGAGAATAGTTTGTTGAAGAAGGGTAGAATAGGTAATACAGGATATTTCTCTTTACTTTCCTGCATAAAGCCCAAATTATTATCAACCGCAACAATTATTAAATTTGCAATGTACTATTGGTTTTAAATTCTATAGTTGAAAACATCTTCAGTTCTAATAAAACCTTCCATTTCTCACTTTCATATCTTTATAGTCAATTTGGATCGACCTGAGACTTGTATCTATTTAAGTAATTAATTTATTAAAAGCATGAATTAATGTACAGTAAAAGCAAATATAATTTATTGATAAAACGCTTAAAATGTTCTATTAATTAAATAATGAAAAGATAATTAATTATATCCTCACATTCATCTCGGGCAACAAGCCAGCTGAAAATAGGATTAGGTGTCGACGTTTCGAGAGTGTGCATCTCTCCCAGCATCAGGATATTTATAAAATGTTATAACCACAAATGAAATACAACTATAAACAAAGACAAAACCCTACGAAAATTCTCATTACTGAACAAAAGACTGTTTTCAGTAAATTAAATGTCAGGTCAGGAGATGGCGTGAGTATAGAAAATTGTGTCAAAGAAACGTAACTACTTAAATTGAATATCAAGCTGTATTGATCTTTGCTTCTTAAATAGACGGTTTCCATTTTCACAGCCGGTTTCCAAGAGGAGCTGAACTGAAATCCCGCATTACGATTATGCGTCCTCCTTTCAGAGGAAATGGCCAAAGCCTCCTTAATTCTCCGCTCCCAGTAGCTGTTGCATTTTACCAAGATTGTCGTTTCCCGAAAATTGTCTGTACGGTCATTATGACAGCCCAGACTTCTCAATTTGCAACCTGAGCATTGTTTTGATAACGACAGTAGAGCCAATTTTCGGGAGACGACTATCTGGGCGAAATGCGGCAGTTACTGGGAGCGAAGTATTAATGAGGCTTTGGCCATTTCCTCTGAAAGGAGCACGCTAAATCGTGATGCTGGATTTCAGTTCAGCTCCTCTTGGATATCGGTCTTAAGATGGAAATCCTTTGATTTAAGAAGCAAAGATCAACACAGCTTGATAATCAAGTTAATTAGTTACGTTTTTTTTGACACAATGTTCTATACTCACGCCATTTCCTGACCTGGCATTTAATTTACTGAAAACAGTCTTTTGTTCAGTAATGCGAATTTTCATAATGTTTGTCTTTGTTCATCGTTGTGTTACATCCACTGTTTCATTTGTGGTTATTACATTTTATAAATATCCTGATGATGGTAGAGATGCACACTCCCGAAACGTCGATATCTAATCGTCTTTTCACCTGTCTTGTTGCCCGAGAAGTAAGTGAGCATATTCCTCACTGGGAAAGCTTCAGGTCTTATTTTAGTTAATTTCATATTTTTATGTGAAACACAACTTGCAGCAGGTTATGCTGAACACCTATGCTTAGTTTTACGCCTGTAACTGTAAGTAGAAAAAAAGATTTAACTCCTTCATAACCTTTATCAGCCATTAGACACGTATCTCCTGCAGAGGGACTTTGTACACCGCAGGTGCTGCTTTCGTGACCAGTTCAATAGGAAGATACACATAAGTAACTCACTTCTTACTGATAACTGATGTGTCATATAAGCCTGACATAATATCTGAAGCTGTAATAAAGTACAGTCATGTTACTTGCGCGCTACAGTCTTTCAGAAATGCTAATGTATTTAGTCAACAATTGGAATGCCTTATGCCCTTGGCATTAACATACAAACTTGTAATAAATAATTGCAATATATGCACCTAGTATCGCTTTGAGGTTCTTTTTGTATCTCTTGCTACAGTTAAGGGAAAAACTGAAAAAAATCTGCATATCTAATGACTCGGTTTCTGGAATCTATACCAGGCCTCATTGTACTAAGTTTATTTTTATCTTTATTCAATTCAATTTTCAAAACAAATTACATAAATTAGTTGCATTTTGCTGATATAATCTACTTTCTGTCTTAACTAAGCCTACAGGTTCCTGAACTCCAGTAACCTTACAACCAAAAAACAGTCTTTCTTCTACTTTGTTTCTACTCCAACAAAATAAATCAAATCTACGCTTCTACTAGTGCTTTAATTGGTAGAAAAACTACGAAAGACTGTTTCCTACAATTTTAAATTTCCTCTTCTGCAAATGTTTTCCAAAGCTTCCTCCTACTTGTATCAGTAGATAGAGCTTGTTCGTCAGGTCCAGATATCCCTCTTGCCATATTTCATCTTCTACATAATCATTTGTACCTGTCCGCTCTGATTTGCTCTATATACCTCCTCAAGCCCTCCTGGAGTTCTCCGTTCGGTGGCTTCTGCTCTTCATTTTTTTACGTCCTCCTACGTTAAGTCATATCGGACCATGAATGGAATGGGTGAACTGATGGTCAAATGAGCCCGGGGCCGATAGAGCTCAGAGTTACCCGACATTATCGGATGATGAATGAAATGATGTTCAAATGAGTACAGGGAACACAAAGCTTAGTGTTAGCAGACATTTATCTTTCAGGATAAGGGTAAACCTGCAACGTTAAGTCATATCGGACGAAGAATGAAATGATGTTCAAATGAGTACAGGGTACATATGGCTTAGAGTTACCAGACATTCATATTTCAGGATAAGGGTAAACCTCCAACGTTAAGTAATATCGGACGAAGAATGAAATGATGTTCAAATGAGAACAGGGTACATAGAGCTTAGAGTTACCAGACATTGATCTTTCAGGATAAGGTTAAACCTGCAACGTTGTCATATCGGACGATGAATGAAATGATGTTCAAATGAGAACAGGTTACATAGAGCTTAGACTTACCAGACATTCATCTTTCAGGATAAGGGTAAACCTCCAAAGTTAAGTCATATCGGACGATGAATGAAATGATGTTCAAATGAGAACAGGGTACATAGAACTTAGAGTTACCAGACATTGATCATTCAGGATAAGGGTAAACCTGCAACGTTGTCATATCGGACGATGAATGAAATGATGTTCAAATGAGAACAGGGTACACAGAGCTTAGAGTTACCAGACATTCATCTTTCAGGATAAGGTTAAACCTGCAACGTTGTCATATCGGACGATGAATGAAATGATGTTCAAATGAGAACAGGTTACATAGAGCTTAGATTTACCAGACATTCATCTTTAAGGATAAGGGAAAATTTCGGGAAAAAACCTTGTCCAGGTAACTCACCCTGACCGAGATTCGAACTCGAGACCTCTTGAACGTGAGGCAGACACTCTACCACCACGCTACCGAGGCGGGCTTAGAGTTACAACGACGGGTTAGTAATTCTAATAATTTAAGCATGACTACTAATATAATTTAGTCAACTTCTTGCCAATCCGAAAATTAAATCTGAAGTAGGTATTAAACTTTCTCCAAATGAAATTACTCTAAATTGAAAATGAAAATATAGGTTAGATATTGACATTTTCTCTCATTAATTTAAAAATTTTTCATGAGGTTTGTTGATAATGAATTGTTCGTTTCAATTCTTATATACCATTTTGCTATTTGGCATACATTTAAAAATGTTATCTATAAGAACCTGAATTTTGATTCATTACATGATCTCATTTGTTAAGTGAAAATTAAATTCAACGTATTGTTTCGAACTTCGCTTCGCTAACAGTAGAATAAAAACATCTATATTGCTGCTATAGAACATTTGCATAAGCTCTAAAATATCAAATACACATATTGAATGTCTTAATGAAAGAAATGCCTGCAGTAAAATAATAGGTATTACTTCCCAAATGTTATGTTTACAGGCATGCGTAATGTGGATATGAGCATGCGTCCGCCTCGAGTAGGTTCAATGGAGCCAGGCGTTTTCGGTCCTGTTGGAGGTTATCCAAGGCAGCTCTCTCCCTACAACTCTACATCAGTTTCTTCATCCACCATTCCCAGTCCCCAGATGCTTTTCGACTGGAAACGCTGCAAAGGTAAGCTATTCTAACATTAGAGCCTCCATTTAGTACCGCGTAGTAGTTTTAAGATACACTATAATAGTGTAACTGTGTATTTCAGTTTTAATTCATTGCTAAGGTAAGAAAAATAAACTTCATCAAGTTTAGCTGCCATCATAAGAAAGAGCACATCATTACGCGATACTTCTGTTACTGAAAAGTAGGCCTTTTACTGTTAGACATGAATAATCTCTGTAAAGTGTAAAATTATTTCTACCAGAGTCAATATAGCAGCTTAAACAGAAGAATAAAGTTAAAATTTTCGAGACAAAAACACATCGCCTGCTCTGATATAGTGTCAAAGACATTATATCATAATTTAAGTTAATCGATGGAAGTTAATCATTTCTTCAGACTGGCCGTGTATCGGCTAAGATTTTAGATAAAGTCAACCTGAAAAATTGAATGTCATGGTAGCTCAATGGGTAAGAGCGACTGGGCGGAAACCAGGAGATTCGTTGTTCATAACCCGTCCATGACATTTAATTTTTCAGATTAACTCTGTCTAATTATATTATAATCTCTTTGACTGTCAATTACCTCCTGGATGTCTTAATCCGATATTCAGTTTTTATTTCGTTATCTGAAAAACAAGAAACAATAATACGACATCTATAGTGTACAGAAATATATTTTATTATTTTGGTTTTAAAAAGGCTTTCAACTAACATCCACTCCAGACGTACGTTATCGGCCCTGTTGGAGACTATCCGAGGCAGCTCTTTCTCTACAACCCTACACCTCGTCCTTCGTCCACCATTCCCAGTTTCCAGATGCTTTTCTACTGGAAAAGCTGGGAATGTAAGCTATCCTAACATTAGAGCCTCCATTTAACAGGTTATACTGACGTCTTCCCTGTAAAGAGCGATGAGTTAGTCTGAACACTTGGACCACAGACTAGATGATTTTAGTATCTGTGATTTCTCTGAAAAATATGCTAAAATAACTTCCTTGGAAATATTCGTAACTCCTTTTGAACTACACCATTTCTTAAAACAAACATTCGTCATAAACTGCAGATGACTTTTGTGGCAGCAAATTAAGATTAGCAATTAGAGCTTCTTCTCGAATTTCTTCGGTTATAAAACTTTCGTCGCCTGAATCACTCATTTTGACATACAGTTTACCATTTGTTATTTTTGCATCACCATAGTTACGATACTTCGCTATTCATAGCGTCCAGTATCTACTCAGACCGAGTAAACACAGCGATTCTAAATCCTTTGTAAATCAATATTATTATTATTCATATTTCAAGTCTATTTTTTTAGGTAACAGAGAAAATTACGTATAGTGCAGGCGAGGTTTAACGTTTATCATTCTCTCGGTGCTAATACCTCGGGCATTACATTTTTTACTGATATAGTGTGATCCAAATAAAACTGAACCATTTCAATAGGCCATAACTTTTGAATCAATAACAGTACACACGTGCAAATTTGGAAGAATATAATACGCAATTGGGAGTTTACATTACACTATTTACATCTCAGAGAAAATGTAGGAAGTGACCCCCACCAGCATCTATACATGTTACGACTGTAGCCACTAAAGTTTATATGGGTATCTTCAAGACATTTGTGGAGCAGCTGGATGATATCGAATTAAGAGAAGGTTGTTTCCAGCAAGATAGAGCAACGTGCCATACATCTAGTGACACCATGGAACTTTTAGCCAGTTTCTTTGATAATCGAATGATCTCAAAGGGTCTGTAGCCCCCAGATCTCCTGACCTAACTTCACCGGAGCTTTTGTTGAGAGGGGTATCTATAAAATAGAGTGTACAAGAATAGACCACGGACAATTGATGCTCTCAAGGAATCCATTCGAACCGACATAAGTAACATTGGCGAGGATACTTTCAGTAAAACTTCAGAGAATATGGTTAGATGAGTAACAAACATGTATAGATGCTGGTGGAGGACACTTCCAGCAGTTTCTCTGAGATGTAAATAGTGTAATGTAATCTCCCAATTGTGTATTATATTATCCCAAAGTTGCACATGTGTCTATTATTAGTTCAAAGGTTATGGCCTATTGAAATGGTTCAGTTTTATTTGGATCACACTATATCAGTGAAAAATGTAATGCCCGACGCAAGAGCTATGCAAACTGCTTCGCAAAATGCCATATCCCCAATGACTGCCCCACATTTAGTTTCCGAGTTCGAAGAATTGAATGGGAAGGTTCCATCATCTACTTGGGAGTGATAAAGGTTTGGATGAAAGTCTAACTTTCACTCAAAGTACACTCGTTACGCCCCCAAGGGAATATAATCCCACAGAACATGGCTTCAGGCGTTGTCGAGTACTCCACATGGCATGTGGGCACCCGAGATAACACTGGAGAACCCTCTAACAGCAGCAAAAGCTGAGCTCCACAATATTTCCACTTAGAGGGTAATTGGCATCTAAATTAACCAGCCAGAATGTTTTACTCCTAGGTACACCAAGTGTAATTGTTACTGTGTTCTACCACAATAGCTTGGAGGGGCAACAAGCACCCTCGTGACCACTATCAACTTAAACCAAACAATTTACCGTACAAACCCTTACCCAAAAATTTTTGTACCTGCGTTAAAACCCTATTGCGGGTGGGCACGCAGTAACATTACTTAGGCTTATCAAAGCCTGCCAGCAGCGACGGATGATCACTATGTACGAGTGAATAAATACAGTAGAGAAAACATATTAGTGCTAAACATCAACATTTTTTGAGAATAGTTTGTTGAAGAAGGGTAGAATAGGTAATACAGGATATTTCTCTTTACTTTCCTGCATAAAGCCCAAATTATTATCAACCGCAACAATTATTAAATTTGCAATGTACTATTGGTTTTAAATTCCATAGTTGAAAACATCTTCAGTTCTAATAAAACCTTCCATTTCTCACTTTCATATCTTTATAGTCAATTTGGATCGACCTGAGACTTGTATCTATTTAAGTAATTAATTTATTAAAAGCATGAATTAATGTACAGTAACAGCAAATATAATTTATTGATAAAACGCTTAAAATGTTCTATTAATTAAATAATGAAAAGATAATTAATTACATGCTCACTTTCATCTCGGGCAACAAGCCAGCTGAAAATAGGATTAGGTATCGACGTTTCGAGAGTGTGCATCTCTCCCAGCATCAGGATATTTATAAAATGTTATAACCACAAATGAAATACAACTATAAACAAAGACAAAACCCTACGAAAATTCTCATTACTGAACAAAAGACTGTTTTCAGTAAATTAAATGTCAGGTCAGGAGATGGCGTGAGTATAGAAAATTGTGTCAAAGAAACGTAACTACTTAAATTGAATATCAAGCTGTATTGATCTTTGCTTCTTAAATAGACGGTTTCCATTTTCACAGCCGGTTTCCAAGAGGAGCTGAACTGAAATCCAGCATTACGATTATGCGTCCTCCTTTCAGAGGAAATGGCCAAAGCCTCCTTAATTCTCCGCTCCCAGTAACTGTTGCATTTTACCAAGATTGTCGTTTCCCGAAAATTGTCTGTACGGTCATTATGACAGCCCAGACTTCTCAATTTGCAACCTGAGCATTGTTTTGATAACGACCGTAGAGCCAATTTTCGGGAGACGACTATCTGGGCGAAATGCGGCAGTTACTGGGAGCGAAGTATTAAGGAGGCTTTGGCCATTTCCTCTGAAAGGAGCACGCTAAATCGTGATGCTGGATTTCAGTTCAGCTCCTCTTGGATATCGGTCCTAAGATGGAAATCCTGTGATTTAAGAAGCTAAGATCAACACAGCTTGATAATCAAGTTAATTAGTTACGTTTTTTTTTGACACAATGTTCTATACTCACGCCATTTCCTGACCTGGCATTTAATTTACTGAAAACAGTCTTTTGTTCAGTAATGCGAATTTTCATAATGTTTGTCTTTGTTCATCGTTGTGTTACATCCACTGTTTCATTTGTGGTTATTACATTTTATAAATATCCTGATGATGGTAGAGATGCACACTCCCGAAACGTCGATATCTAATCGTCTTTTCACCTGTCTTGTTGCCCGAGAAGTAAGTGAGCATATTCCTCACTGGGAAAGCTTCAGGTCTTATTTTAGTTAATTTCATATTTTTATGTGAAACACAACTTGCAGCAGGTTAAGCTGAACACCTATGCTTAGTTTTACGCCTGTAACTGTAAGTAGAAAAAAAGATTTAACTCCTTCATAACCTTTATCAGCCATTAGACACGTATCTCCTGCAGAGGGACTTTGTACACCGCAGGTGCTGCTTTCGTGACCAGTTCAATAGGAAGATACACATAAGTAACTCACTTCTTACTGATAACTGATGTGTCATATAAGCCTGACATAATATCTGAAGCTGTAATAAAGTACAGTCATGTTACTTGCGCGCTACAGTCTTTCAGAAATGCTAATGTATTTAGTCGACATTTGGAATGTCTTATGCCCTTGGCATTAACATACAAACTTGTAATAAATAATTGCAATATATGCATCTAGTATCGCTTTGAGGTTCTCTTTGTATCTCTTGCTACAGTTAAGGGAAAAACTGAAAAAAATCTGCATATCTAATGACTCGTTTTCTGGAATCTATACCAGGCCTCATTGTACTAAGTTTATTTTTATCTTTATTCTACTCAATTTTCAAAACAAATTACATAAATTAGTTGCATTTTGCTGATATAATCTGCTTTCTGCCTTAACTAAGCCTACAGGTTCCTGAACTCCAGTAACCTTACAACCCAAAACAGTCGTTCTTCTATTTTGTTTCTACTCCAAAAAAATAAATCAAATCTACGCTTCTACTAGTGCTTTAATTGATATAAAAACTACGAAAGACTGTTTCCTACAATTTTAAATTTCATCTTCTGCAAATGTTTTCCATAGCTTTCTCCTACTGGTATCAGTAGATAGAGCTGGTTCGTCAGGTCCCTCTTGCCATATTTCATCTTCTAAATAATCATTTGTACCTGTCCGCTCTGATTTTCTCTATATACCTCCTCTGGCCCTCCTGGGGTTCTCCGTTCGGTGGCTTCTGCTCTTCATTTTTTTTACGTCCTCCTACGTTAAGTCATATCGGACCATGAATGGAATGGGTGAACTGATGGTCAAATGAGCCCGGGGCCGATAGAGCTCAGAGTTACCCGACATTATCGGATGATGAATGAAATGATGTTCAAATGAGTACAGGGTACATATGGCTTAGAGTTACCAGACATTTATCTTTCAGGATAAGGGTAAACCTCCAACGTTAAGTCATATCGGACGATGAATGAAATGATGTTCAAATGAGAACAGGTTACATAGAGCTTAGACTTACCAGACATTCATCATTCAGGATAAGGGTAAACCTCCAACGTTAAGTCATATCGGACGATGAATGAAATGATGTTCAAATGAGAACAGGTTACATAGAGCTTAGACTTACCAGACATTCATCATTCAGGATAAGGGTAAACCTCCAAAGTTAAGTCATATCGGACGATGAATGAAATGATGTTCAAATGAGAACAGGGTACATAGAACTTAGAGTTACCAGACATTGATCATTCAGGATAAGGATAAACCTGCAACGTTGACATATCGTACGATGAATGAAATGATGTTCAAATGAGAACAGGTTACATAGAGCTTAGAGTTACCAGACATTGATCATTCAGGATAAGGGTAAACCTGCAACGTTGTCATATCGGACGATGAATGAAATGATGTTCAAATGAGAACAGGGTACACAGAGCTTAGAGTTACCAGACATTGATCTTTCAGGATAAGGGTAAACCTGCAACGTTGTCATATCGGACGATGAATGAAATGATGTTCAAATGAGAACAGGGTACATAGAACTTAGAGTTACCAGACATTGATCATTCAGGATAAGGGTAAACCTGCAACGTTGTGATATCGGACGATGAATGAAATGATGTTCAAATGAGAACAGGGTACATAGAACTTAGAGTTACCAGACATTGATCTTTCAGGATAAGGGTAAACCTGCAACGTTGTCATATCGGACGATGAATGAAATGATGTTCAAATGAGAACAGGGTACACAGAGCTTAGAGTTACCAGACTTTGATCTTTCAGGATAAGGTTAAACCTGCAACGTTGTCATATCGGACGATGAATGAAATGATGTTCAAATGAGAACAGGTTACATAGAGCTTAGATTTACCAGACATTCATCTTTAAGGATAAGGGAAAATTTCGGGAAAAAACCTTGTCCAGGTAACTCACCCTGACCGAGATTCGAACTCGAGACCTCTTGAACGTGAGGCAGACACTCTACCACCACGCTACCGAGGCGGGCTTAGAGTTACAACGACGGGTTAGTAATTCTAATAATTTAAGCATGACTACTAATATAATTTAGTCAACTTCTTGCCAATCCGAAAATTAAATCTGAAGTAGGTATTAAACTTTCCCCAAATGAAATTACTCTAAATTGAAAATGAAAATATAGGTTAGATATTGACATTTTCTCTCATTAATTTAAAAATGTTTCATGATGTTTGTTGATAATGAATTGTTCGTTTTAATTCTTATATACCATTTTGCTATTTGGCATACATTTAAAAATGTTATCTATAAGAACCTGAATTTTGATTCATTACATGATCTCATTTGTTAAGTGAAAATTAAATTCAACGTATTGTTTCGAACTTCGCTTCGCTAACAGTAGAATAAAAATATCTATATCGCTGCTATAGAACATTTGCATAAGCTCTAAAATATCAAATACACGTATTGAATGTCTTAATGAAAGAAATGCCTGCAGTAAAATAATAGGTATTACTTCCCAAATGTTATGTTTACAGGCATGCGTAATGTGGATATGAGCATGCGTCCGCCTCGAGTAGGTTCAATGGAGCCAGGCGCTTTCGGTCCTGTTCGAGGTTATCCATGGCAGCTCTCTCCCTACAACTCTACATCAGTTTCTTCATCCACCATTCCCAGTCCCCAGATGCTTTTCGACTGGAAACGCTGCAAAGGTAAGCTATTCTAACATTAGAGCCTCCATTTAGTACCGCGTAGTAGTTTTAAGATACACTATAATAGTGTAACTGTGTATTTCAGTTTTAATTCATTGCTAAGGTAAGAAAAATAAACTTCATCAAGTTTAGCTGCCATCATAAGAAAGAGCACATCATTACGCGATACTTCTGTTACTGAAAAGTAGGCCTTTTACTGTTAGACATGAATAATCTCTGTAAAGTGTAAAATTATTTCTACCAGAGTCAATATAGCAGCTGAAACAGAAGAATAAAGTTAAAATTTTCGAGACAAAAACACATCGCCTGCTCTGATATAGTGTCAATGACATTATATCATAATTTAAGTTAATTGGTGGAAGTTAATCATTTCTTCAGACTGGCCGTGTATCGGCTAAGATTTTAGATAAAGTCAACCTGAAAAATTGAATGTCATGGTAGCTCAATGGGTAAGAGCGACTGGGCGGAAACCAGGAGATTCGTTGTTCATAACCCGTCCATGACATTTAATTTTTCAGATTAAATCTGTCTAATTATATTATAATCTCTTTGACTGTCAATTACCTCCTGGATGTCTTAATCCGATATTCAGTTTTTATTTCGTTATCTGAAAAACAAGAAACAATAATACGACATCTATAGTGTACAGAAATATATTTTATTATTTTGGTTTTAAAAAGGCTTTCAACTAACATCCACTCCAGACGTACGTTATCGGCCCTGTTGGAGACTAACCGAGGCAGCTCTTTCTCTACAACCCTACACCTAGTCCTTCGTCCACCATTCCCAGCTTCCAGATGCTTTTCTACTGGAAAAGCTGGGAATGTAAGCTATCCTAACATTAGAGCCTCCATTTAACAGGTTATACTGACGTCTTCCCTGTAAAGAGCGATGAGTTAGTCTGAACACTTGGACCACAGACTAGATGATTTTAGTATCTGTGATTTCTCTGAAAAATATGCTAAAATAACTTCCTCGGAAATATTCGTAACTCCTTTTGAACTACACCATTTCTTAAAACAAACATTCGTCATAAACTGCAGATGACTTTTGTGGCAGCAAATTAAGATTAGCAATTAGAGCTTCTTCTCGAATTTCTTCGGTTATAAAACTTTCGTCGCCTGAATCACTCATTTTGACATACAGTTTACCATTTGTTATTTTTGCATCACCATAGTTACGATACTTCGCTACTCAAAGCGCCCAGTATCTACTCAGACCGAGCAAACACATCGATTCTAAATCCTTTGTAAAATCCATATTATTATAATTCATATTTCAAGTCTATTTTTTTAGGTAACAGAGAAAATTACGTATAGTGCAGGCGAGGTTTAACGTTTATCATTCTCTCGGTGCTAATACCTCGGGCATTACATTTTTTACTGATATAGTGTGATCCAAATAAATCTGAACCATTTCAACGGGCCATAACTTTTGAATCAATAACAGTACACACGTGCAAATTTGGAAGAATATAATACGCAATTGGGAGATTACATTACACTATTTACATCTCAGAGAAAATGTAGGAAGTGACCCCCACCAGCATCTATACATGTTACGACTGTAGCCACTAAAGTTTATATGGGTATCTTCAAGACATTTGTGGAGCAGCTGGATGATATCGAATTAAGAGAAGGTTGTTTCCAGCAAGATAGAGCAACGTGCCATACATCTAGTGACACCATGGAACTTTTAGCCAGTTTCTTTGATAATCGAATAATCTCAAAGGGTCTGTAGCCCCCAGATCTCCTGACCTAACTTCACCGGAGCTTTTGTTGAGAGGGGTATCTATAAAATAGAGTGTACAAGAATAGACCACGGACAATTGATGCTCTCAAGGAATCCATTCGAACCGACATAAGTAACATTGGCGAGGATACTTTCAGTTAAACTTCAGAGAATATGGTTAGATGAGTAACAAACATGTATAGATGCTGGTGGAGGACACTTCCAGCAGTTTCTCTGAGATGTAAATAGTGTAATGTAATCTCCCAATTGTGTATTATATTATCCCAAAGTTGCACATGTGTCTATTATTAGTTCAAAGGTTATGGCCTATTGAAATGGTTCAGTTTTATTTGGATCACACTATATCAGTGAAAAATGTAATGCCCGACGCAAGAGCTATGCAAACTGCTTCGCAAAATGCCATATCCCCAATGACTGCCCCACATTTAGTTTCCGAGTTCGAAGAATTGAATGGGAAGGTTCCATCATCTACTTGGGAGTGATAAAGGTTTGGATGAAAGTCTAACTTTCACTAAAAGTACACTCGTTACGCCCCCAAGGGAACATAATCCCATAGAACATCGCTTCAGGCGTTGTCGAGTACTCCACATGGCATGTGGGCACCCGAGATAACACTGGAGAACCCTCTAACAGCAGCAAAAGCTGAGCTCCACAATATTTCCACTTAGAGGGTGATTGGCATCTAAATTAACCAGCCAGAATGTTTTACTCCTAGGTACACCAAGTGTAATTGTTACTGTGTTCTACCACAATAGCTTGGAGGGGCAACAAGCACCCTCGTGACCACTATCAACTTAAACCAAACAATTTACCGTACAAACCCTTACCCAAAAATGTTTCTACCTGCGTTAAAACCCTATTGCGGGTGGGCACACAGTAAAATTACTTAGGCTTATCAAAGCCTGCCAGCAGCGACGGATGATCACTATGTACGAGTGAATAAATACAGTAGAGAAAACATATTAGTGCTAAACATCAACATTTTTTGAGAATAGTTTGTTGAAGAAGGGTAGAATAGGTAATACAGGATATTTCTCTTTACTTTCCTGCATAAAGCCCAAATTATTATCAACCGCAACAATTATTAAATTTGCAATGTACTATTGGTTTTAAATTCCATAGTTGAAAACATCTTCAGTTCTAATAAAACCTTCCATTTCTCACTTTCATATCTTTATAGTCAATTTGGATCGACCTGAGACTTGTATCTATTTAAGTAATTAATTTATTAAAAGCATGAATTAATGTACAGTAACAGCAAATATAATTTATTGATAAAACGCTTAAAATGTTCTATTAATTAAATAATGAAAAGATAATTAATTACATGCTCACTTTCATCTCGGGCAACAAGCCAGCTGAAAATAGGATTAGGTATCGACGTTTCGAGAGTGTGCATCTCTCCCAGCATCAGGATATTTATAAAATGTTATAACCACAAATGAAATACAACTATAAACAAAGACAAAACCCTACGAAAATTCTCATTACTGAACAAAAGACTGTTTTCAGTAAATTAAACGTCAGGTCAGGAGATGGCGTGAGTATAGAAAATTGTGTCAAAGAAACGTAACTACTTAAATTGAATATCAAGCTGTATTGATCTTTGCTTCTTAAATAGACGGTTTCCATTTTCACAGCCGGTTTCCAAGAGGAGCTGAACTGAAATCCAGCATTACGATTATGCGTCCTCCTTTCAGAGGAAATGGCCAAAGCCTCCTTAATTCTCCGCTCCCAGTAACTGTTGCATTTTACCAAGATTGTCGTTTCCCGAAAATTGTCTGTACGGTCATTATGACAGCCCAGACTTCTCAATTTGCAACCTGAGCATTGTTTTGATAACGACCGTAGAGCCAATTTTCGGGAGACGACTATCTGGGCGAAATGCAGCAGTTACTGGGAGCGAAGTATTAAGGAGGCTTTGGCCATTTCCTCTGAAAGGAGCACGCTAAATCGTGATGCTGGATTTCAGTTCAGCTCCTCTTGGATATCGGTCTTAAAATGGAAATCCTTTGATTTAAGAAGCAAAGATCAACACAGCTTGATAATCAAGTTAATTAGTTACGTTTTTTTTGACACAATGTTCTATACTCACGCCATTTCCTGACCTGGCATTTAATTTACTGAAAACAGTCTTTTGTTCAGTAATGCGAATTTTCATAATGTCTGTCTTTGTTCATCGTTGTGTTACATCCACTGTTTCATTTGTGGTTATTACATTTTATAAATATCCTGATGATGGTAGAGATGCAGACTCCCGAAACGTCGATATCTAATCGTCTTTTCACCTTTCTTGTTGCCCGAGAAGTAAGTGAGCATATTCCTCACTGGGAAAGCTTCAGGTCTTATTTTAGTTAATTTCATATTTTTATGTGAAGCACAACTTGCAGCAGGTTATGCTGAACACCTATGCTTAGTTTTACGCCTGTAACTGTAATTAGAAAAAAAGATTTAACTCCTTCATAACCTTTATCAGCCATTAGACACGTATCTCCTGCAGAGGGACTTTGTACACCGCAGGTGCTGCTTTCGTGACCAGTTCAATAGGAAGATACACATAAGTAACTCACTTCTTACTGATAACTGATGTGTCATATAAGCCTGACATAATATCTGAAGCTGTAATAAAGTACAGTCATGTTACTTGCGCGCTACAGTCTTTCAGAAATGCTAATGTATTTAGTCAACAATTGGAATGCCTTATGCCCTTGGCATTAACATACAAACTTGTAATAAATAATTGCAATATATGCACCTAGTATCGCTTTGAGGTTCTTTTTGTATCTCTTGCTACAGTTAAGGGAAAAACTGAAAAAAATCTGCATATCTAATGACTCGGTTTCTGGAATCTATACCAGGCCTCATTGTACTAAGTTTATTTTTATCTTTATTCAATTCAATTTTCAAAACAAATTACATAAATTAGTTGCATTTTGCTGATATAATCTACTTGCTGCCTTAACTAAGCCTACAGGTTCCTGAACTCCAGTAAACTTACAACCAAAAAAGTCTTTCTTCTACTTTGTTTCTACTCCAACAAAATAAATCAAATCTACGCTTCTACTACTGCTTTAATTGGTAGAAAAACTACGAAAGACTGTTTCCTACAATTTTAAATTTCCTCTTCTGCAAATGTTTTCCAAAGCTTCCTCCTACTTGTATCAGTAGATAGAGCTTGTTCGTCAGGTCCAGATATCCCTCTTGCCATATTTCATCTTCTACATAATCATTTGTACCTGTCCGCTCTGATTTTCTCTATATACCTCCTCTGGCCCTCCTGGGGTTCTCCGTTCGGTGGCTTCTGCTCTTCATTTTTTTACGTCCTCCTACGTTAAGTCATATCGGACCATGAATGGAATGGGTGAACTGATGGTCAAATGAGCCCGGGGCCGATAGAGCTCAGAGTTACCCGACATTATCGGATGATGAATGAAATGATGTTCAAATGAGTACAGGGAACACAAAGCTTAGTGTTAGCAGACATTTATCTTTCAGGATAAGGGTAAACCTGCAACGTTAAGTCATATCGGACGAAGAATGAAATGATGTTCAAATGAGTACAGGGTACATATGGCTTAGAGTTACCAGACATTTATCTTTCAGGATAAGGGTAAACCTCCAACGTTAAGTCATATCGGATGATTAATGAAATGATGTTCAAATGAGTACAGGGTACACAAAGCTTAGTGTTAGCAGACATTTATCTTTCAGGATAAGGGTAAACCTGCAACGTTAAGTCATATCGGACGAAGAATGAAATGATGTTCAAATGAGTACAGGGTACATATGGCTTAGAGTTACCAGACATTTATCTTTCAGGATAAGGGTAAACCTCCAACGTTAAGTCATATCGGACGAGGAATGAAATGATGTTCAAATGAGTACAGGGTACACAAAGCTTAGTGTTAGCAGACATTTATCTTTCAGGATAAGGGTTAACCTCCAACGTTAAGTCATATCGGACGAGGAATGAAATGATGTTCAAATGAGTACAGGGTACACAAAGCTTAGTGTTAGCAGACATTTATCTTTCAGGATAAGGGTTAACCTCCAACGTTAAGTCATATCGGACGAGGAATGAAATGATGTTCAAATGAGTACAGGGTACACAAAGCTTAGTGTTAGCAGACATTTATCTTTCAGGATAAGGGTTAACCTCCAACGTTAAGTCATATCGGACGAGGAATGAAATGATGTTCAAATGAGTACAGGGTACACAAAGCTTAGTGTTAGCAGACATTTATCTTTCAGGATAAGGGTTAACCTCCAACGTTAAGTCATATCGGACGAGGAATGAAATGATGTTCAAATGAGTACAGGGTACACAAAGCTTAGTGTTAGCAGACATTTATCTTTCAGGATAAGGGTTAACCTCCAACGTTAAGTCATATCGGACGAAGAATGAAATGATGTTCAAATGAGTACAGGGTACATATGGCTTAGAGTTACCAGACATTTATCTTTCAGGATAAGGGTAAACCTCCAACGTTAAGTAATATCGGACGATGAATGAAATGATGTTCAAATGAGAACAGGGTACATAGAGCTTAGAGTTACCAGACATTGATCTTTCAGGATAAGGTTAAACCTGCAACGTTGTCATATCGGACGATGAATGAAATGATGTTCAAATGAGAACAGGTTACATAGAGCTTAGACTTACCAGACATTCATTTTTCAGGATAAGGGTAAACCTCCAAAGTTAAGTCATATCGGACGATGAATGAAATGATGTTCAAATGAGAACAGGTTACATAGAGCTTAGAGTTACCAGACATTGATCATTCAGGATAAGGGTAAACCTGCAACGTTGTCATATCGGACGATGAATGAAATGATGTTCAAATGAGAACAGGGTACACAGAGCTTCGAGTTACCAGACATTGATCTTTCAGGATAAGGGTAAACCTGCAACGTTGTCATATCGGACGATGAATGAAATGATGTTCAAATGAGAACAGGGTACATAGAACTTAGAGTTACCAGACATTGATCATTCAGGATAAGGGTAAACCTGCAACGTTGTCATATCGGACGATGAATGAAATGATGTTCAAATGAGAACAGGGTACACAGAGCTTAGAGTTACCAGACATTCATCTTTCAGGATAAGGTTAAACCTGCAACGTTGTCATATCGGACGATGAATGAAATGATGTTCAAATGAGAACAGGTTACATAGAGCTTAGATTTACCAGACATTCATCTTTAAGGATAAGGGAAAATTTCGGGAAAAAACCTTGTCCAGGTAACTCACCCTGACCGAGATTCGAACTCGAGACCTCTTGAACGTGAGGCAGACACTCTACCACCACGCTACCGAGGCGGGCTTAGAGTTACAACGACGGGTTAGTAATTCTAATAATTTAAGCATGACTACTAATATAATTTAGTCAACTTCTTGCCAACCCGAAAATTAAATCTGAAGTAGGTATTAAACTTTCTCCAAATGAAGTTACTCTAAATTGAAAATGAAAATATAGGTTAGATATTGACATTTTCTCTCATTAATTTAAAAATTTTTCATGATGTTTGTTGATAATGAATTGTTCGTTTTAATTCTTATATACCATTTTGCTATTTGGCATACATTTAAAAATGTTATCTATAAGAACCTCAATTTTGATTCATTACATGATCTCATTTGTTAAGTGAAAATTAAATTCAACGTATTGTTTCGAACTTCGCTTCGCTAACAGTAGAATAAAAATATCTATATTGCTGCTATAGAACATTTGCATAAGCTCTAAAATATCAAATACACATATTGAATGTCTTAATGAACGAAATGCCTGCAGTAAAATAATAGGTATTACTTCCCAAATGTTATGTTTACAGGCATGCGTAAGGTGGATATGAGCATGCGTCCGCCTCGAGTAGGTTCAATGGAGCCAGGCGCTTTCGGTCCTGTTGGAGGTTATCCATGGCAGCTCTCTCCCTACAACTCTACATCAGTTTCTTCATCCACCATTCCCAGTCCCCAGATGCTTTTCGACTGGAAACGCTGCAAAGGTAAGCTATTCTAACATTAGAGCCTCCATTTAGTACCGCGTAGTAGTTTTAAGATACACTATAATAGTGTAACTGTGTATTTCAGTTTTAATTCATTGCTAAGGTAAGAAAAATAAACTTCATCAAGTTTAGCTGCCATCATAAGAAAGAGCACATCATTACGCGATACTTCTGTTACTGAAAAGTAGGCCTTTTACTGTTAGACATGAATAATCTCTGTAAAGTGTAAAATTATTTCTACCAGAGTCAATATAGCAGCTTAAACAGAAGAATAAAGTTAAAATTTTCGAGACAAAAACACATCGCCTGCTCTGATATAGTGTCAAAGACATTATATCATAATTTAAGTTAATTGATGGAAGTTAATCATTTCTTCAGACTAGCCGTGTATCGGCTAAGATTTTAGATGAAGTCAACCTGAAAAATTGAATGTCATGGTAGCTCAATGGGTAAGAGCGACTGGGCGGAAACCAGGAGATTCGTTGTTCATAACCCGTCCATGGCATTTAATTTTTCAGATTAAATCTGTCTAATTATATTATAATCTCTTTGACTGTCAATTACCTCCTGGATGTCTTAATCCGATATTCAGTTTTTATTTCGTTATCTGAAAAACAAGAAACAATAATACGACATCTATAGTGTACAGAAATATATTTTATTATTTTGGTTTTAAAAAGGCTTTCAACTAACATCCACTCCAGACGTACGTTATCGGCCCTGTTGGAGACTATCCGAGGCAGCTCTTTCTCTACAACCCTACACCTCGTCCTTCGTCCACCATTCCCAGTTTCCAGATGCTTTTCTACTGGAAAAGCTGGGAATGTAAGCTATCCTAACATTAGAGCCTCCATTTAACAGGTTATACTGACGTCTTCCCTGTAAAGAGCGATGAGTTAGTCTGAACACTTGGACCACAGACTAGATGATTTTAGTATCTGTGATTTCTCTGAAAAATATGCTTTAATAACTTCCTCGGAAATATTCGTAACTCCTTTTGAACTACACCATTTCTTAAAACAAACATTCGTCATAAACTGCAGATGACTTTTGTGGCAGCAAATTTAGATTAGCAATTAGAGCTTCTTCTCGAATTTCTTCGGTTATAAAACTTTCGTCGCCTGAATCACTCATTTTGACATACAGTTTACCATTTGTTATTTTTGCATCACCATAGTTACGATACTTCGCTACTCAAAGCGTCCAGTATCTACTCAGACCGAGCAAACACATCGATTCTAAATCCTTTGTAAAATCCATATTATTATAATTCATATTTTCAGTCTATTTTTTTAGGTAACAGAGAAAATTACGTATAGTGCAGGCGAGGTTTAACGTTTATCATTCTCTCGGTGCTAATACCTCGGGCATTACATCTTTTACTGATATAGTGTGATCCAAATAAATCTGAACCATTTCAACGGGCCATAACTTTTGAATCAATAACAGTACACACGTGCAAATTTGGAAGAATATAATACGCAATTGGGAGATTACATTACACTATTTACATCTCAGAGAAAATGTAGGAAGTGACCCCCACCAGCATCTATACATGTTACGACTGTAGCCACTAAAGTTTATATGGGTATCTTCAAGACATTTGTGGAGCAGCTGGATGATATCGAATTAAGAGAAGGTTGTTTCCAGCAAGATAGAGCAAAGTGCCATACATCTAGTGACACCATGGAACTTTTAGCCAGTTTCTTTGATAATCGAATAATCTCAAAGGGTCTGTAGCCCCCAAATCTCCTGACCTAACTTCACCGGAGCTTTTGTTGAGAGGGGTATCTATAAAATAGAGTGTACAAGAATAGACCACGGACAATTGATGCTCTCAAGGAATCCATTCGAAACGACATAAGTAACATTGGCGAGGATACTTTCAGTTAAACTTCAGAGAATATGGTTAGATGAGTAACAAACATGTATAGATGCTGGTGGAGGACACTTCCAGCAGTTTCTCTGAGATGTAAATAGTGTAATGTAATCTCCCAATTGTGTATTATATTATCCCAAAGTTGCACATGTGTCTATTATTAGTTCAAAGGTTATGGCCTATTGAAATGGTTCAGTTTTATTTGGATCACACTATATCAGTGAAAAATGTAATGCCCGACGCAAGAGCTATGCAAACTGCTTCGCAAAATGCCATATCCCCATTGACTGCCCCACATTTAGTTTCCGAGTTCGAAGAATTGAATGGGAAGGTTCCATCATCTACTTGGGAGTGATAAAGGTTTGGATGAAAGTCTAACTTTCACTAAAAGTACACTCGTTACGCCCCCAAGGGAATATAATCCCATAGAACATCGCTTCAGGCGTTGTCGAGTACTCCACATGGCATGTGGGCACCCGAGATAACACTGGTGAACCCTCTAACAGCAGCAAAAGCTGAGCTCCACAATATTTCCACTTAGAGGGTAATTGGCATCTAAATTAACCAGCCAGAATGTTTTACTCCTAGGTACACCAAGTGTAATTGTTACTGTGTTCTACCACAATAGCTTGGAGGGGCAACAAGCACCCTCGTGACCACTATCAACTTAAACCAAACAATTTACCGTACAAACCCTTACCCAAAAATGTTTCTACCTGCGTTAAAACCCTATTGCGGGTGGGCACGCAGTAAAATTACTTAGGCTTATCAAAGCCTGCCAGCAGCGACGGATGATCACTATGTACGAGTGAATAAATACAGTAGAGAAAACATATTAGTGCTAAACATCAACATTTTTTGAGAATAGTTTGTTGAAGAAGGGTAGAATAGGTAATACAGGATATTTCTCTTTACTTTCCTGCATAAAGCCCAAATTATTATCAACCGCAACAATTATTAAATTTGCAATGTACTATTGGTTTTAAATTCCATAGTTGAAAACATCTTCAGTTCTAATAAAACCTTCCATTTCTCACTTTCATATCTTTATAGTCAATTTGGATCGACCTGAGACTTGTATCTATTTAAGTAATTAATTTATTAAAAGCATGAATTAATGTACAGTAACAGCAAATATAATTTATTGATAAAACGCTTAAAATGTTCTATTAATTAAATAATGAAAAGATAATTAATTACATGCTCACTTTCATCTCGGGCAACAAGCCAGCTGAAAATAGGATTAGGTATCGACGTTTCGAGAGTGTGCATCTCTCCCAGCATCAGGATATTTATAAAATGTTATAACCACAAATGAAATACAACTATAAACAAAGACAAAACCCTACGAAAATTCTCATTACTGAACAAAAGACTGTTTTCAGTAAATTAAATGTCAGGTCAGGAGATGGCGTGAGTATAGAAAATTGTGTCAAAGAAACGTAACTACTTAAATTGAATATCAAGCTGTATTGATCTTTGCTTCTTAAATAGACGGTTTCCATTTTCACAGCCGGTTTCCAAGAGGAGCTGAACTGAAATCCAGCATTACGATTATGCGTCCTCCTTTCAGAGGAAATGGCCAAAGCCTCCTTAATTCTCCGCTCCCAGTAACTGTTGCATTTTACCAAGATTGTCGTTTCCCGAAAATTGTCTGTACGGTCATTATGACAGCCCAGACTTCTCAATTTGCAACCTGAGCATTGTTTTGATAACGACCGTAGAGCCAATTTTCGGGAGACGACTATCTGGGCGAAATGCAGCAGTTACTGGGAGCGAAGTATTAAGGAGGCTTTGGCCATTTCCTCTGAAAGGAGCACGCTAAATCGTGATGCTGGATTTCAGTTCAGCTCCTCTTGGATATCGGTCTTAAAATGGAAATCCTTTGATTTAAGAAGCAAAGATCAACACAGCTTGATAATCAAGTTAATTAGTTACGTTTTTTTTTGACACAATGTTCTATACTCACGCCAATTCCTGACCTGGCATTTAATTTACTGAAAACAGTCTTTTGTTCAGTAATGCGAATTTTCATAATGTTTGTCTTTGTTCATCGTTGTGTTACATCCACTGTTTCATTTGTGGTTATTACATTTTATAAATATCCTGATGATGGTAGAGATGCACACTCCCGAAACGTCGATATCTAATCGTCTTTTCACCTTTCTTGTTGCCCGAGAAGTAAGTGAGCATATTCCTCACTGGGAAAGCTTCAGGTCTTATTTTAGTTAATTTCATATTTTTATGTGAAACACAACTTGCAGCAGGTTATGCTGAACACCTATGCTTAGTTTTACGCCTGTAACTGTAAGTAGAAAAAAAGATTTAACTCCTTCATAACCTTTATCAGCCATTAGACACGTATCTCCTGCAGAGGGACTTTGTACACCGCAGGTGCTGCTTTCGTGACCAGTTCAATAGGAAGATACACATAAGTAACTCACTTCTTACTGATAACTGATGTGTCATATAAGCCTGACATAATATCTGAAGCTGTAATAAAGTACAGTCATGTTACTTGCGCGCTACAGTCTTTCAGAAATGCTAATGTATTTAGTCAACAATTGGAATGCCTTATGCCCTTGGCATTAACATACAAACTTGTAATAAATAATTGCAATATATGCACCTAGTATCGCTTTGAGGTTCTTTTTGTATCTCTTGCTACAGTTAAGGGAAAAACTGAAAAAAATCTGCATATCTAATGACTCGGTTTCTGGAATCTATACCAGGCCTCATTGTACTAAGTTTATTTTTATCTTTATTCAATTCAACTTTCAAAACAAATTACATAAATTAGTTGCATTTTGCTGATATAATCTACTTTCTGTCTTAACTAAGCCTACAGGTTCCTGAACTCCAGTAACCTTACAACCAAAAAACAGTCTTTCTTCTACTTTGTTTGTACTCCAACAAAATAAATCAAATCTACGCTTCTACTAGTGCTTTAATTGGTAGAAAAACTACGAAAGACTGTTTCCTACAATTTTAAATTTCCTCTTCTGCAAATGTTTTCCAAAGCTTCCTCCTACTTGTATCAGTAGATAGAGCTTGTTCGTCAGGTCCAGATATCCCTCTTGCCATCTTTCATCTTCTACATAATCATTTGTACCTGTCCGCTCTGATTTTCTCTATATACCTCCTCTGGCCCTCCTGGGGTTCTCCGTTCGGTGGCTTCTGCTCTTCATTTTTTTTTACGTCCTCCTACGTTAAGTCATATCGGACCATGAATGGAATGGGTGAACTGATGGTCAAATGAGCCCGGGGCCGATAGAGCTCAGAGTTACCCGACATTATCGGATGATGAATGAAATGATGTTCAAATGAGTACAGGGAACACAAAGCTTAGAGTTACCAGACATTTATCTTTCAGGATAAGGGTAAACCTGCAACGTTAAGTCATATCGGACGAAGAATGAAATGATGTTCAAATGAGTACAGGGTACACAAAGCTTAGTGTTAGCAGACATTTATCTTTCAGGATAAGGGTAAACCTCCAACGTTAAGTAATATCGGACGAAGAATGAAATGATGTTCAAATGAGTACAGGGAACACAAAGCTTAGAGTTACCAGACATTTATCTTTCAGGATAAGGGTAAACCTGCAACGTTAAGTCATATCGGACGAAGAATGAAATGATGTTCAAATGAGTACAGGGTACATATGGCTTAGAGTTACCAGACATTTATCTTTCAGGATAAGGGTAAACCTCCAACGTTAAGTAATATCGGACGATGAATGAAATGATGTTCAAATGAGAACAGGGTACATAGAGCTTAGAGTTACCAGACATTGATCTTTCAGGATAAGGTTAAACCTGCAACGTTGTCATATCGGACGATGAATGAAATGATGTTCAAATGAGAACAGGTTACATAGAGCTTAGACTTACCAGACATTCATCTTTCAGGATAAGGGTAAACCTCCAAAGCTAAGTCATATCGGACGATGAATGAAATGATGTTCAAATGAGAACAGTGTACATAGAACTTAGAGTTACCAGACATTGATCATTCAGGATAAGGGTAAACCTGCAACGTTGTCATATCGGACGATGAATGAAATGATGTTCAAATGAGAACAGGTTACATAGAGCTTAGAGTTACCAGACATTGATCATTCAGGATAAGGGTAAACCTGCAACGTTGTCATATCGGACGATGAATGAAATGATGTTCAAATGAGAACAGGGTACACAGAGCTTAGAGTTACCAGACATTGATCTTTCAGGATAAGGGTAAACCTGCAACGTTGTCATATCGGACGATGAATGAAATGATGTTCAAATGAGAACAGGGTACATAGAACTTAGAGTTACCAGACATTGATCATTCAGGATAAGGGTAAACCTGCAACGTTGTCATATCGGACGATGAATGAAATGATGTTCAAATGAGAACAGGGTACACAGAGCTTAGAGTTACCAGACATTGATCTTTCAGGATAAGGTTAAACCTGCAACGTTGTCATATCGGACGATGAATGAAATGATGTTCAAATGAGTACAGGTTACATAGAGCTTAGATTTACCAGACATTCATCTTTAAGGATAAGGGAAAATTTCGGGAAAAAACCTTGTCCAGGTAACTCACCCTGACCGAGATTCGAACTCGAGACCTCTTGAACGTGAGGCAGACACTCTACCACCACGCTACCGAGGCGGGCTTAGAGTTACAACGACGGGTTAGTAATTCTAATAATTTAAGCATGACTACTAATATAATTTAGTCAACTTCTTGCCAATCCGAAAATTAAATCTGAAGTAGGTATTAAACTTTCTCCAAATGAAATTACTCTAAATTGAAAATGAAAATATAGGTTAGATATTGACATTTTCTCTCATTAATTTAAAAATTTTTCATGATGTTTGTTGATAATGAATTGTTCGTTTTAATTCTTATATACCATTTTGATATTTGGCATACATTTAAAAATTTTATCTATAAGAACCTGAATTTTGATTCATTACATGATCTCATTTGTTAAGTGAAAATTAAATTCAACGTATTGTTTCGAACTTCGCTTCGCTAACAGTAGAATAAAAATATCTATATCGCTGCTATAGAACATTTGCATAAGCTCTAAAATATCAAATACACGTATTGAATGTCTTAATGAAAGAAATGCCTGCAGTAAAATAATAGGTATTACTTCCCAAATGTTATGTTTACAGGCATGCGTAATGTGGATATGAGCATGCGTCCGCCTCGAGTAGGTTCAATGGAGCCAGGCGCTTTCGGTCCTGTTGGAGGTTATCCATGGCAGCTCTCTCCCTACAACTCTACATCAGTTTCTTCATCCACCATTCCCAGTCCCCAGATGCTTTTCGACTGGAAACGCTGCAAAGGTAAGCTATTCTAACATTAGAGCCTCCATTTAGTACCGCGTAGTAGTTTTAAGATACACTATAATAGTGTAACTGTGTATTTCAGTTTTAATTCATTGCTAAGGTAAGAAAAATAAACTTCATCAAGTTTAGCTGCCATCATAAGAAAGAGCACATCATTACGCGATACTTCTGTTACTGAAAAGTAGGCCTTTTACTGTTAGACATGAATAATCTCTGTAAAGTGTAAAATTATTTCTACCAGAGTCAATATAGCAGCTTAAACAGAAGAATAAAGTTAAAATTTTCGAGACAAAAACACATCGCCTGCTCTGATATAGTGTCAAAGACATTATATCATAATTTAAGTTAATTGATGGAAGTTAATCATTTCTTCAGACTGGCCGTGTATCGGCTAAGATTTTAGATAAAGTCAACCTGAAAAATTGAATGTCATGGTAGCTCAATGGGTAAGAGCGACTGGGCGGAAACCAGGAGATTCGTTGTTCATAACCCGTCCATGTCATTTAATTTTTCAGATTAAATCTGTCTAATTATATTATAATCTCTTTGACTGTCAATTACCTCCTGGATGTCTTAATCCGATATTCGGTTTTTATTTCGTTATCTGAAAAACAAGAAACAGTAATACGACATCTATAGTGTACAGAAATATATTTTATTATTTTGGTTTTAAAAAGGCTTTCAACTAACATCCACTCCAGTCGTACGTTATCGGCCCTGTTGGAGACTATCCGAGGCAGCTCTTTCTCTACAACCCTACACCTCGTCCTTCGTCCACCATTCCCAGTTTCCAGATGCTTTTCTACTGGAAAAGCTGGGAATGTAAGCTATCCTAACATTAGAGCCTCCATTTAACAGGTTATACTGACGTCTTCCCTGTAAAGAGCGATGAGTTAGTCTGAACACTTGGACCACAGACTAGATGATTTTAGTATCTGTGATTTCTCTGAAAACTATGCTAAAATAACTTCCTCGGAAATATTCGTAACTCCTTTTGAACTACACCATTTCTTAAAACAAACATTCGTCATAAACTGCAGATGACTTTTGTGGCAGCAAATTAAGATTAGCAATTAGAGCTTCTTCTCGAATTTCTTCGGTTATAAAACTTTCGTCGCCTGAATCACTCATTTTGACATACAGTTTACCATTTGTAATTTTTGCATCACCATAGTTACGATACTTCGCTACTCAAAGCGTCCAGTATCTACTCAGACCGAGCAAACACATCGATTCTAAATCCTTTGTAAAATCAATATTATTATAATTCATATTTCAAGTCTATTTTTTTAGGTAACAGAGAAAATTACGTATAGTGCAGGCGAGGTTTAACGTTTATCATTCTCTCGGTGCTAATACCTCGGGCATTACATTTTTTACTGATATAGTGTGATCCAAATAAATCTGAACCATTTCAACGGGCCATAACTTTTGAATCAATAACAGTACACACGTGCAAATTTGGAAGAATATAATACGCAATTGGGAGATTACATTACACTATTTACATCTCAGAGAAAATGTAGGAAGTGACCCCCACCAGCATCTATACATGTTACGACTGTAGCCACTAAAGTTTATATGGGTATCTTCAAGACATTTGTGGAGCAGCTGGATGATATCGAATTAAGAGAAGGTTGTTTCCAGCAAGATAGAGCAACGTGCCATACATCTAGTGACACCATGGAACTTTTAGCCAGTTTCTTTGATAATCGAATAATCTCAAAGGGTCTGTAGCCCCCAGATTTCCTGACCTAACTTCACCGGAGCTTTTGTTGAGAGGGGTATCTATAAAATAGAGTGTACAAGAATAGACCACGGACAATTGATGCTCTCAAGGAATCCATTCGAACCGACATAAGTAACATTGGCGAGGATACTTTCAGTTAAACTTCAGAGAATATGGTTAGATGAGTAACAAACATGTATAGATGCTGGTGGAGGACACTTCCAGCAGTTTCTCTGAGATGTAAATAGTGTAATGTAATCTCCCAATTGTGTATTATATTATCCCAAAGTTGCACAGGTGTCTATTATTAGTTCAAAGGTTATGGCCTATTGAAATGGTTCAGTTTTATTTGGATCACACTATATCAGTGAAAAATGTAATGCCCGACGCAAGAGCTATGCAAACTGCTTCGCAAAATGCCATATCCCCAATGACTGCCCCACATTTAGTTTCCGAGTTCGAAGAATTGAATGGGAAGGTTCCATCATCTACTTGGGAGTGATAAAGGTTTGGATGAAAGTCTAACTTTCACTAAAAGTACACTCGTTACGCCCCCAAGGGAACATAATCCCATAGAACATCGCTTCAGGCGTTGTCGAGTACTCCACATGGCATGTGGGCACCCGAGATAACACTGGAGAACCCTCTAACAGCAGCAAAAGCTGAGCTCCACAATATTTCCACTTAGAGGGTAATTGGCATCTAAATTAACCAGCCAGAATGTTTTACTCCTAGGTACACCAAGTGTAATTGTTACTGTGTTCTACCACAATAGCTTGGAGGGGCAACAAGCACCCTCGTGACCACTATCAACTTAAACCAAACAATTTACCGTACAAAACCTTACCCAAAAATTTTTCTACCTGCGTTAAAACCCTATTGCGGGTGGGCACGCAGTAAAATTACTTAGGATTATCAAAGCCTGCCAGCAGCGACGGATGATCACTATGTACGAGTGAATAAATACAGTAGAGAAAACATATTAGTGCTAAACATCAACATTTTTTGAGAATAGTTTGTTGAAGAAGGGTAGAATAGGTAATACAGGATATTTCTCTTTACTTTCCCGAATAAAGCCCAAATTATTATCAACCGCAACAATTATTAAATTTGCAATGTACTATTGGTTTTAAATTCCATAGTTGAAAACATCTTCAGTTCTAATAAAACCTTCCATTTCTCACTTTCATATCTTTATAGTCAATTTGGATCGACCTGAGACTTGTATCTATTTAAGTAATTAATTTATTAAAAGCATGAATTAATGTACAGTAACAGCAAATATAATTTATTGATAAAACGCTTAAAATGTTCTATTAATTAAATAATGAAAAGATAATTAATTACATGCTCACTTTCATCTCGGGCAACAAGCCAGCTGAAAATAGGATTAGGTATCGACGTTTCGAGAGTGTGCATCTCTCCCAGCATCAGGATATTTATAAAATGTTATAACCACAAATGAAATACAACTATAAACAAAGACAAAACCCTACGAAAATTCTCATTACTGAACAAAAGACTGTTTTCAGTAAATTAAATGTCAGGTCAGGAGATGGCGTGAGTATAGAAAATTGTGTCAAAGAAACGTAACTACTTAAATTGAATATCAAGCTGTATTGATCTTTGCTTCTTAAATAGACGGTTTCCATTTTCACAGCCGGTTTCCAAGAGGAGCTGAACTGAAATCCAGCATTACGATTATGCGTCCTGCTTTCAGAGGAAATGGCCAAAGCCTCCTTAATTCTCCGCTCCCAGTAACTGTTGCATTTTACCAAGATTGTCGTTTCCCGAAAATTGTCTGTACGGTCATTATGACAGCCCAGACTTCTCAATTTGCAACCTGAGCATTGTTTTGATAACGACCGTAGAGCCAATTTTCGGGAGACGACTATCTGGGCGAAATGCAGCAGTTACTGGGAGCGAAGTATTAAGGAGGCTTTGGCCATTTCCTCTGAAAGGAGCACGCTAAATCGTGATGCTGGATTTCAGTTCAGCTCCTCTTGGATATCGGTCTTAAAATGGAAATCCTTTGATTAAAGAAGCAAAGATCAACACAGCTTGATAATCAAGTTAATTAGTTACGTTTTTTTTGACACAATGTTCTATACTCACGCCATTTCCTGACCTGGCATTTAATTTACTGAAAACAGTCTTTTGTTCAGTAATGCGAATTTTCATAATGTTTGTCTTTGTTCATCGTTGTGTTACATCCACTGTTTCATTTGTGGTTATTACATTTTATAAATATCCTGATGATGGTAGAGATGCACACTCCCGAAACGTCGATATCTAATCGTCTTTTCACCTGTCTTGCTGCCCGAGAAGTAAGTGAGCATATTCCTCACTGGGAAAGCTTCAGTTCTTATTTTAGTTAATTTCATATTTTTATGTGAAACACAACTTGCAGCAGGTTATGCTGAACACCTATGCTTAGTTTTACGCCTGTAACTGTAAGTAGAAAAAAAGATTTAACTCCTTCATAACCTTTATCAGCCATTAGACACATATCTCCTGCAGAGGGACTTTGTACACCGCAGGTGCTGCTTTCGTGACCAGTTCAATAGGAAGATACACATAAGTAACTCACTTCTTACTGATAACTGATGAGTCATATAAGCCTGACATAATATCTGAAGCTGTAATAAAGTACAGTCATGTTACTTGCGCGCTACAGTCTTTCAGAAATGCTAATGCATTTAGTCAACAATTGGAATGCCTTATGCCCTTGGCATTAACATACAAACTTGTAATAAATAATTGCAATATATGCACCTAGTATCGCTTTGAGGTTCTTTTTGTATCTCTTGCTACAGTTAAGGGAAAAACTGAAAAAAATCTGCATATCTAATGACTCGGTTTCTGGAATCTATACCAGGCCTCATTGTACTAAGTTTATTTTTATCTTTATTCAATTCAATTTTCAAAACAAATTACATAAATTAGTTGCATTTTGCTGATATAATCTACTTTCTGTCTTAACTAAGCCTACAGGTTCCTGAACTCCAGTAACCTTACAACCAAAAAACAGTCTTTCTTCTACTTTGTTTCTACTCCAACAAAATAAATCAAATCTACGCTTCTACTACTGCTTTAATTGGTAGAAAAACTACGAAAGACTGTTTCCTACAATTTTAAATTTCCTCTTCTGCAAATGTTTTCCAAAGCTTCCTCCTACTTGTATCAGTAGATAGAGCTTGTTCGTCAGGTCCAGATATCCCTCTTGCCATCTTTCATCTTCTACATAATCATTTGTACCTGTCCGCTCTGATTTTCTCTATATACCTCCTCTGGCCCTCCTGGGGTTCTCCGTTCGGTGGCTTCTGCTCTTCATTTTTTTACGTCCTCCTACGTTAAGTCATATCGGACCATGAATGGAATGGGTGAACTGATGGTCAAATGAGCCCGGGGCCCATAGAGCTCAGAGTTACCCGACATTATCGGATGATGAATGAAATGATGTTCAAATGAGTACAGGGAACACAAAGCTTAGTGTTAGCAGACATTCATCTTTCAGGATAAGGGTAAACCTGCAACGTTAAGTCATATCGGACGAAGAATGAAATGATGTTCAAATGAGTACAGGGTACATATGGCTTAGAGTTACCAGACATTCATCTTTCAGGATAAGGGTAAACCTCCAACGTTAAGTAATATCGGACGATGAATGAAATGATGTTCAAATGAGAACAGGGTACATAGAGCTTAGAGTTGCCAGACATTGATCTTTCAGGATAAGGTTAAACCTGCAACGTTGTCATATCGGACGATGAATGAAATGATGTTCAAATGAGAACAGGTTACATAGAGCTTAGACTTACCAGATATTCATCTTTCAGGATAAGGGTAAACCTCCAAAGTTAAGTCATATCGGACGATGAATGAAATGATGTTCAAATGAGAACAGGGTACATAGAACTTAGAGTTACCAGACATTGATCATTCAGGATAAGGGTAAACCTGCAACGTTGTCATATCGGACGATGAATGAAATGATGTTCAAATGAGAACAGGGTACACAGAGCTTAGAGTTACCAGACATTGATCTTTCAGGATAAGGTTAAACCTGCAACGTTGTCATATCGGACGATGAATGAAATGATGTTCAAATGAGAACAGGGTACACAGAGCTTAGAGTTACCAGACATTGATCTTTCAGGATAAGGTTAAACCTGCAACGTTGTCATATCGGACGATGAATGAAATGATGTTCAAATGAGAACAGGTTTCATAGAGCTTAGATTTACCAGACATTCATCTTTAAGGATAAGGGAAAATTTCGGGAAAAAACCTTGTCCAGGTAACTCACCCTGACCGAGATTCGAACTCGAGACCTCTTGAACGTGAGGCAGACACTCTACCACCACGCTACTGAGGCGGGCTTAGAGTTACAACGACGGGTTAGTAATTCTAATAATTTAAGCATGACTACTAATATAATTTAGTCAACTTCTTGCCAATCCGAAAATTAAATCTGAAGTAGGTATTAAACTTTCTCCAAATGAAATTACTCTAAATTGAAAATGAAAATATAGGTTAGATATTGACATTTTCTCTCATTAATTTAAAAATTTTTCATGATGTTTGTTGATAATGAATTGTTCGTTTTAATTCTTATATACCATTTTGCTATTTGGCATACATTTAAAAACGTTATCTATAAGAACCTGAATTTTGATTCATTACATGATCTCATTTGTTAAGTGAAAATTAAATTCAACGTATTGTTTCGAACTTCGCTGCGCTAACAGTAGAATAAAAATATCTATATTGCTGCTATAGAACATTTGCATAAGCTCTAAAATATCAAATACACATATTGAATGTCTTAATGAAAGAAATGCCTGCAGTAAAATAATAGGTATTACTTCCCAAATGTTATGTTTACAGGCATGCGTAATGTGGATATGAGCATGCGTCCGCCTCGAGTAGGTTCAATGGAGCCAGGCGCTTTCGGTCCTGTTGGAGGTTATCCATGGCAGCTCTCTCCCTACAACTCTACATCAGTTTCTTCATCCACCATTCCCAGTCCCCAGATGCTTTTCGACTGGAAACGCTGCAAAGGTAAGCTATTCTAACATTAGAGCCTCCATTTAGTACCGCGTAGTAGTTTTAAGATACACTATAATAGTGTAACTGTGTATTTCAGTTTTAATTCATTGCTAAGGTAAGAAAAATAAACTTCATCAAGTTTAGCTGCCATCATAAGAAAGAGCACATCATTACGCGATACTTCTGTTACTGAAAAGTAGGCCTTTTACTGTTAGACATGAATAATCTCTGTAAAGTGTAAAATTATTTCTACCAGAGTCAATATAGCAGCTTAAACAGAAGAATAAAATTAAAATTTTCGAGACAAAAACACATCGCCTGCTCTGATATAGTGTCAAAGACATTATATCATAATTTAAGTTAATTGATGGAAGTTAATCATTTCTTCAGACTGGCCGTGTATCGGCTAAGATTTTAGATAAAGTCAACCTGAAAAATTGAATGTCATGGTAGCTCAATGGGTAAGAGCGACTGGGCGGAAACCAGGAGATTCGTTGTTCATAACCCGTCCATGACATTTAATTTTTCAGATTAAATCTGTCTAATTATATTATAATCTCTTTGACTGTCAATTACCTCCTGGATGTCTTAATCCGATATTCAGTTTTTATTTCGTTATCTGAAAAACAAGAAACAATAATACGACATCTATAGTGTACAGAAATATATTTTATTATTTTGGTTTTAAAAAGGCTTTCAACTAACATCCACTCCAGACGTACGTTATCGGCCCTGTTGGAGACTATCCGAGGCAGCTCTTTCTCTACAACCCTACACCTCGTCCTTCGTCCACCATTCCCAGTTTCCAGATGCTTTTCTACTGGAAAAGCTGGGAATGTAAGCTATCCTAACATTAGAGCCTCCATTTAACAGGTTATACTGACGTCTTCCCTGTAAAGAGCGATGAGTTAGTCTGAACACTTGGACCACAGACTAGATGATTTTAGTATCTGTGATTTCTCTGAAAAATATGCTAAAATAACTTCCTCGGAAATATTCGTAACTCCTTTTGAACTACACCATTTCTTGAAACAAACATTCGTCATAAACTGCAGATGACTTTTGTGGCAGCAAATTAAGATTAGCAATTAGAGCTTCTTCTCGAATTTCTTCGGTTATAAAACTTTCGTCGCCTGAATCACTCATTTTGACATACAGTTTACCATTTGTTATTTTTGCATCACCATAGTTACGATACTTCGCTACTCAAAGCGTCCAGTATCTACTCAGACCGAGCAAACACATCGATTCTAAATCCTTTGTAAAATCAATATTATTATAATTCATATTTCAAGTCTATTTTTTTAGGTAACAGAGAAAATTACGTATAGTGCAGGCGAGGTTTAACGTTTATCATTCTCTCGGTGCTAATACCTCGGGCATTACATTTTTTACTGATATAGTGTGATCCAAATAAATCTGAACCATTTCAACGGGCCATAACTTTTGAATCAATAACAGTACACACGTGCAAATTTGGAAGAATATAATACGCAATTGGGAGATTACATTACACTATTTACATCTCAGAGAAAATGTAGGAAGTGACCCCCACCAGCATCTATTAATGTTACGACTGTAGCCACTAAAGTATATATGGGTATCTTCAAGACATTTGTGGAGCAGCTGGATGATATCGAATTAAGAGAAGGTTGTTTCCAGCAAGATAGAGCAACGTGCCATACATCTAGTGACACCATGGAACTTTTAGCCAGTTTCTTTGATAATCGAATAATCTCAAAGGGTCTGTAGCCCCCAGATCTCCTGACCTAACTTCACCGGAGCTTTTGTTGAGAGGGGTATCTATAAAATAGAGTGTACAAGAATAGACCACGGACAATTGATGCTCTCAAGGAATCCATTCGAACCGACATAAGTAACATTGGCGAGGATACTTTCAGTTAAACTTCAGAGAATATGGTTAGATGAGTAACAAACATGTATAGATGCTGGTGGAGGACACTACCAGCAGTTTCTCTGAGATGTAAATAGTGTAATGTAATCTCCCAATTGTGTATTATATTATCCCAAAGTTGCACAGGTGTCTATTATTAGTTCAAAGGTTATGGCCTATTGAAATGGTTCAGTTTTATTTGGATCACACTATATCAGTGAAAAATGTAATGCCCGACGCAAGAGCTATGCAAACTGCTTCGCAAAATGCCATATCCCCAATGACTGCCCCACATTTAGTTTCCGAGTTCGAAGAATTGAATGGGAAGGTTCCATCATCTACTTGGGAGTGATAAAGGTTTGGATGAAAGTCTAACTTTCACTAAAAGTACACTCGTTACGCCCCCAAGGGAACATAATCCCATAGAACATCGCTTCAGGCGTTGTCGAGTACTCCACATGGCATGTGGGCACCCAGATAACACTGGAGAACCCTCTAACAGCAGCAAAAGCTGAGCTCCACAATATATCCACTTAGAGGGTAATTGGCATCTAAATTAACCAGCCAGAATGTTTTACTCCTAGGTACACCAAGTGTAATTGTTACTGTGTTCTACCACAATAGCTTGGAGGGGCAACAAGCACCCTCGTGACCACTATCAACTTAAACCAAACAATTTACCGTACAAACCCTTACCCAAAAATTTTTCTACCTGCGTTAAAACCCTATTGCGGGTGGGCACGCAGTAAAATTACTTAGGCTTATCAAAGCCTGCCAGCAGCGACGGATGATCACTATGTACGAGTGAATAAATACAGTAGAGAAAACATATTAGTGCTAAACATCAACATTTTTTGAGAATAGTTTGTTGAAGAAGGGTAGAATAGGTAATACAGGATATTTCTCTTTACTTTCCCGAATAAAGCCCAAATTATTATCAACCGCAACAATTATTAAATTTGCAATGTACTATTGGTTTTAAATTCCATAGTTGAAAACATCTTCAGTTCTAATAAAACCTTCCATTTCTCACTTTCATATCTTTATAGTCAATTTGGATCGACCTGAGACTTGTATCTATTTAAGTAATTAATTTATTAAAAGCATGAATTAATGTACAGTAACAGCAAATATAATTTATTGATAAAACGCTTAAAATGTTCTATTAATTAAATAATGAAAAGATAATTAATTACATGCTCACTTTCATCTCGGGCAACAAGCCAGCTGAAAATAGGATTAGGTATCGACGTTTCGAGAGTGTGCATCTCTCCCAGCATCAGGATATTTATAAAATGTTATAACCACAAATGAAATACAACTATAAACAAAGACAAAACCCTACGAAAATTCTCATTACTGAACAAAAGACTGTTTTCAGTAAATTAAATGTCAGGTCAGGAGATGGCGTGAGTATAGAAAATTGTGTCAAAGAAACGTAACTACTTAAATTGAATATCAAGCTGTATTGATCTTTGCTTCTTAAATAGACGGTTTCCATTTTCACAGCCGGTTTCCAAGAGGAGCTGAACTGAAATCCAGCATTACGATTATGCGTCCTCCTTTCAGAGGAAATGGCCAAAGCCTCCTTAATTCTCCGCTCCCAGTAACTGTTGCATTTTACCAAGATTGTCGTTTCCCGAAAATTGTCTGTACGGTCATTATGACAGCCCAGACTTCTCAATTTGCAACCTGAGCATTGTTTTGATAACGACCGTAGAGCCAATTTTCGGGAGACGACTATCTCGGCAAAATGCAGCAGTTACTGGGAGCGAAGTATTAAGGAGGCTTTGGCCATTTCCTCTGAAAGGAGCACGCTAAATCGTGATGCTGGATTTCAGTTCAGCTCCTCTTGGATATCGGTCTTAAAATGGAAATCCTTTGATTTAAGAAGCAAAGATCAACACAGCTTGATAATCAAGTTAATTAGTTACGTTTTTTTTTTGACACAATGTTCTATACTCACGCCATTTCCTGACCTGGCATTTAATTTACTGAAAACAGTCTTTTGTTCAGTAATGCGAATTTTCATAATGTTTGTCTTTGTTCATCGTTGTGTTACATCCACTGTTTCATTTGTGGTTATTACATTTTATAAATATCCTGATGATGGTAGAGATGCACACTCCCGAAACGTCGATATCTAATCGTCTTTTCACCTGTCTTGTTGCCCGAGAAGTAAGTGAGCATATTCCTCACTGGGAAAGCTTCAGGTCTTATTTTAGTTAATTTCATATTTTTATGTGAAACAAAACTTGCAGCAGGTTATGCTGAACACCTATGCTTAGTTTTACGCCTGTAACTGTAAGTAGAAAAAAAGATTTAACTCCTTCATAACCTTTATCAGCCATTAGACACGTATCTCCTGCAGAAGGACTTTGTACACCGCAGGTGCTGCTTTCGTGACCAGTTCAATAGGAAGATACACATAAGTAACTCACTTCTTACTGATAACTGATGTGTCATATAAGCCTGACATAATATCTGAAGCTGTAATAAAGTACAGTCATGTTACTTGCGCGCTACAGTCTTTCAGAAATGCTAATGTATTTAGTCAACAATTGGAATGCCTTATGCCCTTGGCATTAACATACAAACTTGTAATAAATAATTGCAATATATGCACCTAGTATCGCTTTGAGGTTCTTTTTGTATCTCTTGCTACAGTTAAGGGAAAAACTGAAAAAAATCTGCATATCTAATGACTCGGTTTCTGGAATCTATACCAGGCCTCATTGTACTAAGTTTATTTTTATCTTTATTCAATTCAATTTTCAAAACAAATTACATAAATTAGTTGCATTTTGCTGATATAATCTACTTTCTGTCTTAACTAGGCCCACAGGTTCCTGAACTCCAGTAACCTTACAACCAAAAAACAGTCTTTCTTCTACTTTGTTTCTACTCCAACAAAATAAATCAAATCTACGCTTCTACTAGTGCTTTAATTGGTAGAAAAACTACGAAAGACTGTTTCCTACAATTTTAAATTTCTTCTTCTCTAAACGTTTTCCAAAGCTTCCTCCTACTTGTATCAGTAGATAGAGCTTGTTCGTCAGGTCCAGATATCCCTCTTGCCATCTTTCATCTTCTACATAATCATTTGTACCTGTCCGCTCTGATTTTCTCTATATACCTCCTCTGGCCCTCCTGGGGTTCTCCGTTCGGTGGCTTCTGCTCTTCATTTTTTTACGTCCTCCTACGTTAAGTCATATCGGACCATGAATGGAATGGGTGAACTGATGGTCAAATGAGCCCGGGGCCGATAGAGCTCAGAGTTACCCGACATTATCGGATGATGAATGAAATGATGTTCAAATGAGTACAGGGTACACAAAGCTTAGTGTTAGCAGACATTTATCTTTCAGGATAAGGGTAAACCTGCAACGTTAAGTCATATCGGACGATGAATGAAATGATGTTCAAATGAGAACAGGGTACACAGAGCTTAGTGTTAGCAGACATTCATCTTTCTGGATAAGGGTAAACCTCCAAAGTTAAGTCATATCGGACGATGAATGAAATGATGTTCAAATGAGAACAGGTTACATAGAGCTTAGACTTACCAGACATTCATCTTTCAGGATAAGGGTAAACCAAAGTTAAGTCATATCGGACGATGAATGAAATGATGTTCAAATGAGAACAGGGTACATAGAACTTAGAGTTACCAGACATTGATCATTCAGGATAAGGGTAAACCTGCAACGTTGTCATATCGGACGATGAATGAAATGATGTTCAAATGAGAACAGGGTACACAGAGCTTAGTGTTAGCAGACATTTATCTTTCAGGATAAGGGTAAACCTGCAACGTTAAGTCATATCGGACGAAGAATGAAATGATGTTCAAATGAGTACAGGGTACATATGGCTTAGAGTTACTAGACATTCATCTTTCAGGATAAGGGTAAACCTCCAACGTTAAGTAATATCGGACGATGAATGAAATGATGTTCAAATGAGAACAGGTTACATAGAGCTTAGACTTACCAGACATTCATCTTTCAGGATAAGGGTAAACCTCCAAAGTTAAGTCATATCGGACGATGAATGAAATGATGTTCAAATGAGAACAGGGTACATAGAACTTAGAGCTACCAGACATTGATCATTCAGGATAAGGGTAAACCTGCAACGTTGTCATATCGGACGATGAATGAAATGATGTTCAAATGAGAACAGGGTACACAGAGCTTAGAGTTACCAGACATTGATCTTTCAGGATAAGGTTAAACCTGCAACGTTGTCATATCGGACGATGAATGAAATGATGTTCAAATGAGAACAGGTTACATAGAGCTTAGATTTACCAGACATTCATCTTTAAGGATAAGGGAAAATTTCGGGAAAAAACCTTGTCCAGGTAACTCACCCTGACCGAGTTTCGAACTCGAGACCTCTTGAACGTGAGGCAGACACTCTACCACCACGCTACCGAGGCGGGCTTAGAGTTACAACGACGGGTTAGTAATTCTAATAATTTAAGCATGACTACTAATATAATTTAGTCAACTTCTTGCCAATCCGAAAATTAAATCTGAAGTAGGTATTAAACTTTCTCCAAATGAAATTACTCTAAATTGAAAATGAAAATATAGGTTAGATATTGACATTTTCTCTCATTAATTTAAAAATTTTTCATGATGTTTGTTGATAATGAATTGTTCGTTTTAATTCTTATATACCATTTTGCTATTTTGCATACATTTAAAAATGTTATCTATAAGAACCTGAATTTTGATTCATTACATGATCTCATTTGTTAAGTGAAAATTAAATTCAACGTATTGTTTCGAACTTCGCTTCGCTAACAGTAGAATAAAAACATCTATATTGCTGCTTTAGAACATTTGCATAAGCTCTAAAATATCAAATACACATATTGAATGTCTTAATGAAGGAAATGCCTGCAGTAAAATAATAGGTATTACTTCCCAAATGTTATGTTTACAGGCATGCCTAATGTGGATATGAGCATGCGTCCGCCTCTAGTAGGTTCAATGGAGCCAGGCGCTTTCGGTCCTGTTGGAGGTTATCCAAGGCAGCTCTCTCCCTACAACTCTACATCAGTTTCTTCATCCACCATTCCCAGTCCCCAGATGCTTTTCGACTGGAAACGCTGCAAAGGTAAGCTATTCTAACATTAGAGCCTCCATTTAGTACCGCGTAGTAGTTTTAAGATACACTATAATAGTGTAACTGTGTATTTCAGTTTTAATTCATTGCTAAGGTAAGAAAAATAAACTTCATCAAGTTTAGCTGCCATCATAAGAAAGAGCACATCATTACGCGATACTTCTGTTACTGAAAAGTAGGCCTTTTACTGTTAGACATGAATAATCTCTGTAAAGTGTAAAATTATTTCTACCAGAGTCAATATAGCAGCTTAAACAGAAGAATAAAGTTAAAATTTTCGAGACAAGAACACATCGCCTGCTCTGATATAGTGTCAAAGACATTATATCATAATTTAAGTTAATTGATGGAAGTTAATCATTTCTTCAGACTGGCCGTGTATCGGCTAAGATTTTAGATAAAGTCAACCTGAAAAATTGAATGTCATGGTAGCTCAATGGGTAAGAGCGACTGGGCGGAAACCAGGAGATTCGTTGTTCATAACCCGTCCATGACATTTAATTTTTCAGATTAACTCTGTCTAATTATATTATAATCTCTTTGACTGTCAATTACCTCCTGGATGTCTTAATCCGATATTCAGTTTTTATTTCGTTATCTGAAAAACAAGAAACAATAATACGACATCTATAGTGTACAGAAATATATTTTATTATTTTGGTTTTAAAAAGGCTTTCAACTAACATCCACTCCAGACGTACGTTATCGGCCCTGTTGGAGACTATCCGAGGCAGCTCTTTCTCTACAACCCTACACCTCGTCCTTCGTCCACCATTCCCAGTTTCCAGATGCTTTTCTACTGGAAAACCTGCAAATGTAAGCTATCCTAACATTAGAGCCTCCATTTAACAGGTTATACTGACGTCTTCCCTGTAAAGAGCGATGAGTTAGTCTGAACACTTGGACCACAGACTAGATGATTTTAGTATCTGTGATTTCTCTGAAAAATATGCTAAAATAACTTCCTCGGAAATATTCGTAACTCCTTTTGAACTACACCATTTCTTAAAACAAACATTCGTCATAAACTGCAGATGACTTTTGTGGCAGCAAATTAAGATTAGCAGTTAGAGCTTCTTCTCGAATTTCTTCGGTTATAAAACTTTCGTCACCTGAATCACTCATTTTGACATACAGTTTACCATTTGCTATTTTTGCATCACCATAGTTACGATACTTCGCTATTCATAGCGTCCAGTATCTACTCAGACCGAGTAAACACAGCGATTCTAAATCCTTTGTAAAATCAATATTATTATAATTCATATTTCAAGTCTATTTTTTTAGGTAACAGAGAAAATTACGTATAGTGCAGGCGAGGTTTAACGTTTATCATTCTCTCGGTGCTAATACCTCGGGCATTACATTTTTTACTGATATAGTGTGATCCAAATAAAACTGAACCATTTCAATAGGCCATAACTTTTGAATCAATAACAGTACACACGTGCAAATTTGGAAGAATATAATACGCAATTGGGAGATTACATTACACTATTTACATCTCAGAGAAAATGTAGGAAGTGACCCCCACCAGCATCTATACATGTTACGACTGTAGCCACTAAAGTTTATATGGGTATCTTCAAGATATTTGTGGAGCAGCTGGATGATATCGAATTAAGAGAAGGTTGTTTCCAGCAAGATAGAGCAACGTGCCATACATCTAGTGACACCATGGAACTTTTAGCCAGTTTCTTTGATAATCGAATAATCTCAAAGGGTCTGTAGCCCCCAGATCTCCTGACCTAACTTCACCGGAGCTTTTGTTGAGAGGGGTATCTATAAAATAGAGTGTACAAGAATAGACCACGGACAATTGATGCTCTCAAGGAATCCATTCGAACCGACATAAGTAACATTGGCGAGGATACTTTCAGTAAAACTTCAGAGAATATGGTTAGATGAGTAACAAACATGTATAGATGCTGGTGGAGGACACTTCCAGCAGTTTCTCTGAGATGTAAATAGTGTAATGTAATCTCCCAATTGTGTATTATATTATCCCAAAGTTGCACATGTGTCTATTATTAGTTCAAAGGTTATGGCCTATTGAAATGGTTCAGTTTTATTTGGATCACACTATATCAGTGAAAAATGTAATGCCCGACGCAAGAGCTATGCAAACTGCTTCGCAAAATGCCATATCCCCAATGACTGCCCCACATTTAGTTTCCGAGTTCGAAGAATTGAATGGGAAGGTTCCATCATCTACTTGGGAGTGATAAAGGTTTGGATGAAAGTCTAACTTTCACTCAAAGTACACTCGTTACGCCCCCAAGGGAATATAATCCCACAGAACATCGCTTCAGGCGTTGTCGAGTACTCCACATGGCATGTGGGCACCCGAGATAACACTGGAGAACCCTCTAACAGCAGCAAAAGCTGAACTCCACAATATTTCCACTTAGAGGGTAATTGGCATCTAAATTAACCAGCCAGAATGTTTTACTCCTAGGTACACCAAGTGTAATTGTTACTGTGTTCTACCACAATAGCTTGGAGGGGCAACAAGCACCCTCGTGACCACTATCAACTTAAACCAAACAATTTACCGTACAAACCCTTACCCAAAAATTTTTCTACCTGCGTTAAAACCCTACTGCGGGTGGGCACGCAGTAAAATTACTTAGGCTTATCAAAGCCTGCCAGCAGCGACGGATGATCACTATGTACGAGTGAATAAATACAGTAGAGAAAACATATTAGTGCTAAACATCAACATTTTTTGAGAATAGTTTGTTGAAGAAGGGTAGAATAGGTAATACAGGATATTTCTCTTTACTTTCCTGCATAAAGCCCAAATTATTATCAACCGCAACTATTATTAAATTTGCAATGTACTATTGGTTTTAAATTCCATAGTTGAAAACATCTTCAGTTCTAATAAAACCTTCCATTTCTCACTTTCATATCTTTATAGTCAATTTGGATCGACCTGAGACTTGTATCTATTTAAGTAATTAATTTATTAAAAGCATGAATTAATGTACAGTAACAGCGAATATAATTTATTGATAAAACGCTTAAAATGTTCTATTAATTAAATAATGAAAAGATAATTAATTACATGCTCACTTTCATCTCGGGCAACAAGCCAGCTGAAAATAGGATTAGGTATCGACGTTTCGAGAGTGTGCATCTCTCCCAGCATCAGGATATTTATAAAATGTTATAACCACAAATGAAATACAACTATAAACAAAGACAAAACCCTACGAAAATTCTCATTACTGAACAAAAGACTGTTTTCAGTAAATTAAATGTCAGGTCAGGAGATGGCGTGAGTATAGAAAATTGTGTCAAAGAAACGTAACTACTTAAATTGAATATCAAGCTGTATTGATCTTTGCTTCTTAAATAGACGGTTTCCATTCTCACAGCCGGTTTCCAAGAGGAGCTGAACTGAAATCCAGCATTACGATTATGCGTCCTCCTTTCAGAGGAAATGGCCAAAGCCTCCTTAATTCTCCGCTCCCAGTAACTGTTGCATTTTACCAAGATTGTCGTTTCCCGAAAATTGTCTGTACGGTCATTATGACAGCCCAGACTTCTCAATTTGCAACCTGAGCATTGTTTTGATAACGACCGTAGAGCCAATTTTCGGGAGACGACTATCTGGGCGAAATGCAGCAGTTACTGGGAGCGAAGTATTAAGGAGGCTTTGGCCATTTCCTCTGAAAGGAGCACGCTAAATCGTGATGCTGGATTTCAGTTCAGCTCCTCTTGGATATCGGTCTTAAAATGGAAATCCTTTGATTTAAGAAGCAAAGATCAACACAGCTTGATAATCAAGTTAATTAGTTACGTTTTCTTTTTTGACACAATGTTCTATACTCACGCCATTTCCTGACCTGGCATTTAATTTACTGAAAACAGTCTTTTGTTCAGTAATGCGAATTTTCATAATGTTTGTCTTTGTTCATCGTTGTGTTACATCCACTGCTTCATTTGTGGTTATTACATTTTATAAATATCCTGATGATGGTAGAGATGCACACTCCCGAAACGTCGATATCTAATCGTCTTTTCACCTGTCTTGTTGCCCGAGAAGTAAGTGAGCATATTCCTCACTGGGAAAGCTTCAGGTCTTATTTTAGTTAATTTCATATTTTTATGTGAAACACAACTTGCAGCAGGTTATGCTGAACACCTATGCTTAGTTTTACGCCTGTAACTGTAAGTAGAAAAAAAAAGATTTAACTCCTTCATATCCTTTATCAGCCATTAGACACGTATCTCCTGCAGAGGGACTTTGTACACCGCAGGTGCTGCTTTCGTGACCAGTTCAATAGGAAGATACACATAAGTAACTCACTTCTTACTGATAACTGATGTGTCATATAAGCCTGACATAATATCTGAAGCTGTAATAAAGTACAGTCATGTTACTTGCGCGCTACAGTCTTTCAGAAATGCTAATGTATTTAGTCAACAATTGGAATGCCTTATGCCCTTGGCATTAACATACAAACTTGTAATAAATAATTGCAATATATGCACCTAGTATCGCTTTGAGGTTCTTTTTGTATCTCTTGCTACAGTTAAGGGAAAAACTGAAAAAAATCTGCATATCTAATGACTCGGTTTCTGGAATCTATACCAGGCCTCATTGTACTAAGTTTATTTTTATCTTTATTCAATTCAATTTTCAAAACAAATTACATAAATTAGTTGCATTTTGCTGATATAATTTACTTTCTGTCTTAACTAAGCCTACAGGTTCCTGAACTCCAGTAACCTTACAACCAAAAAACAGTCTTTCTTCTATTTTGTTTCTACTCCAACAAAATAAATCAAATATACGCTTCTACTACTGCTTTAATTGGTAGAAAAACTACAAAAGACTGTTTCCTACAATTTTAAATTTCCTCTTCTGCAAATGTTTTCCAAAGCTTCCTCCTACTTGTATCAGTAGATAGAGCTTGTTCGTCAGGTCCAGATATCCCTCTTGCCATATTTCATCTTCTACATAATCATTTGTACCTGTCCGCTCTGATTTTCTCTATATACCTCCTCTGGCCCTCCTGGGGTTCTCCGTTCGGTGGCTTCTGCTCTTCATTTTTTTACGTCCTCCTACGTTAAGTCATATCGGACCATGAATGGAATGGGTGAACTGATGCTCAAATGAGCCCGGCGCCCATAGAGCTCAGAGTTACCCGACATTATCGGATGATGAATGAAATGATGTTCAAATGAGTACAGGGAACACAAAGCTTAATGTTAGCAGACATTTATCTTTCAGGATAAGGGTAAACCTCCAACGTTAAGTCATATCGGACGAAGAATGAAATGATGTTCAAATGAGTACAGGGTACATATGGCTTAGAGTTACCAGACATTCATATTTCAGGATAAGGGTAAACCTGCAACGTTAAGTAATATCGGACGATGAATGAAATGATGTTCAAATGAGAACAGGGTACATAGAGCTTAGAGTTACCAGACATTCATCTTTCAGGATAAGGTTAAACCTGCAACGTTGTCATATCGGACGATGAATGAAATGATGTTCAAATGAGAACAGGTTACATAGAGCTTAGAGTTACCAGACATTGATCATTCAGGATAAGGGTAAACCTGCAACGTTGTCATATCGGACGATGAATGAAATGATGTTCAAATGAGAACAGGTTACATAGAGCTTAGAGTTACCAGACATTGATCATTCAGGATAAGGGTAAACCTGCAACGTTGTCATATCGGACGATGAATGAAATGATGTTCAAATGAGAACAGGTTACATAGAGCTTAGAGTTACCAGACATTGATCATTCAGGATAAGGGTAAACCTGCAACTTTGTCATATCGGACGATGAATGAAATGATGTTCAAATGAGAACAGGTTACATAGAGCTTAGAGTTACCAGACATTGATCATTCAGGATAAGGGTAAACCTGCAACTTTGTCATATCGGACGATGAATGAAATGATGTTCAAATGAGAACAGGGTACATAGAACTTAGAGTTACCAGACATTGATCATTTAGGATAAGGGTAAACCTGCAACGTTGTCATATCGGACGATGAATGAAATGATGTTCAAATGAGAACAGGGTACACAGAGCTTAGAGCTACCAGACATTGATCTTTCAGGATAAGGTTAAACCTGCAACGCTGTCATATCGGACGATGAATGAAATGATGTTCAAATGAGAACAGGTTACATAGAGCTTAGATTTACCAGACATTCATCTTTAAGGATAAGGGAAAATTTCGGGAAAGAACCTTGTCCAGGTAACTCACCCTGACCGAGATTCGAACTCGAGACCTCTTGAACGTGAGGCAGACACTCTACCACCACGCTACCGAGGCCGGCTTAGAGTTACAACGACGGGTTAGTAATTCTAATAATTTAAGCATGACTACTAATATAATTTAGTCAACTTCTTGCCAATCCGAAAATTAAATCTGAAGTAGGTATTAAACTTTCTCCAAATGAAATTACTCTAAATTGAAAATGAATATATAGGTTAGATATTGACATTTTCTCTTATTAATTTAAAATTTGTTCATGATGTTTGTTGATAATGAATTGTTCGTTTTAATTATTATATGTCATTTTGCTATTTTGCATACATTTAAAAATGTTATCTATAAGAACCTGAATTTTGATTCATTACATGATCTCATTTGTTAAGTGAAAATTAAATTCAACGTAATGTTTCGAACTTCGCTTCGCTAACAATAGAATAAAGACATCTATATTGCTGCTTTAGAACATTTGCATAAGCTCTAAAATATCAAATACACATATTGAATGTCTTAATGAAAGAAATGCCTGCAGTAAAATAATAGGTATTACTTCCCAAATGTTATGTTTACAGGCATGCGTAATGTGGATATGAGCATGCGTCCGCCTAGAGTAGGCCCAATGGAGCCAGGTGTTTTCGGTCCTGTTGGAGATTATCCAAGGCAGCTCTCTCCCTACAACTCTACATCAGTTTCTTCATCCACCATTCCCAGTCCCCAGATGCTTTTCGACTGGAAACGCTGCAAAGGTAAGCTATTCTAACATTAGAACCTCCATTTAGTATTGCGTAGTAGTTTTAAGATACACTATAATAGTGTAACTGTGTATTTCAGTTTTAGTTCATTGCTAAGGTAAGAAAAATAAACTTAATCAAGTTTATCTGCCATCATAACAAAAAGAGCACATCATTACGCGATACTTCTGTTACTGAAAAGTAGGCCTTTTACTGTTAGACATGAATAACCTCTGTAAAGTGTCAAATTATCTCTACCAGATTCAATATAGCAGCTCAAACAGAAGAATAAAGTAAAAATTTTCGAGACAAAAACACATCGCCTGCTCTGATGTAGTGTCAAAGACATTATATCATAATTTAAGTTAATTGATGGAAATTAATCATTTCTTCACACTAGCCGTGTATCGGCTAAGGCTTTAGATAGAGTCAACCTGAAATATTTAATGTCATGGTAGCTCAATGGGTAAGAGCGACTGGGCGGAAACTAGGAGATTCGTGGTTCACATCCCGTCCATGACATTTAATTTTTCAGATTTAGTCTGTCTAATTATATTATAATCTCTTTGACTATCGATTACCACCTGGATGTCTTAATCCGATATTCAGTTTTTATTTAGTTATCTGAAAAACAAGAAACAAACATACGACATCTATAATGTACAGAAATATATTTTATTATTTCGGTTTTAAAGAGGCTTTCAACTAACATCCACTCCAGACGTACGTTATCGGTCCTGTTGGAGACTATCCGAGGCAGCTCTTTCTCTACAACCCTACACCTCGTCCTTCGTCCACCTTTCCCAGTTTCCAGATGCTTTTCTACTGGAAAACCTGCAAATGTAAGCTATCCTAACATTAGAGCCTCCATTTAACAGGTTATATTGACGTCTTCCCTGTAAAGAGCGATGAGTTAGTCTGAATACTTGGACCACAGACTAGATGATTTTAGTATCTGTGATTTCTCTGAAGAATATGCTAAAATAACTTCCTCGGAAATATTCCTAACTCCCTTTGAACTACACCATTTTTAAAACAAGCATTCCTCATCAATTGCAGTTGATTTTTGTGGCAGCAAATTAAGATTAGCAATTAGAGCTTCTTCTCGAATTTCTTCGGTTATAAAACTTTCGTCGCCTGAATCAATCATTCTGACATACAGCTTACCATTTGTTATTTTTGCATCACCATATTTACGATACTTCGCTATTCAAAGCGTCCAGTATCTACTCAGACCGAGTAAACTCATCGATTCTAAATCCTTTGTAAAATCAATATTATTATAATTGATATTTCAAGTCTATTTTTTGTTCGGTAACAGGTAAAATTACGTATGGTGCAGTCGAGGTTTGACGTTTATCAATGTCTCGGTGCTAACGCCTCGGGCATTACATTTTTCACTGATATAGTGTGATCTAAATAAAACTGAACCATTTCAACAGGTCATAACTTTTGAATGAATAACAGTACAGACGTGCAAATTTGGGAGAATATAATACGCAATTGGGAGATTACATTACACTATTTTCATCTCAGAGAAAATGTAGGAAGTGTCCTCCACCAGGATCTATACGTGTTACGACTGTAGCCACTAAAGTTTATATGGGTATCTTCAAGACATTTGTGGAGCAGCTGGATGATATCGAATTAAGAGAAGGTTGTTTCCAGCAAGGTAGAGAAACGTGCCATACATCTAATGACACCATGGGACTTTTAGCCAGTTTCTTTGATAATCGAATAATCTCAAAAGCTCTGTAACCTCCAGATCCCCTGACCTAACCTCACCGGAGTTTTTCTTGTGTGGGGGTATCTAAAAAATAGGGTGTACAAGAATAGACCACGGACAATTGATGTTCTCAAGGAATTCATTCGAACCGAAAGAAGTAACATTGGCGAGGATACTCTCAGTAAAACTTCAGAGAATAAGTGAGATGAGTAACAAACATGTATAGATGCTGGTGGAGGACATTTCCAATTGTTTCTCTGAGATGTAAATAGTGTAATGTAATCTTCCAGTTGTGTGTTATATTCTCCCAAAGTTGCACATGTGTCCTATTTTTGGTTCAAAAGTTATGGTCTATTGAAATAGTTCAGTTTTATTTGGGTCACACTATATCAGCTTACCCCCAAGTCCCACAAATAACGATTTCGTGACCTTACAAAGTGACAAAGTAACAGCCAATAAATTATTCACTTATTACTTTTGTTACATTAGTCAGGGAGTAATGACATAGTTAACTTCAGTAATGGTTTTGTTTTGAGTTTCTTTGGCAATAAAGCAGGTTATATTGAAGTCTTCCCTATAAAGTGCGATGAGTTAGTCTGAATGCGACAAAGTGGAAGTGTCTCATATACATTAACGACAGATAATCACAAACTGCGGGACCTCTGATTGTTTAACAATCTTTTGCACAATTCTTCTTTCGGTATTTTTATTGCATATACTTTTGTCTTTACAGCGCCTTGCGATTTTTTAAGCGTCAGGTGCAATATGAAGCACAACACTACAGACAAGAGCAACTAATCCGGTTATTTCGCCTTGTAGATGATAAAGTCCTACAAGATCGAAAGTATACATTCTGGAAATTACCTATATACTTATTTAACATAATATAAATAGAGCTTTAAGTTGCGGCATAGTTTCGGAAACTATACAAATGTTAACAACTGTTTCACCATTGAAAAATACTATTCCTCCTGAGGGATTTTGACCATAAAACAGCTCCTAATTTCAAGAAACATCTTAGCTGTCACTTTGTTCTTCAAGACGGTGACGACAGGATGCTCGAAACGTAGGTTTTATCAAATACGACGTATCCAATTCCGGATAGCCAAGATATTGCCAAATAAAAATATTTTCAAAGATTCTGCACTTCAATCGAAACATCAGTTCATATGAGAACATACTTGTGTAGACTTTCTGCTAATCTTGTCCTACAAGCAGTTTTTGAAATAGCAAAAAGTTCATTGATTGACCTTTAGTGGATTATATCTTTTCCTTTTTGTCATCGTCTCATTTTCTGTTCTAAAATAATCTTCATTTTGTGGAGACACCAACGATATGTGTTTACTGTTATATCTAAATTAGAAAACAATCATTTATTCACACTGACATGCCAATCCGAAAGACATAACTGAAAGAACAAGAAACGTTTTTGGGCTTTATGTCTTTAAATTAGAATTTGTGTGTTTAAAGTGAAAAATGCTATCTCTATTTCAGAGAATAAATTTTGGGTGTTACATGATAATCTCTTATTGCATCAAGGGCCCATAAACCACGCAATTAGAGAAAGTGTTACACAGTCACTTTTATCAATGTATGATGTCGACGACTACTTCTAATTCACTATTTGGATGATTCAGTGGTCATAAGAATTCACTTTTGCCCTACATGACGCTTTAGACGTCATTAAGAAATCTTCTGACGCTAATTCAAATCATTATTTACTACAGTAAACACTAGGGAGCACCACTGAGCTATACCTATTAGTTTAACCATCATAATATTATATGGGGTGCAGACAGATGGTGCGGATGTAAGCACATTATAAATTCTGTGCAGCGTTGTTTGTCCCTATGCAGCGGCACTTCCACCTCGTCCAAGAGTGGTGCAAACGTTGGCGAGTGTCCGTTGATCCGGACAAGAGTTATGCAAACTGCTTCACAAAACGCCACATCCCCAATGACTGTCCCACATTTAGCTTCCGAGTTCGAAGAATTGAATGGGAGGTTCCGTCATCTACTTGGGAGTGATAAAGGTTTGGATGAAAATCTAACTTTCACTCAAAGCACACTCGTTACGTCTCTAGGGGAATATAATCCCACAGAACGCCGCTTCAGGCGTTATCGAGTACTCCACATGGCATGTGGGCACCCGAGATAACACTGGAGAACCCTCTAACAGCAGCAAAATCTGAGCTCCACAATATTCCCAATTAGAGAGTAATTGTCATCTAAATTAACCAGGCAGAATGTTTTACTCCTAGGTACACCAAGGTGTAATTGGTACTGTTTTCTACCACTCTAGATTTAAGAGGCAACAAGCACCCTCGTGAATACTATCAAACTAAAACCAAACAATTTACCATAGAAAACCTTACCCAAAAATTTTCCTACCTGAGTTAAAACCCTATTGAGTGTGGGCACGCAGAAAACTACTTAGGCTTATCAAAGCCTGCCAGCAGTGACGGATGATCACTATGAACGAGTGAATAAATATAGTAGAGAAAACATATCAGTGCTAAACATCAAGATTTTTTTGAGAATAGTTTGTTGAAGAAGGGTAGAATAGTTAATACAGGAAATTTCTCTTTACTTTCCTGCATAAAGCCCAAATTATTATCAACCGCAACAATTATTAAATTTGCAATGTACTATTGGTTTTAAATTCCATAGTTGAAAACATCTTCAGTTCTAATAAAACCTTCCATTTCTCACTTTCATATCTTTATAGTCAATTTGGATCGACCTGAGACTCGTATCCATTTAAGTAATTAATTTTTTAAACGCATGAATTAATGTACAGTAAAAGCAAATATAATTTATTGCTAAAACGCTTAAAATGTTCTATTAATTAAATTAGGAAGAGATATTTTAATTACATGCTCACTTTCTTCTCGGGCAACAAACCAGGTGAAAAGACGATTAGGTATCGGCGTTTTGAGAGTGTGCATCTCTGCCATCATCAGGATATTTATAAAATGTTATATCCACAAATGAAATACTGGATATAACACAACGATAAACAAAGACAAACACTATGAAAATTCGCATTACTGAACAAAAGACTGTTTTCAGTAAATTAAATGCCAGGCCAGGAGATGGCGTAAGTATAGAAAATTGTGCCAAAGAAACGTAACTACTTAAATTGAATATCAAGCTCTATTGATCTTTGCTTCTTAAATAGACGGATTTCCACTTTCAAGGCCGGTTTCCAAGAGGAGCTGAACTGAAATCCAGCATTACGATTATCCGTGCTCCTTTCAGAGGAAATGGCCAAAGCCTCCTTAATTCTCCGCTCCCAGTAACTGTTGCATTTTACCAAGATTGTCGTTTCCCGAAAATTGGCTGTATGGTCATTATGACAGCCCAGACTTCTCAATTTGCAACCTGAGCATTGTTTTGATAACGACCGTAGAGCCAATTTTCCGGAGACGACTATCTGGGCGAAATGCAACAGTTCCTGGGAGCGAAGAATTAAGGAGGCTTTGGCCATTTCCTCTGAAAGGAGCACGTTAAATCGTGATGCTGGATTTCAGTTCAGCTCCTCTTGGATATCGGTCTTAAAATGGAAATCCTTTGATCTAAGAAGCAAAGATCAACACAGCTTGATAATCAAGTTAATTAGTTACGTTTTTTTGACACAATGTTCTATACTCACGCCATTTCCTGACCTGGCATTTAATTTACTGAAAACAGTCTTTTGTGCAGAAATGCGAATTTTCATAATGTTTGTCTTTGTTTATCGTTGTGTTACATCCACTGTTTCATTTGTGTTTATAACATTTTATAAATTTCCTAATGATGGTAGAGATGCACACTCCCGAAACGTCGATATCTAATCGTCTTTTCACCTGATTTGTAGCCCGAGAAGAAAGTGAGCATATTAGTCACCGGGAAAGCTTCAGGTCTTATTTTAGTTAATTTCATATTTTTATGTGAAACACAACTTGCAGCAGGATATGCTGAACACCTATGCTAAGTTTTACGCCTGTAACTGTAAATAGAAATAAAGATCTAACTCCTTCATAAACTTTATCAGCCATTAGTCACGTATCTCCTGCAGAAAGACTTTGTACACCGCAGGTGCTGCTTTCGTGACCAGTTCAATAGGAAGATACACATAAGTAACTCACTTCTTACTGATAACTGATGTGTCATATAAGCCTGACATAATATCTGAAGCTCTAATAAAGTACAGTCGTGTTACTTGCGCGCTACAGTCTTTCAGAAATGCAAATGTATTTAGTCAACATTTGGAATGCCTTATGCCTTGGTATTAACATACAAACTTGTAATTAATAATTGCAATATATGCATCTAGTATCGCTTTGAGGTTCTCTTTGTATCTCTTGCTACAGTTAAGGGAAAAACTGAAAAAAATCTGCATATCTAATGACTCGTTTTCTGGAATCTATACCAGGCCTCATTGTACTAAGTTTATTTTTATCTTTATTCTACTCAATTTTCAAAACAAATTACATAAATTAGTTGCATTTTGCTGATATAATCTACTTGCTGTCTTAACTAAGCCTACATGTTCCTGAACTCCAGTAACCTTACAACCTAAAACAGTCGTTCTTCTATTTTGTTTCTACTCCAAAAAAATAAATCAAATCTACGCTTCTACTAGTGCTTTAATTGGTAGAAAAACTACGAAAGACTGTTTCCTACAATTTTAAATTTCATCTTCTGCAAATGTTTTCCAAAGCTTTCTCTACTTGTATCAGTAGATAGAGCTTGTTCGTCAGGTCCAGATATCCCTCTTGCCATATTTCATCTTCTACATAATCATTTGTACCTGTCCGCTCTGATTTTCTCTATATACCTCCTCTGGCCCTCCTGGGGTTCTCCGTTCGGTGGCTTCTGCTCTTCATTTTTTTAACGTCCTCCTACGTTAAGTCATATCGGACCATGAATGGAATGGGTGAACTGATGGTCAAATGAGCCCGGGGCCGATAGAGCTCAGAGTTACCCGACATTAGCGGATGATGAATGAAATGATGTTCAAATGAGTACACGGAACACAAAGCTTAGTGTTAGCAGACATTTATCTTTCAGGATAAGGGTAAACCTGCAACGTTAAGTCATATCGGACGAAGAATGAAATGATGTTCAAATGAGAACAGGGTACATAGAGCTTAGAGTTACCAGACATTCATCTTTCAGGATAAGGGTAAACCTCCAACGTTAAGTAATATCGGACGAAGATTGAAATGATGTTCAAATGAGAACAGGGTACATAGAGCTTAGAGTTACCAGACATTCATCTTTCAGGATAAGGGTTAACCTCCAACGTTAAGTCATATCGGACGAAGATTGAAATGATGTTCAAATGAGTGCAGGGTACATATGGCTTAGAGTTACCAGACATTCATCTTTCAGGATAAGGGTAAACCTCCAACGTTAAGTAATATCGGGCGATGACGAAATGATGTTCAAATGAGAACAGGGTACATAGAGCTTAGAGTTACCAGACATTGATCTTTCAGGATAAGGTTAAACCTGCAACGTTGCCATATCGGACGATGAATGAAATGATGTTCAAATGAGAACAGGGTACACAGAGCTTAGAGTTACCAGACATTGATCTTTCAGGATAAGGTTAAACCTGCAACGTTGTCATATCGGACGATGAATGTAATGATGTTCAAATGAGAACAGGGTACATAGAACTTAGAGTTACCAGACATTGATCTTTCAGGATAAGGGTAAACCTGCAACGTTGTCATATCGGACGATGAATGTAATGATGTTCAAATGAGAACAGGGTACATAGAACTTAGAGTTACCAGACATTGATCATTCAGAATAAGGGTAAACCTGCAACGTTGTCATATCGGACGATGAATGAAATGATGTTCAAATGAGAACAGGGTACACAGAGCTTAGAGTTACCAGACATTGATCTTTCAGGATAAGGGTAAACCTGCAACGTTGTCATATCGGACGATGAATGTAATGATGTTCAAATGAGAACAGGGTACATAGAACTTAGAGTTACCAGACATTGATCATTCAGGATAAGGTTAAACCTGCAACGTTGTCATATCGGACGATGAATGTAATGATGTTCAAATGAGAACAGGGTACATAGAACTTAGAGTTACCAGACATTGATCATTCAGGATAAGGGTAAACCTGCAACGTTGTCATATCGGACGATGAATGAAATGATGTTCAAATGAGAACAGGGTACATAGAGCTTAGAGTTACCAGACATTGATCATTCAGGATAAGGTTAAACCTGCAACGTTGTCATATCGGACGATGAATGAAATGATGTTCAAATGAGAACAGGTTACACAGAGCTTAGAGTTACCAGACATTGATCTTTCAGGATAAGGTTAAACCTGCAACGTTGTCATATCGGACGATGAATGAAATGATGTTCAAATGAGAACAGGTTACATAGAGCTTAGATTTACCAGACATTCATCTTTAAGGATAAGGGAAAATTTCGGGAAAAAACCTTGTCCAGGTACCTCACCCTGACCGAGATTCGAACTCGAGACCTCTTGAACGTGAGGCAGACACACTACCACCACGCTACCGAGGCGTCCTTAGAGTTACAACGACGGGCTAGTAATTCTAATAATTTAAGCATGACTACTAATGTAATTTAATCAACTTCTTGCCAATCCGAAAATTAAAACTAAAGTAGGTATTAAACTTTCTTAAAATGAAATTACTCTGAATTGAAAATGAAAATATAGGTTAGATATTTACATTTTCTCTTATTAATTTAAAATTTTTTCATGATGTTTGTTGATTATGAATTGTTCGTTTTAATTATTATATATTATTTTGCTATTTTGCATACATTTAAAAATGTTATCTATAAGAACCTGAATTTTGATTCATTACATGATCTCATTTGTTAAGTGAAAATTAAATTCAACGTATTGTTTCGAACTTCGCTTCGCTAACAATAGAATAAAGACATCTATATTGCTGCTTTAGAACATTTGCATAAGCTCTAAAATATCAAATACACATATTGAATGTCTTAATGAAAGAAATGCCTGCAGTAAAATAATAGGCATTACTTCCCAAATGTTATGTTTACAGGCATGCGTAATGTGGATATGAGCATGCCTCAGCCTAGAGTAGGTCCAATGGAGCCAGCTGTTTTCGGTCCTGTTGGAGATTATCCAAGGCAGCTCTCTCCCTACAACTCTACATCAGTTTCTTCATCCACCATTCCCAGTCCCCAGATGCTTTTCGACTGGAAACGCTGCAAAGGTAAGCTATTCTAACATTAGAGCCTCCATTTAGTATCGCGTAGTAGTTTTAAGATACACTATAATAGTGTAACTGTGTATTTCAGTTTCAATTCATTGCTAAGGTAAGAAAAATAAACTTCATCAAGTTTAGCTGCCATCATAACAAAAAGAGCACATCATTACGCGATACTTCTGTTACTGAAAAGTAGGCCTTTTACTGTTAGACATGAATAACCTCTGTAAAGTGTCAAATTATCTCTACCAGATTCAATATAGCAGCTCAAGCAGAAGAATAAAGTAAAAATTTTCGAGACAAAAACACATCGCCTGCTCTGATGTAGTGTCAAAGACATTATATCATAATTTAAGTTAATTGATGGAAATTAATCATTTCTTCACACTAGCCGTGTATCGGCTAAGGCTTTAGATAGAGTCAACCTGAAATATTTAATGTCATGGTAGCTCAATGGGTAAGAGCGACTGGGCGGAAACTAGGAGATTCGTGGTTCACATCCCGTCCATGACATTTAATTTTTCAGATTTAGTCTGTCTAATTATATTATAATCTCTTTGACTATCGATTACCACCTGGATGTCTTAATCCGATATTCAGTTTTTATTTAGTTATCTGAAAAACAAGAAACAAACATACGACATCTATAATGTACAGAAATATATTTTATTATTTCGGTTTTAAAGAGGCTTTCAACTAACATCCACTCCAGACGTACGTTATCGGCCCTGTTGGAGACTATCCGAGGCAGCTCTTTCTCTACAACCCTACACCTCGTCCTTCGTCCACCATTCCCAGTTTCCAGATACTTTTCTACTGGAAAACCTGCAAATGTAAGCTATCCTAACATTAGTGCCTCCATTTAACAGGTTATATTGACGTCTTCCCTGTAAAGAGCGATGAGTTAGTCTGAATACTTGGACCACAGACTAGATGATTTTGGCATCTGTGATTTCTCTGAAGAATATGCTAAAATAACTTCCTCGGAAATATTCCTAACTCCCTTTGAACTACACCATTTTTTAAAACAAGCATTCCTCATAAATTGCAGTTGATTTTTGTGGCAGCAAATTAAGATTAGCAATTAGAGCTTCTTCTCGAATTTCTTCGGTTATAAAACTTTCGTCGCCTGAATCACTCATTTTGACATACAGCTTACCATTTGTTATTTTTGCATCACCATATTTACGATACTTCGCTATTCAAAGCGTCCAGTATCTACTCAGACCGAGTAAACTCGTCGATTCTAAATCCTTTGTAAAATCAATATTATTATAATTGATATTTCAAGTCTATTTTTTCTTCGGTAACAGGTAAAATTACGTATGGTGCAGTCGAGGTTTGACGTTTATCAATGTCTCGGTGCTAACGCCTCGGGCATTACATTTTTCACTGATATAGTGTGTTCCAAATAAAACTGAACCATTTCAACAGGCCATAACTTTTGAATCAATAACAGTACAGACGTGCAAATTTGGGAGAATATAATACGCAATTGGGAGATTACATTACACTATTTTCATCTCAGAGAAAATGTAGGAAGTGTCCTCCACCAGGATCTATACGTGTTACGACTGTAGCCACTAAAGTTTATATGGGTATCTTCAAGACATTTGTGGAGCAGCTGGATGATATCGTATTAAGAGAAGGTTGTTTCCAGCAAGGTAGAGAAACGTGCCATACATCTAATGACACCATGGGACTTTTAGCCAGTTTCTTTGATAATCGAATAATCTCAAAAGCTCTGTAACCTCCAGATCCCCTGACCTAACCTCACCGGAGTTTTTCTTGTGTGGGGGTATCTAAAAAATAGGGTGTACAAGAATAGACCACGGACAATTGATGTTCTCAAGGAATCCATTCGAACCGAAAGAAGTAACATTGGCGAGGATACTCTCAGTAAAACTTCAGAGAATAAGTGAGATGAGTAACAAACATGTATAGATGCTGGTGGAGGACATTTCCAATTGTTTCTCTGAGATGTAAATAGTGTAATGTAATCTTCCAGTTGTGTGTTATATTCTCCCAAAGTTGCACATGTGTCCTATTTTTGGTTCAAAAGTTATGGTCTATTGAAATAGTTCAGTTTTATTTGGGTCACACTATATCAGCTTACCCCCAAGTCCCACAAATAACGATTTCGTGACCTTACAAAGTGACAAAGGAACAGCCAATAAATTATTCACTTATTACTTTTGTTACATTAGTCAGGGAGTAATGACATAGTTAACTTCAGTAATGGTTTTGTTTTGAGTTTCTTTGGCAATAAAGCAGGTTATATTGAAGTCTTCCCTATAAAGAGCGATGAGTTAGTCTGAATGCGACAAAGTGGAAGTGTCTCATATACATTAACGACAGATAATCACAAACTGCGGGACCTCTGATTGTTTAACAATCTTTTGCACAATTCTTCTTTCGGTATTTTTATTGCATATACTTTTGTCTTTACAGCGCCTTGCGATTTTTTAAGCGTCAGGTGCAATATGAAGCACAACACTACAGACAAGAGCAACTAATCCGGTTATTTCGCCTTGTAGATGATAAAATCCTACAAGATCGAAAGTATACATTCTGGAAATTACCTATATACTTATTTAACATAATATAAATAGAGCTTTAAGTTGCGGCATAGTTTCGGAAACTATACAAATGTTAACAACTGTTTCACCATTGAAAAATACTATTCCTCCTGAGGGATTTTGACCATAAAACAGCTCCTAATTTCAAGAAACATCTTAGCTGTCACTTTGTTCTTCAAGACGGTGACGTCAGGATGCTCGAAACGTAGGTTTTATCAAATACGACGTATCCAATTCCGGATAGCCAAGATATTGCCAAATAAAAATATTTTCAAAGATTCTGCACTTCAATCGAAACATCAGTTCATATGAGAACATACTTGTGTAGACTTTCTGCTAATCTTGTCCTACAAGCAGTTTTTGAAATAGCAAAAAGTTCATTGATTGACCTTTAGTGGATTATATCTTTTCCTTTTTGTCATCGTCTCATTTTCTGTTCTAAAATAATCTTCATTTTGTGGAGACACCAACGATATGTGTTTACTGTTATATCTAAATTAGAAAACAATCATTTATTCACACTGACATGCCAATCCGAAAGACATGACTGAAAGAACAAGAAACGTTTTTGGGCTTTATGTCTTTAAATTAGAATTTGTGTGTTTAAAGTGAAAAATGCTATCTCTATTTCAGAGAATAAATTTTGGGTGTTACATGATAATCTCTTATTGCATCAAGGGCCCATAAACCACGCAATTAGAGAAAGTGTTACACAGTCACTTTTATCAATGTATGATGTCGACGACTACTTCTAATTCACTATTTGGATGATTCAGTGGTCATAAGAATTCACTTTTGCCCTACATGACGCTTTAGACGTCATTAAGAAATCTTCTGACGCTAATTCAAATCATTATTTACTACAGTAAACACTAGAGAGCACCACTGAGCTATACCTATTAGTTTAACCATCATAATATTATATGGGGTGCAGACAGATGGTGCGGATGTAAGCACATTATAAATTCTGTGCAGCGTTGTTTGTCCCTATGCAGCGGCACTTCCACCTCGTCCAAGAGTGGTGCAAACGTTGGCGAGTGTCCGTTGATCCGGACAAGAGTTATGCAAACTGCTTCACAAAACGCCACATCCCCAATGACTGTCCCACATTTAGCTTCCGAGTTCGAAGAATTGAATGGGAAGGTTCCGTCATCTACTTGGGAGTGATAAAGGTTTGGATGAAAATATAACTTTCACTCAAAGCACACTCGTTACGTCTCTAGGGGAATATAATCCCACAGAACGCCGCTTCAGGCGTTATCGAGTACTCCACATGGCATGTGGGCACCCGAGATAACACTGGAGAACCCTCTAACAGCAGCAAAAGCTGAGCTCCACAATATTCCCAATTAGAGAGTAATTGTCATCTAAATTAACCAGGCAGAATGTTTTACTCCTAGGTACACCAAGGTGTAATTGGTACTGTTTTCTACCACACTAGATTGGAGAGGCAACAAGCACCCTCGTGACCACTATCAAACTAAAACCAAACAATTTACCATAGAAAACCTTACCCAAAAATTTTCCTACCTGAGTTAAAACCCTATTGAGTGTGGGCACGCAGAAAATTACTTAGGCTTATCAAAGCCTGCCAGCAGTGACGGATGATCACTATGTACGAGTGAATAAATATAGTAGAGAAAACATATCAGTGCTAAACATCAAGATTTTTTTGAGAATAGTTTGTTGAAGAAGGGTAGAATAGTTAATACAGGAACTTTCTCTTTACTTTCCTGCATAAAGCCCAAATTATTACCAACCGCAACAATTATTAAATTTGCAATGTACTATTGGTTCTAAATTCCATAGTTGAAAACATCTTCAGATCTAATAAAACCTTCCATTTCTCACTTTCATATCTTTATAGTCAATTTGGATCGACCTGAGACTCGTATCTATTTAAGTAATTAATTTTTTAAACGCATGAATTAATGTACAGTAAAAGCAAATATAATTTATTGCTAAAACGCTTAAAATGTTCTATTAATTAAATTATGAAGAGATAATTAATTACATGCTCACTTTCTTCTCGGGCAACAAACCAGGTGAAAAGACGATTAGGTATCGGCGTTTCGAGAGTGTGCATCTCTCCCATCATCAGGATATTTATAAAATGTTATATCCACAAATGAAATACTGGATATAACACAACGATAAACAAAGACAAACACTATGAAAATTCGCATTACTGAACAAAAGACTGTTTTCAGTAAATTAAATGCCAGGTCAGGAGATGGCGTAAGTATAGAAAATTGTGCCAAAGAAACGTAACTACTTAAATTGAATATCAAGCTGTATTGATCTTTGCTTCTTAAATAGACGGATTTCCATTTTCAAGGCCGGTTTCCAAGAGGAGCTGAACTGTCATCCAGCATTACGATTATCCGTGCTCCTTTCAGAGGAAATGGCCAAAGCCTCCTTAATTCTCCGCTCCCAGTAACTGTTGCATTTTACCAAGATTGTCGTTTCCCGAAAATTGGCTGTACGGTCATTATGACAGCCCAGACTTCTCAATTTGCAACCTGAGCATTGTTTTGATAACGACCGTAGAGCCAATTTTCCGGAGACGACTATCTGGGCGAAATGCAACAGTTCCTGGGAGCGAAGAATTAAGGAGGCTTTGGCCATTTCCTCTGAAAGGAACACGTTAAATCGTGATGCTGGATTTCAGTTCAGCTCCTCTTGGATATCGGTCTTAAAATGGAAATCCTTTGATCTAAGAAGCAAAGATCAACACAGCTTGATAATCAAGTTAATTAGTTACGTTTTTTTGACACAATGTTCTATACTCACGCCATTTCCTGACCTGGCATTTAATTTACTGAAAACAGTCTTTTGTGCAGAAATGCGAATTTTCATAATGTTTGTCTTTGTTTATCGTTGTGTTACATCCACTGTTTCATTTGTGTTTATAACATTTTATAAATTTCCTGCTGATGGTAGAGATGCACACTCCCGAAACGTCGATATCTAATCGTCTTTTCACCTGATTTGTAGCCCGATAAGAAAGTGAGCATATTCGTCACCGGGAAACCTTCAGGTCTTATTTTAGTTAAATTCATATTTTTATGTGAAACACAACTTGCAGCAGGATATGCTGAACACCTATGCTAAGTTTTACGCCTGTAACTGTAAATAGAAATAAAGATCTAACTCCTTCATAAACTTTATCGACCATTAGACAGATATCTCCTGCAGAAGGACTTTGTACACCGCAGGTGCTGCTTTCGTGACCAGTTCAATAGGAAGATACACATAAGTAACTCACTTCTTACTGATAACTGATGTGTCATATAATCCTGACATAATATCTGAAGCTCTAATAAAGTACAGTCGTGTTACTTGCGCGCTACAGTCTTTGAGAAATGCAAATGTATTTAGTCAACATTTGGAATGCCTTATGCCCTTGGTATTAACATACACACTTGTAATTAATAATTGCAATATATGCATCTAGTATCGCTTTGAGGTTCTCTTTGTATCTCTTGCTACAGTTAAGGGAAAAACTGAAAAAAATCTGCATATCTAATGACTCGTTTTCTGGAATCTATACCAGGCCTCATTGTACTAAGTTTATTTTTATCTTTATTCTACTCAATTTTCAAAACAAATTACATAAATTAGTTGCATTTTGCTGATATAATCTGCTTTCTGCCTTAACTAAGCCTACAGGTTCCTGAACTCCAGTAACCTTACAACCCAAAACAGTCGTTCTTCTATTTTGTTTCTACTCCAAAAAAATAAATCAAATCTACGCTTATACTAGTGCTTTAATTGATATAAAAACTACGAAAGACTGTTTCCTACAATTTTAAATTTCATCTTCTGCAAATGTTTTCCATAGCTTTCTCCTACTGGTATCAGTAGAGAGAGCTTGTTCGTCAGGTCCAGATATCCCTCTTGCCATATTTCATCTTCTAAATAATCATTTGTACCTGTCCGCTCTGATTTTCTCTATATACCTCCTCTGGCCCTCCTGGGGTTCTCCGTTCGGTGGCTTCTGCTCTTCATTTTTTTACGTCCTCCTACGTTAAGTCATATCGGACCATAAATGGAATGGGTGAACTGATGGTCAAATGAGCCCGGGGCCGATAGAGCTCAGAGTTACCCGACATTATCGGATGATGAATGAAATGATGTTCAAATGAGAACAGGGTACATAGAGCTTAGAGTTACCAGACATTGATCTTTCAGGATAAGGTTAAACCTGCAACGTTGTCATATCGGACGATGAATGAAATGATGTTCAAATGAGAACAGGGTACACAGAGCTTAGAGTTACCAGACATTGATCTTTCAGGATAAGGTTAAACCTGCAACGTTGGATGAATGAAATGATGTTCAAATGAGAACAGGTTACATAGAGCTTAGATTTACCAGACATTCATCTTTACGGATAAGGGAAAATTTCGGGAAAAAACCTTGTCCAGGTAACTCACCCTGACCGAGATTCGAACTCGAGACCTCTTGAACGTGAGGCAGACACTCTACCACCACGCTACTGAGGCGGGCTTAGAGTTACAACGACGGGTTAGTAATTCTAATAATTTAAGCATGACTACTAATATAATTTAGGCAACTTCTTGCCAATCCGAAAATTAAATCTGAAGTAGGTATTAAACTTTCTCCAAATGAAATTACTCTAAATTGAAAATGAAAATATAGGTTAGATATTGACATTTTCTCTCATTAATTTAAAAATTTTTCATGATGTTTGTTGATAATGAATTGTTCGTTTTAATTCTTATATACCATTTTGCTATTTTGCATACATTTAAAAATGTTATCTATAAGAACCTGAATTTTGATTCATTACATGATCTCATTTGTTAAGTGAAAATTAAATTCAACGTATTGTTTCGAACTTCGCTTCGCTAACAGTAGAATAAAAACATCTATATTGCTGCTTTAGAACATTTGCATAAGCTCTAAAATATCAAATACACATATTGAATGTCTTAATGAAAGAAATGCCTGCAGTAAAATAATAGGTATTACTTCCCAAATGTTATGTTTACAGGCATGCGTAATGTGGATATGAGCATGCGTCCGCCTCGAGTAGGTTCAATGGAGCCAGGCGCTTTCGGTCCTGTTGGAGGTTATCCAAGGCAGCTCTCTCCCTACAACTCTACATCAGTTTCTTCATCCACCATTCCCAGTCCCCAGATGCTTTTCGACTGGAAACGCTGCAAAGGTAAGCTATTCTAACATTAGAGCCTCCATTTAGTACCGCGTAGTAGTTTTAAGATACACTATAATAGTGTAACTGTGTATTTCAGTTTTAATTCATTGCTAAGGTAAGAAAAATAAACTTCATCAAGTTTAGCTGCCATCATAAGAAAGAGCACATCATTACGCGATACTTCTGTTACTGAAAAGTAGGCCTTTTACTGTTAGACATGAATAATCTCTGTAAAGTGTAAAATTATTTCTACCAGAGTCAATATAGCAGCTTAAACAGAAGAATAAAGTTAAAATTTTCGAGACAAAAACACATCGCCTGCTCTGATATAGTGTCAAAGACATTATATCATAATTTAAGTTAATTGATGGAAGTTAATCATTTCTTCAGACTGGCCGTGTATCGGCTAAGATTTTAGATAAAGTCAACCTGAAAAATTGAATGTCATGGTAGCTCAATGGGTAAGAGCGACTGGGCGGAAACCAGGAGATTCGTTGTTCATAACCCGTCCATGACATTTAATTTTTCAGATTAACTCTGTCTAATTATATTATAATCTCTTTGACTGTCAATTACCTCCTGGATGTCTTAATCCGATATTCAGTTTTTATTTCGTTATCTGAAAAACAAGAAACAATAATACGACATCTATAGTGTACAGAAATATATTTTATTATTTTGGTTTTAAAAAGGCTTTCAACTAACATCCACTCCAGACGTACGTTATCGGCCCTGTTGGAGACTATCCGAGGCAGCTCTTTCTCTACAACCCTACACCTCGTCCTTCGTCCACCATTCCCAGTTTCCAGATGCTGTTTTACTGGAAAAGCTGGGAATGTAAACTATCCTAACATTAGTGCCTCCATTTAACAGGTTATACTGACGTCTTCCCTGTAAAGAGCGATGAGTTAGTCTGAACACTTGGACCACAGACTAGATGATTTTAGTATCTGTGATTTCTCTGAAAAATATGCTAAAATAACTTCCTCGGAAATATTCGTAACTCCTTTTGAACTACACCATTTCTTAAAACAAACATTCGTCATAAACTGCAGATGACTTTTGTGGCAGCAAATTAAGATTAGCAATTAGAGCTTCTTCTCGAATTTCTTCGGTTATAAAACTTTCGTCGCCTGAATCACTCATTTTGACATACAGTTTACCATTTGTTATTTTTGCATCACCATAGTTACGATACTTTGCTATTCAAAGCGTCCAGTATCTACTCAGACCGAGTAAACACAGCGATTCTAAATCCTTTGTAAAATCAATATTATTATAATTCATATTTCAAGTCTATTTTTTTAGGTAACAGAGAAAATTACGTATAGTGCAGGCGAGGTTTAACGTTTATCATTCTCTCGGTGCTAATACCTCGGGCATTACATTTTTTACTGATATAGTGTGATCCAAATAAAACTGAACCATTTCAATAGGCCATAACTTTTGAATCAATAACAGTACACACGTGCAAATTTGGAAGAATATAATACGCAATTGGGAGATTACATTACACTATTTACATCTCAGAGAAAATGTAGGAAGTGACCCCCACCAGCATCTATACATGTTATGACTGTAGCCACTAAAGTTTATATGGGTATCTTCAAGACATTTGTGGAGCAGCTGGATGATATCGAATTAAGAGAAGGTTGTTTCCAGCAAGATAGAGCAACGTGCCATACATCTAGTGACACCATGGAACTTTTAGCCAGTTTCTTTGATAATCGAATAATCTCAAAGGGTCTCTAGCCCCCAGATCTCCTGACCTAACTTCACCGGAGCTTTTGTTGAGAGGGGTATCTATAAAATAGAGTGTACAAGAATAGACCACGGACAATTGATGCTCTCAAGGAATCCATTCGAACCGACATAAGTAACATTGGCGAGGATACTTTCAGTAAAACTTCAGAGAATATGGTTAGATGAGTAACAAAAATGTATAGATGCTGGTGGAGGACACTTCCAACAGCTTCTCTGAGATGTAAATAGTATAATGTAATCTCCAAATTGTGAATTATATTATCCCAAAGTTACACATGTGTCCCATTAATGGTTCAAAGGTTATAGTCTATTGAAATGGTTCAGTTTTATTTGGGTCACATCAGCTTACCCCAAGTCCCACAAATAACTATTTCGTGGCCTCAAAAAATGACAAAGGAACAGCCAATATATTTAATATTCACTTATTGCCTTTGTTACATTAGTCACGGAGTAATGACTTCAGTAATGGTTTTGTTTTGAGTTTCTTTGACAATAAAGCAGGTTATATTGAAGTCTTCCCTATAAAGAGCGATGAGTTAGTCTGAATGCGACAAAGTGGAAGTGACTCATATACATTAAGGACAGATAATCTCAAACTGCGGTACTTCTGATTGTTTAACAATCTTTTGCAGAATTCTTCCTCGGTATTTTTATTGCATATATATTTGTCTTTACAGCGCCTTGCGAGTTTTTAAGTGTCTTGTGCAATATGAAGCTCAAGACTACAGACAAGAGCAACTAATTCGGTTATTTCGCCTAGTAGATGATAAAATCCTACAAAATCGAAAGTATACATTCTGGAAATTACTTATATACTTATTTAAAATAATATAAATAGAGCTTTAAGTTGCGGCATAGTTTCGGAAAGGATACAAATGTTGACAACTGTTTCACCATTGAAAAGTACTATTCTTCCTGAGGGATTTTGACCATAAAATAGCTCCTAATTTCAATAAACATCTTAACTGTGGCTTTGCTCTTGAAGACGGCGATGACAGGATGGTCGACACGTTGGTTTTACCAAATACGACGCGGCAATATCCGGATAGCCAAGATATTGCCAAATAAAAATATTTTCAAAGATTCTGCACTTAAATCGAAACATGAGTTCATATGAGAACATACTTGTGTAGACTTTCTTCTAATCTTGTCCTACAAGCAGTTTGTGAAATAGCAAAAGGTTCATTGATTGACCTTTGATGAATTATATCTTTTCCTTTTTGTCATCATCTCATTTTCTGTCCGAAAAGGATCTTCTTTTTGTGGAGACACCAACGATGTGTGTTTACTGTTATATCTAAATTAGAAAACAATCATTTATTCACACTGACATGCCAATCCGAAAGACATGACTGAAAGAACAAGAAAAGTTTTTGGGCTTTATGTCTTTAAATTAGAATTTGTGTGTTTAAAGTGAAAAATGCTAACTCTTTTTCAAGTCTTTGAAAAATGCAAATGTATGTAGTCGACATTTGGAACGCCTTATGCCCTTGGTATTAACATACAAACTTGTAATAAATAATTGCAATATATGCACCTAGTATCGCTTTGAGGTTCTCTTTGTATCTATTGCTACATTTAAGGGAAAAACTGAAAAAAATCTGCATATCTAATGACTCGGTTTCTGGAATCTATACCAGGCCTCATTGTACCAAGTTTACTTTTACCTTTATTCAATTCAATTTTCAAAACAAATTACATAAATTAGTTGCATTTTGCTGATATAAACTACTTGCTGTCTTAACTAAGCCTACAGGTTCCTGAACTCCAGTAACCTTACAACCTAAAAACAGTCTTTCTTCTAATTTGTTTCTACTCCAACAAAATAAATCAAATCTACGCTTCTACTAGTGCTTTAATTGGTATAAAAACTAAGAAAGACTGTTTCTTACAATTTTAAATTTCATCTTCTGCAAATGTTTTCCAAAGCTTCCTCCTACTTGTATCAGTAGATAGAGCTTGTTCGTCAGGTCCAGATATCCCTCTTGCCATCTTTCATCTTCTACATAATCATTTGTACCTTTCCGCTCTGATTTCCTCTATATACCTCCTCTGGCCCTCCTGGGGTTCTCCGTTCGGTGGCTTCTGCTCTTCCTTTTTTTTTTACGTCCTCCTACGTTAAGTCATATCGGACCATGAATGGAATGGGTGAACTGATGGTCAAATGAGCCCGGGGCCCATAGAGCTCAGAGTTACCCGACATTCATCTTTCAGGGTAAGGAAAACCCCGGAAAAACCTTATCCAGGTAACTCACCCTAACCGAGATTCGAACTTGCGACCTCTAAAATGTGAAGCAGACACGCTACCGTCTACGCTAGCGAGGAGTCGGTTTTTCTTCCGATATCCGTAACTGGCGTCTTCTTTTCATCAGTTGTACGTCTTCAAGTCTGGTAATCTGTATCTTCAGTTTCTCTTGGTCCTATTTCCCTCCGACGATCTCTTAAGTAATATTCTTTCCTCGAAGTTTGAAATGTTGCTATATTTATCCCCTTTGTTGCAGGTCATTTATTCCTCTAACGCCGTAGCGGATTTTATCTGAGACAAATTTTCTAGTTGTGCATAGTCTTCTGCTTCTCTTAATGTGCCATAAGCATTTCCCTCTACTAGTTCACTATATTTATTGCACTCGAAAATGCTGCGCCATGGCTGAGTGTTTAGTCCCCTTGGCTCTCACCTAGGCGGCCCAGGCGACCTCAAAGTGGACAACATGGCGCTGTGTGGGATTCCTTCGGGTCCTCCGGTTTCTCCACCATCATTCCACGAACTGCTCCATCATTCATCCCAGGCGTTGGGCCGACCCTCCAACCCTGATGTCATCTCAGTTACATTTCTCACATAAATGTGTGTTCTTCTTTTCAAATATACATTATATGGGTCGTGTCCTGTAACAAAGTGAAAAGATCCTTTTCTTGGTTTTATATGTTCCAAACTAGCATCTTGTTAATATCTGGAAATAAATCATGTACTCTTCTTCCTGCGTGTTCATTATCCCACTCTTTTTATCATTCCTATAGTAAATAATTCCACACTTATTTCTTATACTACATCTTTTTCCCAAAATTTTAAAAACATTTCCATATTCTTCCTTCATTAGCCAGTGACACCCTTTAATCCAATTAATATAGTCAATAGCCCAAATTCCTGCTAAGGGTCAAAGCGGATGTCATTTTTGTAGCTCCGCTGCTGTGAAGTAATATTTGCCTCTGAGCTTTTTGGATTAAATTTACACAGGATTTGACCCTTAACCTATGTGCCCATGTACTTGCACCATATCCTATTATACCTATTACAAAACACATATGATATATCCTTTTGGCTGTGAAAGGAATATTTTAGCTCTTTTGTACAATGGACGCCAATTTCATAACGACATTTACTGCCATTTTTATTACATACTTATGCGGCTGTTTAGAAGTCATTTTCCAACTAATTCTATGAGTAAATATGCAAACGTTTTTGTGTTACTATATGCCAATATATGTGGGTCTAATTTTAATTTGGTTCTGGTACACCACTGCTCAAGAGCGTCATCATCTACTTAGATTTCTGTTCTAGGTGAAAGACTGCTCGGCAATGTCATATTAACTGCAAATCTAGGGAACAAAATAACGTGTATATTTTATGTTTTGCTAAAATGTTATCATCCAGGTCAGTGGCAGGTGTTTTGAAACACCTATAGACTACAATTCCAGGGATTTGGTATATGATGCAGCAGGTAGATTGTCCTGGCAAACATGGGGGCCATTTTCATCATATAATTTTCAAGAAATAAAGTATTTAAATGTACTGCATAAAATGACAACAGTTGTTAATCGAATGTGATAACAAATGTTTGCTATAGGACTCTTTGATAGAATCATCTAGTCTCCCTAAGTGGTTGACATCACATCACGAAATAGTTACCTTTTCTGCCAAGTAACAGTTAAAAATCATTGCTCAACTTACAATATTACTTGCTTCAGGTTCTGATACATTCATAATTTTTGTGTTGCTTTCAGGAAACCAAGAGCCTAAAAACCAAAATGCGCAGAGCGGACCAGATTCTTCCTTGGAAGCACCTGCCAGCACTTCATCGTAAGTTAAAATTTTACTATTTGTAAACGTGGGCGCTTCTTTCTTCAAAGTGATGTAATACCATAATCAGAGCTCCGACGGTGTATTAGAGTTTTGTCTCCCTATAGTTCTTACACATGCCACTACATCAACGGACAAGAGACATATTTGAACCCTTAGAAAAGTGAGCCAACCAGATCGTCCTGGAAGTGTTGGTGGTATGTGTACTGTGGTTGGCTACACTGGATTTGGCTAATTGCTGTCCACTGTACTCTGAAGACATCTGGTGGCAGCTTACAGCATTGGTGAGGCGTGACTTTCAAAGCGAGGGAAGCTCCAAGTAATAATTTTCATTAAAATAAGAGAGAATAATGACTCAAGGAACTAAGACTACTCTTCCGTAACCTTTCTATTGTACAATCACTTGTAGGTCCAGTTGCCAGGCGTTACTTTCAAAGTGAGGGAAGCTCCAAATAATCATTTTCATTAAAATAAGAGAGAATCTTGACTCAAAGGACTAAGACTACTCTTCAGTAGTCTTTCTATTGTACAGTCACACGTAGGTGCACTAGCGAGGCGTGACCTTCAAAGTGGGGGAAGCTCCAAATAATAATTATGATTAAAATTGGAGAGACTAATAACTCACAGAACTAAGACTACACTTTGGTACTCTTTCTATTGTACAGTCACAGGAAGGTCCAGTAGCGAGGCGCCAATTTCAAAATTACGGAAGATCCAAATAACACTTTTCATTAAAATAAGAGAGAATAATGGCTCAAAGAACTAAGGCTACTCTTCAGTACTCTTTCTATTGTTCAGTCACACGTAGGTACAGTTGCTAAGCGAGAGTTTCAAAGCGAAGGAAGCGCCAAATAATAATTTTCAATAAAATAAGAGAGAAGAATGACTCAAAGATCTAAGATTACCATTCAGTACTCTTTCTATTATACAGACACTTGTAGGTACAGTAGCCGGGCGCAACTTTCAAAGCGAGGGAAGCACCAAATGATAATTCTCATAAAATACGAGAGATTAATGCCTTAAAGAACTAAGGCTACTATTTAGTACTCTTTTTATTGTACAGTCACACGTAGGTCCAGCGTCCAAGCGTGTCTTTCTAAGTGAGGGAAGCTCAAATAATAATTTTCATTACAATAAGACACAATAATGAGTCAAAGAACTATGGCTGTCCATCAGTACTCCTTCTACTCTACAGACACACGTAGGTACAGTTGTGAGGCGAGACTTTCAAAGCGAGGGAAGCTCGAAATAAAAATTTTCATTAACATAAAGAGAAGAATGACACAAGGATCTATGATTACCCCTTAGTACTCTTTCTATTATACAGACACACGTAGATACAGTAGCCAGGCACAGCTTTCAAAGCGAGGGAAGCTCTAAATGAAAATTTTAATTAAAATAAGAGATATTAATGCCTTAAAGAACTAAGGCTACTCTTTATTTCTATTTCGATTGTACAGTCACACGTAGGTATAGTGTCCATTCGTGACTTTCTAAGTGATGGAAGTTCCAAATAATAATTTTCGTTAAAATAAGAGTGAATAATGACTCAATGAGCTAAGGCTATTCTTCAGTACTCTTTCTATTCTACAGACACACGTAGGTACAGTAGCGACGCGCGACTTTCAAAGCGAGGGAAGTTCCAAATAATAATTTTCACTAGCGAGGCGTCACTTTCAAAGTGGGGGAAACTCCAAATAATAATTATCATCAAAATTGTTGGGAATAATAACTCACAGAACTAAGACCACTCTTTAGTACTCTGCCTATTGTAGAGTCACACGAAGGTCCAGCAGCGAGGCGCCAATTTCAAAATGACGGAAGATCCAAATAACAATTTTCATTAAAATAAGAGAGAATAATGGCTCAAAGAACTAAGGCTACTCTTCAGTACTCTTTCTATTGTTCAGTCACACGTAGGTACAGTTGTGAGGCGAGACTTTCAAAGCGAGGGAAGCGCCAAATAATAATTTTCAATAAAATAAGAGAGAAGAATGACTCAAAGATCTAAGATTAACATTCAGTACTCTTTCTATTATACAGACACTTGTGGGTACAGTAGCCGGGCGCAACTTTCAAAGCGAGGGAAGCACCAAATGATAATTTTTATTAAAATAAGAGAGATTAATGCCTTAGAGAACTAAGGCTACTCTTTAGTACGCTTTCTCTTGTACAGTCACACGTAGGTCCAGTGTCCATTCGTGACTTTCTAAGTGAGGGAAGCTCCAAATAATAAATTTCATTAAAAAAAGAGAGAATTGTGTCTCAACAACTAAGGCTACTCTTCAGTACTCTTTCTATTGTACAGTCACACGTAGGTCGAGTAACGAGGCGCGCCTTTCAAAGCGAGGGAAGCTCCATATAATAATTTTCATTAAAGTAAGAGAGAATAAGTACTCAAAGAACTAAGGCTACTCTTTAGTACTCTTTCTGTTGTACAATCACACGTAGTTCTTGTGTCTAATCGAGACTTTCAAAGCGAGGTTAGCTCCAAATAATAATTTTCATTAAAATAAGGGAGAAGAATGACTCAAAGATCTAAGATTACCCCTCAGTACCCTTTCTACTGTACAGTCACAAGTATGTCCAGTGGCGAGATGTGACTTTCAAAGCGAAAGAAGTTCTAATTAATAACTTCCATTAAAATAACAGAATAATGACACAAAGAATTCAAACTACTTTTTAGTACTCTTGCTATTCTACAGTAACTCTTAGGTCCGGTAGCGAGGCGCTAATTTGAAAGTGAGGAAATATCCAAATAATAATTTTCATTAAAATTAGAGAAAATAATGTCGCAAAGAACTAAGGCTATTCTTCAGTTGTCTTTCTATTGTACAATCACACGTATGTCTAGTGGCATGACTTGACTTTCAAAGCAAGGGAAGCTCTAAATAGTAATTTTCTTTAAAGTAAGAGAGCATAATGACTCAAAAACTAAGACTACCCTTTAGTATTCTTTCTGGTGTACAATGACACGTAGGCCTAATAGCGAGACGTGACTTTCAAAGCGAGAGAAGCTCCAATTAATAACTTGCATTAAAATAACAGAATAAGGGCTCAAAGAACTAAGACTACGCTTTAGAACTCTTTCTATTTTAGAATCCAACGTAGGTCCAGTGGCGAAGTGTGACTTTCAAAGCGAGGGAAGCTCCAATTAATAACTTCCATTAAAATAACAGAATAAGGACTCAAAAAACTTAGACCACTTTTTAGTACTCCTTCTATTTTACAGTCGCACGTAGGTCCAGTAGCGAGGTGTGACTTTCAAAGTGAGAGAAGCTCCAAATAATAACTTTCATTAAAATAAGGGAGGATAATACCTTGAAAACTAAAACTACCCTTTAGTACCCTTTCTATTGTAGAACCACACGTAGGCTCAGTAGCGAGGCGTGCCCTTCAAAGCGAGAGAAGCTCCAATTAATAACCTCCAAAAAAACAACAGGATAAGGAGTCAAAGAACTAAGACTACTCTTTAGTACTCTTTCTATTGTACAGTCACACGTAGGTCCAGTGGCAAGGTGTGACTTTCAAAGTGAGAGAAGCTCCAAATAATAATTTTCATTAAAATAACAGAATAAGGACTAAAAAGAACTAAGGCTACTCTTCAGCACTCTTTCCATTGTACAGTTATAAGTAGGTCGAGTAGCGACGTGTGACTTTCAAAGTGAGAGAAGCTCCAAATAATAATTTTCATTAAAATAACAGAATAAGGACTCAAAGAACTAAGACTTTTCTTCAGTACTCTTTCTATTGTACTGTCACACGTTGGTCTAGTAGCGAGCCGTGACTTTCAAAGCGAGGGAAGCTGCAAATAAAAATTTGAATTAAAATAAGAGAGAATGATAACTCAAAGAACTAAGGCTACTCTTTGTTACTCTTTATATTGTACAGTCGCACGTAGACCCTTCTTGCATTGTAAGACTGTTCACACTACCAGCTTCTTCGCTCGACTCAGACGTTCAAATGTTTCCCCCAGCTGTCCAACACGGCGTGAACTGCTAGGCTATAATGGAGAAAGTACGCAATTCACACACATTTGCTAATAACTTAAAACTTCACAATAATTTCCTGTTAGTCACCACTATACACCAATCTATGTAAATACTATTGCTAATGATGTTGAAATGTACCTACAGTTGTATTTAAAAGCTTTAAATAAAACAAAAGATAAACTTTTCTTCACGCGTTACTAGGCTTCACGGGAAAAAATCTGTTAGTGCTTTCTAACTACCGAAGATTCGCGATTGCTTGCGGAAGGCTACGAAGTATCGTACTCAAGGTTACGAATGCGTAAATACAGTCTTGGATGAGCACGTGGAACTGGTCACTCGAATCCAAGCAGCTGTCAAATTGTCAGCAGCTTCGCGGATGTTCGCGAATAAATTTTAAAAATGTGTCGAATGCAATTAAAATATTGTTTGGTATGAGTTTTCTTGTTTTTCTTCTTTTTCTCCCGAAATTCTTGGGAAAGCTTCCAGCTCTTCACTGCACGCTTCGCTACTGACTTGTACTATCATGTAAAGTACATGGCATTCAAAACTGAGAAAAATGGCGATGGTGATAATTATTAATTTATTATGGTTTATTAAATCTAAAATAAATTGTCTAAACATTTGCGAAAGAAAATTGTTTATAAAGCTATATTTGTGCAAATTAGAAAAAGAGACTAATTCTGGTACGTTTTGTACTGTGTGCTTTTCAGATCATTTTGTTTGCAATCTATGTACATTAAGGCTGTATCAAATATGAAATATTATTTGTCTGTCTGTTTGATAATATAATTTGTCACACGATTTCTTTGATGAGAAGTAAAAGCACACTTTCCAGTAGAATATGTTAATGTCGTAAACATACGAGGACTGTTCAATGAAAACGATCATAATTTTTTTACGGTCATAATTTTTCACACTAAAACACAGTCTTATTATATTCTGTTAGCTTAATGTCTTTGAAGACTGGCAGAAACGCTGGGACAAGTACATCGCTTTCAGGAGAGGCTATTTTGAGAATGAGCCACAAAATTATGAGAATGAGTAAAGGTACGTTGTCACAAACAAAATTGTGTTCATTATTGAACAGCCCTCGTGGAACACTTTGTTTACAGTGATAGACACTGGACGCCGGCCCCGTAGCCGTGGTCGTTAGTATGTATATATAGAGGGTGGCGGGTTCAAGTCCCGCCTTGGGCATTGGTGTTTATGTGTACAGTGTATATGTGTAGAAATACAGAAAAACTGACAGTAAATAAACGGAAACGGTAAAATAAGGAAACGAGAATATATATCTATATATGCGACGATAGTCTGAATGTTTCCCACTTCAGCAGGAAGATGGCAGCACTCATAAATAAAAGGTAGTGAATTTCGCTGTACATCCCTTGACAGTTACTTACCAAAGTTTCAGCCATTTTGGACACTCAGTTGTTATGTAACAGTAGTCTGAGTGAGTTGATGTGAGTGTTTTTATGAAAATGGACAAAATCGAGGATCGAGCTGTCAACATTTGTTTTTGAAAGGCAATACGCATACGCAAATCAAAGATGAGTTGGATTCTGTGTATGAGGACTCTGCAGCATCATTTACCACAGTGAAATTTTGGGCAGCTGAAATAAAACGTATCCCTAAGAGCTTGGGAGACGATGAAAGTTCGGGACGTCCAAAAACTGCAACTACCGACGAAAACACCGCCAAAGTTCAGCAAATGGTGCTAGACGACCGCCGAATTAAAGTGATAGGGATAGCAGAGGATATGAACATGTCAAAACAGCGTGCTTGTCACATATTAAATCAACATTTAGGCATGAGAAAGCTGTCCGCACGTTGGGTGCCACGTTTGCTCATGTTATACGAGAAACGTGTTGGAATGAACATTTCCAACGCTCTGTTGTTGCAGTTTAGGCGCAATAAATCCGAGTTTTAGCGCCGATTAATTATTGTAGTTGAAACTTGGATACACCACTATACCTCCGCAACAAAAATACAGTCTAAGCAGTGGACTTCAAAGGAGAAACCGGCTCCAAAAAACGAAGAACGGGGATGACCCATAGGCCAGTCCAGTTTTATACCCTCTCTAACGACCAGGGAGTTACTGAGCTGTCCTTGAAGGGCGCCCGGCGCCTCCGTGTGACTTTCCATAGGGCAACACCTAGAGACAAACAAGCCCCTCCCATCTCGTCCGAAAACACAACACGGGATGGAAGTGGATACGCCACTTACGCGCGCCAATCCCAAAGAGGAAGGCCTAGGGGGGGGGGGGGAGGCCACCTGGTGATCTAGCACACCTTCTACTAGCTATGCTGGCTAGTACGCGGGAATATATGGCTTCCCTCAACCCCGTACGGAGACGTACCCGATCTCCCACGGGTATCGGGAAAACACTACCCCCTCGAGTCCAACCCAATCCGAACAACTCCCATATAGGGAGGGGCTCGAATGTTTGGCCCAAGGTTCCTCTGGTAAGGATAAAACGATAGGAGAAAGAGCGAGGCCGAGCCAAAGAGTCACGACAGTAGAGCAGACAGTTGAGTCTCCCCGGCAGGCCAGCATATGAGGTCCCACCCGTCGTAGTCCTGAAACGGCCCACCAGATCGTACCGGAGACCGGAAGAGCAAGTTTTTACCAGGAGCATATCACCCTGTCATTCACCGCCGAGACACCCGCCACGCTTCTTCTCTGAAAGGGACCACCAGACGAGAGATGATATGAAATGATAATGGAGATGAAACGGAGGAACAGGAAATTCAGGGATGTAATTTCCAAACCAGCATTCATCTGGCGACGTCGGAAAACCCCGAAAAAGCCCATGAGTCAGGTAGGCTGGCCACGGGAATCGAACACGGACCTCCCGAATATGGGCCACAGACTGAACTGCCTGAGCCGTACCGTTCGGTTAGACACTGTGAATGGACAGTAGTAGGTACAAGGGCTGTTCAATAGGGAAAGAACACAATTTTTTTTGGCAACGGACTTTTACTCATCTTTATAATTTTGATGGTCCTTCTCAAAATAGTTTCCCTTTAATGCGATGCACTTGTCCCAGCATTTCTCTCAGTCTTCAAAGACATGCTGGAAACCATTTTTTGAGAGATCTTCAAAATGGCCTCCGCAACCTTCACCACTGCTTCTGATGATGGATAATTCCTCCCACGAAGGCGTTTCTTCAAGTTAGGGAATAGAAAAAAGTCACATGAGGCTAAATCCGGACTATAGACAGGGTGAGGGATGCACTTCACTTTGATTTTTGCAAGCTATTCAGCAACAACATTGGCAATATGCGGACGCACATTATCGTGGTGCAGTATCCAGCCTGCTTCACGGAAATATGGTCTTTTGTGCCTGATATGGACTTGCAATGTTTTTCAGGACGTACCTGCAATACTGTACAAATACGGATGTGTGTGCAGGTACAACAGGCCGATAATTCATCCCATGAATATCATAGAATGAGATAACCATAACTTTCCCAGCAGAGGCAACTACTTTTACTTTTTTGGAGGTTAGTGATAGATGGAGATTTCCACACTGAGCTTTGCTGTTTGCTCTCAGGATCAAAATGATGTGGCGAAGTTTAATCAGTAATGATTACGTTTGAAGGAAACTCCGGATCTTCCTCTAACATCAACTTTAACTGCATGGTATCTCCATTGCAGCGGTAGGCGACACTGAACATGTCTGAACTTGTCTGGTTCTCACAAGCGGGAACCAGGAGTACCAACAATGAAACTACTACGGCGTGTTTGTTTCACATTAAGCTAACAGAATATATAATGATTGAATTTTAGTGCAAAGAATTATGACCGTAAAAAAATTATGATCATTCATTGTTGAACAGCCCTTGTATACAGGAATTGCTTAGTTTTATACAGTCTGCTATATGTATGTATTTTAGCACTATAACTGTAGTAAGGCTTAAAGATATTAAGATGTCATCCTTGGAGAGTGTTGAAATACTTTTGACCAGATCTATGGAATTCTTGACGCTTAGACTTTCAGACTTAGGTAATGAGTTGTATTTATTGACGATTATACTTTGAGTAACGTTCCTTACCATTGTTATTTCATTCTTTGGAAGTGTCTTGATTGTAATCTGTAATCTGTTGAGTTCTGTTTTGATTATGAATTATATTTTCACTTTGCATTTTTTAATATGTTATATAATTTTTCTAAACATTAGTCTGTGGTTATAATTTACTATATTAATAATTTTGATAGATGCATGTAAGCCTTCTCTGTATAGGAATTGTACAGTAGTAAGAGAGTTAAGGCTGTTTGTAATCTAATCTTAAAAATATGTTGCAAATTTTTCCTAGCTTTTAAACAATGCAGTATCTATTTCATTTATCCAAAGATCCTTAGGGTGTTATTCATCCATTCTCTTTGTACATCTTGCTTTAATTTCGCATACATATCTGGACAAATGAGTTGAATATCCACCAATCTACTCATTTCTTGACTCCTTTGTGAACTAATCCACTTACAGTTTCAAGAGATATTGCTGTGGCCAGGGATACAAATTAATTTTACAAATGTAATACTTTCATTCATTTTATTGTTCATAATAGGTATATGAAATAAATGTTCAAATGCAATAAGTTCAGTTGACTATGTAGAGAGACCTTGATTTAACTTAATTTTAATACCATCTTCATTATTATAAATTTAAACTCGTACTTCAACACCTTTTTGGGAACCTTTGCTCCATCAGTATAGATATGAGTCCAAAGATTTGATGAATTTTCTCCACTAATTCAGAAAACTGATGATATCTTCCTGTTTGCTTACAATTACTAAGTTGATATTCTACAGCTTGTCCATGCACACCTCTACTAATAATTATTTGTTAGTAGATTCCCTTTGATTTTTAAAACATGGTATAGGTATAGATAGAGCCAACATGAAAAATTTAATGCCATGGCCGGGATTTGAACCATGGATCTCCTGGTTTCCAAACAGTCGCTCTAACCCATTGAGCTAACATGGCCAACTTGGCGTCAAGACATTAAATTCTCCAATTGACGCATATATTTCCCTGGTAGACCAACAGGGGCTTTCGCATCCGAGATACACCCATTGTGGCGAATTACTCTTGTAAGTACATGAGTCCCAGGCTTCATCATTTAACTCTTATTATTTTAATCGATGAAAGTTAGTCATTTCTTCACACTAGCCTTATATAGGCTAAGGTTTTTGATAGATAGAGTCAACATGAAAAATTCAATGCCATGGCCAGGATATGAACTAAAAATAATAAGAGTTAAATGATGAAGCCTGGGACTCAAGTACTTACGATAGTAAGTCGCCACAAACGGTGTCTCTTGAATGCGAGAGCCCCTAGTGGTCTACCGGAAAAATATATGAGTGAAATGGAGAATTTAAAGTCAGGACGGCACGTTGACCATGGTAATTCAATGGGTTAGAGCGACTGGACGGAAACCAGGAGATCCGTGTTTCAAATCTCGGCCACGGCATTGAATTTTCATGTTGATTCTATTTATCTGAAACCTTAACCTATATACGGCTAGTATGAATAAATGATTAATTTCTATCATTTAACTAAAAATAATCACATAATGAATTTCGAATTACCAGCAGTTGATTCTATTTTAAGGTTTGTTTCGTTTTCAGATTTTGGTAATACTGAAAAAGCATAATAACATGTTAATCGGAAACCTTGACGACAGAGTTTATTGATGGGCTGACGATGCAAGCAATTTGTGTGTGAAATCGATCTCAATTAGAAAGAAAAATTAACTTCATTTTCTTGAGATAAGTGAAGCTTTTTTACAAATATGTATATTAGTGTAATAAGTATTTGTTTCTACATTTTCAGAAGAGCCAATTTGGTACAAGTAGAAGAGTCCATGGTGCAAACTATCCCCCAGAAGCCTCTTGTACGCACCTTCACACAAAATACCCTTCCACAGTCATCTTCCGTTCCTCAAGGATGGCAAGGATGGAATAAGGTGGCCTCTAAGGAGAAGAAAAATGAGTTCCTCATCCAGGACAATAAATATAAGCCAAGAGGAGAAAATTCTGGCAAACCAAATGAAACTAATTTAGAGAGAGGTAAGTTCCCCTATGCCTTCACAAAGTTATGCTAACGTTGCTGCAAAGACCATAGTGCTAGCATTTACACTAGTAAGACTTGCTTTTATAGGCACATAAATGCGTGAAGTTCAGCGAATGAATGTACCTTCATTTCCATTTTACATAATTTACAACATTTCACGATATTTCTATTGTCTACCTTACCCTAAGTACAAATTATATTCTAGCCGCTCATTATTCCCTTGGCCTCCTGGTGGCCTCGCTCCCTGGGCTTTGGCTCACCTTGGAGTGCTCTCCTTCTGCTTCATCATTGTACCCTTCCTTTTATCCTTACTGTATTCTCTTCTGCTCCTCCTTTCTTCTCATACTCCATTTCCCTTTCAAATTTAAAAACTCCCCCATGTTCCTATACCTTTTTCCCCTTTTCCTGTCAGCATTTTCATAGCTACTATTTTTTTATCCTCCTATACCTTATTTCTCCACTTCACCAATTCCCTCCAGTCTATCATATGAGAGTCGGCTGATAAGTCCCAGAACTTACTACAAAGAGCATTAATTTTTTTCTTTATTTCTCAACATAATCTCCAGAAAGGCTAAAACATTTGTCATGTCAGAGCTCTAATTTAATTAAAGCATCTCTGTTGTGCTAGTTATCATGGTCCTCAAAATACGAGGACTGTTCAATAAAGAATGATCATAATTATTTTATGGTCATAACTTTTCGCACTAAATTCAGTCTTATTCTATTCTGTTAGCTTAATGTGAAACAAACAAGCCGTAGTAATTTCATTGGTGGTACTTCTGGTTCCCGCCTGTGAGAACCAGGCAAGTTCAGACATGTTCAGTATCGCCTACCGCTGCAGTGGAGGTAACATGCAGTTAAAGTTGATGTTAGAGGAAGATCCGGCGTTTCTTTCAAACGTAGTCACTGCTGATGAAACTTGGCTACATCACTTTGATACTAAGAGCAAACAGCAAAGCTCAGTGTGGAAATCTCCTGCATCACCAACCCCCCAAAAAGAAAATGTGGTTGCTTCTGCTGGGAAAGTTATAGTCATTTTATTCTTTGATATTCATGAAATGGTTTATCAATACGTTGTACCTGCAAACACATCAGTAACTGGACAATACTAGAGGAATGTCTTGTAAACATTGTAAGTCCATAGCAGGCACAAGAGACTACATTTCCATGAAGCAGGCTGAATGCTGCACCATGAAAATGCACGGCCACATATTGCTAATGTTGTTGAATATCTTGCAAAAATCAACGTGAAGTGCATCCCTCACCCTCCCTATAGTCCGCGATTAGCCTCATGTGACTTTTTTCTATTACCTAACTTGAAGAAACGCCTTCGTGGGAGGCATTATCCATCATCAGAAGCAGTGGTAAAGGCTGCGGAGGCGATTTTGAAGGATCTCTCAAGAAATGGTTTCCAACATATCTCTGAAGACTGGCAGAAATGCTGGGACAAGTACATCGCATTCAGGGGAGACTATTTTGAGAAGGACTATCAAAATTATGAGGATGAGTAAAGGTACGTTGTCAAAAAAAAAAAACTGTAATCATTCTTTATTGAACATCACGCGTAGCTGTTTACCACCACATCAATGACCTCCTCGTTGTTGTGAAGTCTTCGTCCTACAAGACATTTTTTGAGGTTCTGGATCAGGCGATAGTTACTGGGTGCTAGATCTGGCGAATAGGGTGGATGTTCAAGCAATTCTAACTTTAATTTGCTCATTTTTCCCATTGCAATGACTGAATGATGGGCTGCAGTATTCTCGTGAACAATCAAGGTTCTTTTTTCTTTGCCAAATGGGGTCTTTTTCTTTTCACCTCATCACTCAAACATTGCAGTGGTCAGCAGTGATACTTTTACCCTTTTCCAAGTAATCAATAAGAATAATTCTCTGTGCATCCCAGAAAACACTCGTCATAACCTTGTTAGCTGACAAAATTGACTTTGCCTTTTTTGGAGTTGGTTCACCTGGCACAATCCACTGTTTTGACTGTGACTTACTTTCTGCAGTATAGTGATGTATCCAAGTTTCATCCATGGCAATAAGCGGTGTCAAAAATTCACTGGGATTTTTACAGTAGAGCTCCAAATTCTTAACAGAAACAGTTTTCTCTGCAACTTTTGATCAAGTGTCAACAAATGTGGAACCCATCTTGTACAGACCTTGTGAAGGCCCAAAACATTACTTAAAATATTACCTGCACGTTCTTTTAATATCTTTACAGCCTCTGCTATGTCAAACAACTTTAATCTGCGGTCTTCCAGTACTAAGCAATGATTTTAGTTAATTGATGGAAATTAATAATTTCTTCATACTAGCCGTATATAGGATAAGGTCTTTGATAGATATAGTCAGCATGAAAAATTCAATGCCATGGCCGGGATTTGAACCATGGATCTCTTGGTTTCCGTCGAGTCGCTCTAACCCATTGAGCTACCATGGCCAACGTGCCATCTTGACATGAAATTCTCCATCTCACTCGTATATTTCCCCAGTAAACCACTAGGGGCTCTCGCATTCGAGATACACCGGGGAAATATACGAGTCAGATGGAGAATTTAATGTCAGGACGGCAAGCTGGCCATGGTAGCTCAATGGGTTAGAGCGACTGGAGGGAACCAGGAGATCCGTGGTTCAAATCCCGGCCATAGCATTGAATTTTTCGTGTTGACTATATGTACTAAACAATGAATTTGTTCAATGATGTCTGGAGTTGAGACTTCCACTAGACGTCCAGAGCGAGACTCATCACTGGTACTCGCACGATCCATTTTAAACTCTACAACCAACCTTTTAATTATTGTATATGAAGGGACAGAGCGAGGCTCATCACTAGTACTCGTACGTCCCATTTTATACTCTACAACCAACCTTTTAATTATTGTATATGAAGGGACAGAGAGAGACTCGTCACTAGTACTCGTACGTCCCATTTTAAACTCTACAACCAACCTTTTAATTATTGGTAATGAAGGGAAAGAGCGAGGCTCATCGCTAGTACTTGGACGTTCCATTTTAAACTCTACAACCAACCGTTTAATTATTGTATATGAAGGCACAGAGCGAGGCTCATCACTAGTACTCTCACATTCCATTTTAAACTCTACAACCAACATTTTAATTATTGTATATGAAGGGACAGAGCGAGGCTCATGACTAGTACTCGCACGTTCCACTTTAAACTGTACAACCAACCTTTTGATTATTGTATATGAAGGGACAGAGCGAAGCTCATCATTTGTACTCACACGTCCCATTTTAAACTCTACAATCAACCTTTTAATCATTGTAAATGAAGGGACAGGGTCTTTCAATGTACTGTACATTTCCTCCTTGGTTTGTTTATTCGTTAAGTCTTTCAAATGGAAGTATTTAATCACTGTTTGTTTTTCCAAACCCTCCATTTTCATGAACTTCTACACTTGTCTTGTTTAAAATGCTGTCATTCAAAAACTAAACAAGTTACTGACCTGCAACTATGGATACAAGCATGTCTAGAGTTAAACTATATGATGCTCTCTGTCAAACTGCCTCTCTATGTGAGGTGCGAGACTTATCAGCCGACATTTGTATAATGCTGCATGCTCTTTTCTCCATCAAATAGCTCACACAGCGCTTTTATCTTCACTCTTAGTCCCTTCAGAAACTGTTCCTGTCCTCATCCATGCCAGCCCTTCTCTTTCTCCCTTATTGCAATAATCCATGTATTCTTCTCTTCCCCACTTTCTTTTTATTAGTCTATAGAATCTCAATGATTGTTTACTTTCTAAGCTCTCCCATAACTCTTGTCTTCTTATGTCTATCCTATTTCTGACCATCTCCCAAAATCCTTCTCCACATCCACCTTTCTTAACAGAGAAAACTAACTCGGCCTTCAATCACCTAGAGGTACATAGTACTTCGCAGTCTTTTGTAAGCTTCAGAGGCTGTATTATTGAAATAAAACAGAATTTTACTGCACCTTACTGCTTCTTTCACATCACCTCCATTTTGTGGTATGAAAGTGCAAGCAGAGTCCATAAAATAGAGCATTACTACCAACTTACCAACACAACAGTCTTGCTGCATATGCATATTATACATAAAACCTCATTCTTTTCAGATATTCATGGTAAAAACAGAAAACTTATCAAGAAAAGTACAGGAAAAAATCAATTTCAGTTTTTATTGATTTGCACTAATATCTATTTATCCTGCCCCAATTTCTTTTATTGTTTTTACAGATTTAAAGAACTTCTGTCCTGAAAGCGTTTACAAATTTTCTGCTTAGCATTTTACTTTCCAAAATCTACTGTCAGTGCTTTTCTCTTGTCATTTATCGCCTGTTCTAGTCTTCTCTCATACACTGTATGTACTGCAATAGCCTATGTATTTGTACTGTACTACCTAGTCTAGCCATAAATATTGTTACAACTTGAAAAGTGAAAAATGCAAATACCATGCAATATAATTTAATTGACTTTTAGTATCTTCTACCCACAGGCATTCGTTACACATAACACCAATCACTTTTCGAAATGACCTTCCTTTGCATGGACACAGGCAATGAATCTTTGTGACCACTCGTCTTTGGCAGATTGGTGACATCAGGGGGAAATCTGCCACTGCTGACAACAAGGAATGTTTTAAACTACCAATGGTCGGTCGTTTCCTCTTGCAGTCGATGCCCTCAGGCAGTGACCACAGTCGGTAGTCCAATGTTTTCAGGTCGAGACTGCTACTGGGCCAATCTTCAGGCGAAATGAAGTCAGGGACATGACGCTGAAGCCATGCTTGCGCTGACCTGGCCTTGTGGGCAGGGGCGGAATCCTGCTGGAAAGTCCATGGTTGGTTTTCAAACAATGTGCCACTCAAGTTCTTGACAACAGGCTCCAAAACAGTGCTTTCACACACCATCACTGAGGAGGGATGATAGGCTCTCTGAGCTTTAGCTGCCAAGATGATGATGCCTAAATCCCGTCATTTTGCACATTGAAAGACTTGTCAATAGTGAAAACTTTTTCATTAGTGAAGAGGATGTTCCGATGAGCATTTTGAGCGAATTGCTGTAGATGACATTTAAGCACTCTCAGCGTCCTTTACTTTGACGATAAGCCCTTAGTCCAAGGTGATTTCAAGTGACAAGATAACCTGCTTTCACACAGTATTTCTCCTAACACAAGCCGCTATTGCTTTTTGTGGTGCTGGAATCCTGATGATGTATGGTCAACCCTCCCTCGGCCGATGCTTTACAGTCCCAGTTGCAGTGAATCACTCAATGGTGAGGTACACAAGCATACGGCTGATTTTCAGCTTTTGTAGCATCTTGAAAATGTCACTTGTAGATTTTCCAACTTTATTTAACACAATGATGGATACACGATTTTCATAATCACCCCATTCCATGGTGAAACCTGGAGCTAAATACTTCCTCTTTCAAAGATAAGCTTACAATGGTTCGAGGTTAAGGTGTGCACACATGCAGTTGTTTACAGGCCAAACTGGATGTACAGTATGTGTTAAAAATTTGTAGCAGTATTTATGGCAAGACTAGGTACAGACTAGTCAGTAGTAAAAAGGCAGCGAGCTTCTGCTGTTTTAGTTTGGTGCATTGTTTATGAGCAGCACAATATCGCATCTGCTTTAACATTAGATAACATTAGAAGTTTATTTGTCAATTTTTTCGGCTTGACTCTCGAAATAAAGCATGAATTTCTGTATGTTTGTTACGGTTTAATTGTGCATCATAACTACAGCTGGTTCATCAACACTGGCTGAATCTGAATACTCTTTATTTTCATTGTCCGTAACACTTCATGATGCAATAATGTCTTCCTCTGTAATCGGTTTATAACCTCTGTCATTATCAATGTCTTCTTCCTCAACATCGGAACAGTCATCCATATTTTTAAAAATGACAATATAATCTTCCACACTTATTATTTCTTCTTCTTCAATCTTGCTTTCTGTCAAGTCACACACCCAGGCCTCAAATTTTTCCATGAATTTATCAAAGTTTCTGTTCTAACCTAGTCAGCGCAATGAATTCGCCCGATGGCAAGAAAATTTGAGTAATGTACCTAATGAGAATAACAATTTATCTCTGTAAAACAAGTCTTCATTTAAATTAAATTTAAAGCGAGTCAATGAATGACATTAAACAACACTTTTAATATATCGAGATTTAACTGTATTGGAACACCACAGTGAAGCGAAATAATTATTAATTTATAGATGAGTCAAATTTATTACACATCGGCTTCACTTACGTACCTATTTACGACTCATGTATACATTAATACTTACTTTTAAGTTTTTCCAGAACATGTTTCAGAGACTTTGCCTCCATCCTCAACCGGCCATCGACTGGTTCTCATTGGTGTAGTTGACGATATTTTGTCATAGGTCTCCTCTGGTGGTGGTTTGAGGAACTTGCTGAACAAATCTTTCTGAGGAATGTCAAAATTGAATACTTTCTTCCTATTTTTTGAAATGAATATTTGTTCCCATGTGGACAGTTCTTGTTTTCCTGATGTTTTTTGTTTTAGTAGTTTTGGTTCTGGAATTATGTTGCAATTATTTCCCAAAAATGCGTGGCGACTGCTGATTTTTCTAATTGTTTATATTTTATGTTCCAAAAATGTTCCTTTGTTTTGTTTCTAAATTTCTTTGGTTCTTCCAATATAAATTTGACTACTGTCACAACATTAAATTTGATATATACCAGATGTTTTGTTAGAGGGAGTGGCATCTTTGATGTTTAAACAAATTAGGTTTTTTAAGGAGTAATTGTTGACTGGTGCTAGTTGAATGTTCTGTTTTTTGAAGACTTTTTTGAATTTATCAAATGCCAATGGATGGTAAGTGAATTTTTTAAAAAATAATATTAGTTTCTGTAGCTGAGAGGGTTGGGGTTTCCTTTATTAGCATCTTCTTTTTTGCTAAGTTCACTTTTTTGTCTTCTAATAATTTGGGAAAGTCATTTTTGTGCTATTTCAATAATTTTGTTGTATTCTGTTTTGTATTCTTCTGCTGTGAGAGGGATGTTGACCAGTCTGTGTGCTAAACTATGAAGCAGTATCTCTTATGGGTGTACACAAGTTCCACGTTGGAACGCCAATTTGATGCAAATATAATATAATGGCGAACACAGAAGTCGGCGAGCAATGAGGTTTCTCTCAGGGTATGCGTGGATGTGTGTGAGAAGGAAATTTTACAACACTGGAATGCCCGTTTCCAAATTATTTATTCACTGCTTCTTATTTCCAACCTCGAAATGGAAGCTGCCGACCGAGGGTTACCAATCACGGTTTATAGTGACTGAATGCTAATTATATCTCTCGATAAATTTTGATGACCTGACAAATATTCAAGACCGAACAAGTTGACCACCCTAATAGGCTGCACGTTTGACTCTTCCCTAATATCGGCTACACGCCGAAGTCTTTATGATGGCTTCGTAGCCGCTACCCACCTCCATCGGCGAACGCCGACGAGTCTCTGACCACCTTTGCGCGCGTGTGTATCTTTATATATAACTTTCACTCTCCAAATTCCTTTTTAAACAAAGTCCTTTTGTGGCTGTTTTGGTCGCTATTGTAAACGATTCGAAGAATACCCTATTCATGTATGTCAAGTGACAATTCCTTTAGAAACCTTCTAAGGTCACTGTTCCTTTCATTCATGGCATTGTTATAAACAGTTTCCCCAACTAAATTGGCCTTGGGGCTTGGTCGTCACAAAGAATCAACATTCCTTCGACGTCAATCATTATTCTTTGCTTCTGGCAACCAATAATTTCGGTTTCAACTATTGAAGATTGCCTGTTTGTGGGATTAGCTTTTATGTAGTTGTATGTCTGTGTTGGTTTTCTGTAAATGCCAAAGTTTAGTCTGTTTTTATTCCTCGTTACTTTTAGATACAAAAATGGTAAATACTCGTCTTTTTCTATTTCGACAGTGAACTTGATGCTTTTTTCTTGGATATCTAAAAGTTTTAGTGCATCACTGGTGTGTTTTTTTTGTACTACTGTAGTCAAATTTACATTGAATAAACCAAAAGAAATTTGGAAATAAGAGCAAAGGAACACTTTAGAAACATAAAATATAAACAATTAGAAAAATCAGCAGTTGACACACATTTTGGGGAAAAAACCAACATAAATCCAGAACCAAAACTACTTAAACATACATCAGGAAAACAACTATCCACATGGAAACAAATCTTCATTTCAAAAAATAGGAACAAAGCATTCAATTTTGACATCCCCTAAGAAGAGTTGTTCAGCAAGTTACTTGAACCGCCAGCAGAGGAGACCTATGACAAAATATCGCCAGCTAGACCACTGAGAACCAGTCGATATCTGGTTGACGATGGAGGAAAATAGTGTATGAAACATGTTCTGGGAAATTTAAAAGTAAGTATTAAATTTTATAGAGAGTCGTATTTATTACACATCAGCTTCACTTACGTACCTAATTTGAGGATATGTTTCGCGACCCATCATTCGCATTGTCGACTCTAATGCGACTAAAGCTTGATCTAGTGGTGTGGATAGTTCTGGAGTTGCTGCTGCCATCTGTTGATTACGTGATGAATTTAAATGTAGGATTATCTTTTGGCAGCATTTCAAAATTCATTAGGTGGCTTTTATGTTTTTCGATGTATATTCTCTCCCATGTGACGAGTTCACTATGATTTTGTACATATTTTAGTAATTTGGTGCTATCTTCAATTTCGTGATTTTCAGACCAGAAATGAGCTGCTATTGCGGACTTATCAATATTTTTGTATCTTAAGTGCCTAAAATGTTCTTTCTTTCTAGTGCCTATGTTTTTTTGACCTCCCTTTGTAAATTTTTTCACAGTCGTTACACTTCACACTTTTCTTCTGGTTTTATCTTATCAATATTATTACTGTTAAGTAGGTTTTTAATTTTAGTTAATTGATGGAAATTAATCATTTCTCCACACTAGCCGTATATAGGCTAAAGTTTTTGATAGATAGAGTCAACATGAAAAATTCAATGCCATGGCCAGGATTTGAAACACGGATCTCCTGGTTTCCGTCCAGACGCTCTTAACCTTTGAGCTACCATAGCCAACGTGCCATCCTGACATTAAATTCTCCAATTGGCTCATATATTTCCCCGGTAGACCACTAGGGGCTCTCGCATCCGCGATGACGGTGTATCTCGGATGCGAGAGCCCCTAGTGGTCTACCGGGGAAATATGAGTCAACTAGGTTTTTAATGTTGTAATTGTTTTTTGGTGCCAATGTTATATTGTATTTCTTGAATATTTTTTGGAACTATTTGTGGCCCATGAGTGGTAAGTAAATTTAGCAAATCTAATTTCTTGTTTTATTGGTGAAAGAACTGTGATCTGTTTTAATCTTTTTTGATTGGAAACAACACATTGAAAAATTAATAAAGAAAATAAATATGGGACTATATATTTTAAAACAGGCAGCACAGCAAATGGATAGAGAAACTCTGATACAAATTTACTATGCAGTCATACATTCTTATTTATGCTATGGCGTGGTATTATGGGGAAATGTGCAGAAAAAAGCAATGATAGGAATATTAAGACTCCAGAAATATGCCATCAAAATAATTTGTAAAATAAAAATGACGGATTCGTGTAGAAATGTTTATAAAACGTTAAATGTATTAATATTTACAGCATTGTATATATGAGTGCATTAAATACGTAACAAAAAATTGCAGCAACCAAAATAAAAATATGTACATACACATAACACAAGAAGAAAACAAAATTATTTCTTAAACAGATTAAGAGGAACATTAAGTAACAAAAATATGGAAAATAAATCTAAAGAATTGCACAATAATTTACCAAATTAAATAAAACAGATAACAGAACAAAAATTTAAACTTAAAGAAATTAAAAAGTACCAGTCTACCAGTCTACTCTATAGAGGAGTATAAAAGGTTAAATAAAGCCTAAGTAGTATATGTACCCTCTGCTTATTTATATAAACCTACTGACGTATCCTATGTATTTTGGATCATACGGATGAAATAAAAATGAAATGAAATGAAATTGAAGAGCTGACGATGCGAACGATGGTTCGCGAAGCATGTCCTCAAATTTGGTACGTAAGTGAAGCTGATGTGCAATAAATACGACTCTCTATAATTTAATAGTTATTTCACTTCACTGTGGTGTTCCAATACAGTTAAATTTCGATATATTAAAAGTAAGTTTTGTTTAGTGTCATTACTAAACTCCCTCTAAATTTAATTTATTACAACGCTGTTTTCAACACTTCCATTTACTATGCTAAACCATATATGTTTTTCTCCCGTAGCTGGTCCGGGTTATCCGGATGTTCACGACACTGCTATCACCTAATTTTAATATCAGAAACAATATTTTAAAATTCTCTCCACTATTACACCTTTCTTTCTCAGGCAAAAATTACAATAATTTATTACCTATCAAAATTTTATTTCAGTTGTTTCTCATCTCTTGTTACCTTTGCATTTCACCTCATATAGAACACAATGTTAATGTTATGCTTTTTATTTATTTATTTATTTATTTATTTATTTATTTATTTATTTATTTATTTATTTATTTATTTATTTATTTATTTATTTATTTATTTATTTATTTATTTATTTACAGTCACACAGATTAGAACTATATAAAACCAAACCTGCTGCTGCACCTCATGAACTGCATAATAAACTCCCTACATATCTGAAAAATATTCAAAATCTTAAAATATTAAAGAAAAAATTAAAGAAATATTGTATTGAAGGTTGCTGTTATTCAATTGACGAATATCTTAGATAATATTGACTAAATAAAAATATTTGCCACTTAGGCTTTACCTATCTTAACAAATTGGTGTTGATACTCCTTTTCAAATGGAAAAACATTATTTTTGCTATTCTTTCTGATAAACAAATTAACAAGGCTTTAAAATTACTAAATTTACAAGATAAAGCTATAAAATTCACATTGGAAACTGAAATTAACATATTTCTTCCTTTTATAGACTTGAAGATAATAAACAATATAAATTAAACTTTGGTATTTATAGGAAATCTACTAATATTGATAATTACATACAAAATAAAAGTTTTAACCCTCTTTCACATAAATTTGTTGTTCTTAGTATTTTGATTTACAGATTAATAAACATACCTTTTAATAAAGAGGAATTTAATTAAGAATATAAACATATTATTAATACTGCTTTAATTAATGGTTTTAATAAAGACTTTATACAAAAGGAGATTGAAAAATTTAAATATAAAAAAACTGTTAATTATATTTCTACCCTTATAAAAATAAAAGACAATTATAATTTTAAAAAATTTACTTACCATCCTTGGTTTAATAAACATTACCAAAAAATGTTTAAATAAGTTGGTATAACTCTGGTTCCTCAAAATAAATATAGTATTAAAAATTTACTGAATTTCTCTAAAAAAGATAAAATTCCTAATAATAAAAGGTCTGGTAGTTATCAATTTAATTATTTAGATTGTGATTAGGTTTATATTGGAAAAACGAAACGTAATTTAGAAACCAGAACGAAAGAACATTTTCGTAACATTAAGTATAAACAAACAGATAAATCGGCCGTAGCAGATCATTTTTTGTCATTTAACCATAAAATAAGTCTTGAAGTGCCTGGCCCCGTATCTCAGTCGGTAGAGCACCTGCCTGCCGTGCTAGGGGTCCCGGGTTCGATTCCCGGCGGTGGCGGTGGGGATTTTTCTCCGACCAAGATAATTCCCCAGAGTCTGGAAGTATGAATGTGAGTGTGAGTGTGTGCGTGATCTAATGATTAAGAAAACTAAAGATAACGAGTTAACACCTTCAGTATGTTCCAAAGGATAACGGCCGCCGATATGACTATAGCACTTAAAGCGGGGTATAAATGGAACAAGGGAAATATATCCTGAAGTGAAATTATTAAATCAATTAAACGTTCCGATTCATTTTAAAATATTCATTTTAAAAAGTAAACATCGCGTAATGAATTTCGAAATACCAACAGTTCATTCTATTTGTAGGTTTGTTTCATTTTCAGATGTTGGTAATACTAAAAAAAAACATAAGGAAGGCACGGTAACCGTTATCCTTGACAACAGAGTTTATCTGTGGACTGAGGACGCAAACAATTTGTTTGCGAAATTGATTTTCATTTGAAAAGAAGTATCAACAATAATTTGTTAAGAAAAGTGAAGCCTAAGTGGCAAATATTTTTATTTGTATAATATTTATTGTTTTACTGTAGCTAGCTTCATTTTTATGTAATCTTAGATAATATTGACTAAATAAATAGTATTTGGATAATATAAGTGTAATAGTGTATAGTTTATGATTTATTGTTGTAATTAGGTTATTTTAGAACGTGTTTATGTAGATATTAAACTATGTGATTTTCTGGTTGCACATATTTAACTTGACGATGCTTTGAATATGTTTTGTATTCCTTTAAGCAGATAATAAATGAATGAATCAATGAATGAATGTGGTATTTGATTGCAGGTAATGGAGACGAAGAGCAATGGTGCCCATTCTGCTACAAGAATGGGGAAACAATGACTTTTACAAAAAGTCATAATCTTCGTGATCCAGTCACAAAGGTAGTAGAATGTCCAATCCTAAGGGCATACCAATGTGAGCATTGCAAAGCTACTGGGGATTTTGCTCACACTCGGAGCCACTGTCCACTCTTGCGCAGATTGGCAGGCAGAGTACCCGCAACATCTGTAGCGCTCAAAGGCACTGAACGACAATCCGATGGCAGGATAAGGTCTGACAACAAAGCCAGAACCACAGCAAAACAGATGAAGAAGTAATGAGTCTCCTTACCAAACTCTGAGAACTTTGGTTACTAACATTCTTTATATATGGAAGTGTTTAGTTTAGTGTTAAATGTAGCACATGTTTAAGTCATACTTGCCAAACAGGCAGCAATTTATATCTAAAGGTAACAATAAATCTCTTTTCTTGGATATTAAATATGGAGTACCCTACGATTCCATTCTTGGTCCTTTTCTATCGATGTAGTAAAGATGGTGTGATGTTTTGATGATAGTGTTGTATGTCAATCCATGAAGTGCATACTGGATTAGTCCATGGTACAGATGTATTGGCGAAAATAAAGTAATAGTTTGTTCATGACTACATATTATAATATTGTATACTGAAAAACTCTAACATTATGAATCAGAAGTTGTTAAGTCAAGTGACTCAACAACTTTTCATCCATTTTAAATGTAAAGTTGTTAAGTCGTAATAATAAAATATCCTGTCACATATGATACATATGTCAAACCTTGAGAAACACTTCAACACAGTACTTTGTACCTACAAACGGACACATCACATAGCATTATTTCATTTTATTACTATTTTGGTGTTTAAAATTACTTTTGAAAACTTTTAGGAGCTCACTTGCACAATTTTGAAACAGTGACTTAGCAACTTCTGCTTCTGACCGCTTCAATTGTCGGTGAAACTTTGAAATTTCAATATCAAATTTTCTGATTGAATGCAATACATATAATTAATGATTGAGCCATAATATTCAATTAGTATTCAAGTGGTCCTATTAATTTTACTTTATTGATATAAAATACATATTAAATCTTTGTTAGTAGAGTTAAGGTGGTCATTTTCAAGTTTGCCACGAAAGGAACATTTCCTGCTTAATAATATTAATTTTACTCTGCCGCTAACTGAAATCAGAAGCTAGGTGAAAGGGAATGAAATTAAATATGGGTATATAATTATTTGTATTTGCAAAGATACCGGGGAAAACCTCCAAAAAGCCATGCCTCAGGAAGTTACGTCTCTGGTAAAAACCCACGACGTACCGAACGGTGGTGAAAAATGCCACCCGCTAAGCTATACTCTACCGTAGGTGCATTCTTACAATCATAATTGAAAAGAACAGCGCAAGGCGTCCACGCGATTCTAACTTGTTTTCGGAAGGACCTTAGTTTCATTACAGATAAACATATTTCAGAATTTTTGGAACTGAGCTTCAAGGGGCAAAGGAATCAAAGAACACGTTAAGCAAAGTATTCTAAAACTTAACTGAAAAAGGAAATGTTCTGAAGGCTGTACAATCTGTAGAAAATGAGAAATAATCAAATCATTTCTAAGTACACGTTTAAATTGTATTTCAGTAATTAGATATTATAATAATACTCGTAATAAACCTAGAAATTGACATGGATCACCATTTTATCTGTCGTATTTTTGTAAAGAGACCCCATACATAGCCTGTACCACATGCATCAGTTCAATTATATCAAGAGGTCCCGAGTTCGAATCCCGGTCAAGGCGAGTTATCTGTATAAGGATTTCCGGGATTTTACCTTATTCTGAAAGATTAATCTCTTGTAACTCTAAGCTCTGTGGACCCTCAGCTTATTTGAGCACCATTTCATTCATCGTCCGATATGACCTACCGTTGGAGAACGTAAATAAAAAATTACAATCATAGATAAAAGATAGTGAACCGCAACCATACTGTCATCGATGGCATTGTAGTGCTGCCGCGACAAGCGTGAGCCGGCGCGTGGACAAGAGAGCTGGACGCTTACCAAGAGAAAGAAAGAGACAGACAGATGCTCCGGAATTTTCTGTCTTTCTCTTGCCGCCGCGAATGTTCTGGGAAGCTCTACAATGACTGAAGGCATGCATACCATCAAAGTGTAAAAAGCGGCAGTTGTGTGATGGTTATTGCGACAGTGGACGACTGAATTGTACCGCAGTTATTTCTTTCATTTGTTTACGTGCGGTGGAGCACCGAGTCGACCTTGAAGACAGCTGATTGCTTATTTCACTGCAATAAAGGGCTTCTAAATTTCTTTTCAAGCGTAAGGACACTTGTAAATAAATAAATGCGTAGATACTGTCTCATATGTAGTCTTTTTTAAGAAAAACAATTATTTGAAATGAGTTCTGAGAAGCAGTTAAATGCCCGCCTCAGTAGCGTGGTGGTAGCGTGTCTCCCTCACATTCAAGAGAACCCGAGTTCGAGGACGTAAATTACAAAAAAAAAAAAAAAAAAACACAAGTATTTAACTTAATTTTGAAGCATGTACTGTGAGATTCTATGATATAGAGTCATCGTTCAGCAAGGTTTATTATACCACGATGTGGTACCAGTCTCCGGTTTTAGATGCGAGAATTCGGCAACACCCTCTTGCACTACTTCAAGGTTGCCAACATTTCTTGAACGTAGAAGAAAGGGCCATGGATCGAAATAGATAATAATCTCATGGTGCGAGATCTGAGCTGTATGCTGGGTGTGGTAGCAGTTCAATTCCTCCCAATTCCAAAACTTTTTCCACGGTTTTCCGTGCAGTATGTGGTGTTGCACTGTCTTGTTGCAGTATAACTCTATTTCGGTTAACTAATGCTGGGTATCTCCGTCCCAAAATTCCATTCATTCCTTACTGTTGTTGAAACTAAAGATCTGCATCAATCGCCTTCCCGGAACAAACCTCCAGTGAATCAAAACTTCAAAATTCCAACAGACACACAACATTACTTTGGGACTTAACTGGTATATCCTAACGATGACTTTGTCAGGTTGTCGGGCATCAAGCCATTGTGTCGAGGCATCAGGCTTTCGGTAATATGCCAGTTTTACGTAACAAGTGACAATTCTCCTGACCAATCTATCATCCATAGGATTACAGATAAACTGACAACAGTTATCCCTTTAGTTCAGCCTGTTGAGTTATCATTTCATAAGTACAAATCTACAGCTTCTGTATCATTTTCCAAGTGTCTTACTGCGGCTATGTACGGTATATTTTGATGCAACAAGTTCTTCTGAAAGCCTACGGGTAACTTTTTGCGGATCTTTTTACCGCAAATATTGGGTTAATCCTCCATATCCCATACTTTATGTCTTTCATAACATGCGAAATCTTTAGTGTTTTTGTCTCCATTGATGAGAAACATTGGAACTATCGTTGTGCCACATTCTCACTAACGACATCTTCTCCTTCTGGTTCATATATTCTTCGAGCTGTGACAGTGACTTTATAATCATTTTTCCAGCAGTGTTTTAGAAGAACTCTAAGTTCAAACTTTGTTATCTCCATTCTGTGATTGTTTATTAACAACTGAAGACTGATTAATGCTCGCAGTGTCGCAGCGCTAGCCAAATCAACCTGTACATTGCTTTGCCTTACTAAAGAAACCCCAAAAATTACCAAAACACCAAAAAACTGACTTTATGTATAAAACCACCTAATAGCTTTTTTATGGTTCTATTATGGTAACTTTTTCCTGTAAATAATTTCGTTTTACTTGTGGAACGAGTTCTGTTGAGTTCTGAATCCTTTTGATATACTTCGAGAACCCTTCTGCCTAGCTCAATTGTTTATTTGCTTGGACTACTAATCACAAGGTCGTGGTTTTTAAGAGTGCATAAATGCTGCAGCCTCATATCGGTAGATTCGTTGTGTGTAAAATAATACTTGAAGGACGAAATTGCTGGGAATTGACAGCCTAAAGCATTTATTTTGAAACTGTTTACTCAGCATTCCTACAGTATGTATAATTGCATATTTCGGGCAATGATGAAATATGAAGGGTTAGAGCCAGACTGAAAAATTGAATGCCATAACCGGGATTTGAACCACGGATCTTCTGGTCTCCGTCCAGCCGCTCTAAACCATTGACCTACTATGGCCAACTTGCCAACATGAGATTAAAATCTCCAACTGACTCGTGTTTCTCCCGGTAAACCACTAGGAGTTCTCATAAACATTGCTCCTGGCTATGGCATTGAATTTTTCAGTCTGACTCGTGTCAGTTGGAGAATTTAATGTCATTTTGCAACGTTGGCCATAGTAGCTCAATGGTTGAGAACAGCTGAACGGAGACCAGAAGATCCGTCGTTCAAATCCCGGCTATGGCATTGAATTTTTCAGTCTGAATCGTGTCAGTTGGAGAACTTAATGTTATGCTGGCATTTTTGCCATAGTAGCTCAATGGTTTAGAGCGGCTAGACGGAGACCTGAAGATCCGTGGTTCAAATCCCGGCCATGGCATTGAATTTTACAGCCTGACTTGTGTCAATTGGAGAATTTAATGTGATTTTGGCACGTTGGCCATAGTAGCTGAATGGTTTAGAGCAGCTGGACGGAGATGAAAGATCGCTGGTTCAAATCCCGGCTATGGCATTGAATTTTACAGTCTGACCTGTGTCAATTGGAGAATTTAATGCGATTTTGGCACGGTGGTCCTAGTAGCTCAATGGTTTAGAGCGGCTGGACAGAGACCAAAAGATCATTGGTTCAAATCCCGGCTATGACATTGAATTTTTCAGTCTGGTTCGTGTCAGTTGGAGAATTTAAAGTCATTTTGTCACGTTGGCCATAGTATCTCAATGGTTTAGAGGGGCTGGACAGAGACCAGAAGATCCATGGTTCAAACCCTGGCTATGGCATTGAAATTTTCAGTCTGGCTCTAGCGTCCTACACACAGCTAGTGTGAAAGAACAATTAATTTCCATTAATTGTACCTAATGGTGGTCCGAGCTATAAAACCCAGGCCTTAAAGTACTTACAGTATAGTAAGTCGCCAATAAGGCAGTTGTCTTATGCATTTATGAGGACTCCTAGTTGTTTACCGGGAGAAACACGAGTCAGTTGGAGAATTTAATGTCGTTGCCACAGTAACTTAATGGTTTAGAGCGACTGGACGTAGACCAGAAGATCACTGGTTCAAATCCCGGGTATCGCATTGAGTCTTTCAGTCTGGCTCTACCCTTTCGTAGTGCGTCCTACACACGGCTAGTGTGAAAGAACAATTAATTTCAAATGATGAAATAGTTTTACCTATACTTTGTCACTGTAGTGCGCTACACAGGAGAGAATACAAGTATACATTTTAAACAGCAGCCTTATAGCCTACAGAAACAAAGAAGATATAAACAAAAAGAGTAAAATGCATTTATTTCACCATTCTTTTACTACCGAGACCCTGCACTCTGTACCGTCGTGGCTCCTTGGGTCGGCCACACTCTGTCTCCACCTCATCCTTCCTCCCGTGTGTAGCCCCACTTGGGGATATAGGAACAATGGGCCCAGCATGGTGGCCTACGTAACGTATCAGCTCCCCGTGGGGGAGGGGTTCCGTCCCTTCCAGCTGCCGTGGTACGGGCGCTGCGGACCCCTAGCACACGTGGTACCTCAGAGGTTACTAGAGGAACCTCGGGCCGAACATTCGTGCTCCTCACTGATTGGGAGTTGTTCGGATTAAGTTGGACTCGAGGGGGCCGTGCTTCCCGATACCCGTGGGACGATACCCCGTCTCCGGACGGGGTTGAGGGAAGCCGTTAATATTGCCGCATACAAGCCTGCATAGCTAATAGAAGGTCTGCTAGATTACCAGGCGGCTCCACCGCGGTCATATCGGTAGCCTTTCCATTTTGGAGTTGGCGCTAGTAAGTGGCGTATCCACTTCCATCCCGTCTTGAGTCCGCAAGACCAGATGGCTGGGGGCTTGTTAGTATCTAGGTTTTGCCCTGTGGAAAGCCCCACGGAGGTGCCGGGCGCCCTTTTGGGACACCTCGGCAACTCCCTGGTCGAAGGAGGCCCGGGTCTAGGATTAATGGGAGTAGAACCTCTGGCATTAACGTACCGTATGCCCTCCGTAATGACAACCCAACTCCATCCTATACTAGCAGCTACAGATTTTCATGGTACTATAGTAGAAGGGTATTTATAGCATTTTTATTTCCTCTATTTCCAGTTTTGTGGATTAGCTTGGAAGTTTAGCTATCACTTTTATTTTTATGATTCTTTTTATTGATTTATAAGAAAAGCGCTTGTGCCTCTTTGCTTAACTTTTTGCTGATATATCAGCCATTTCAGTCCCAGGTATAACGCAATGTGTTGGGGCGTTGTTGTACCATTGTTTACCAAGTCTTTGGGTGGTGTGAATCATATTTCGTATTTCCAAAAGTTCCTTCATTTATGGGTAAGAAGATAGCATTGCTTGAACTGTTGTTTTAGATTTGATAAAATAACATAAAACAAGAGCTAATAGTGGTAAACTGATCACAAACTAAATTTAAATATGACAGTTAACAAAAATTGGAACCCCTTTTGATATGGCGAAACCTTTAGCCTTAGAAACGATGCATACGCATAACCGTACCAATTTATACAGATGGATGCCTTTTTGAAGAGAATGGATGAATCCGCAGGTGTTGGTGCATTATTCTCTTTTGATCGACTTGCTAGGGAAAGTCTTACAATTTGTTATGAAATATTAGCTATTTATCAGTCATTCAAGAATATTTCCAAGAATATTGGCTACGTAAACCACAAATTTCTAGAAACAGCCTTTCGAGTGATGTTATTCTGAATGAATTTTTACAATTCGCCAGCTGTAAAGAGACACAAAAGGTACTAAATAACAAGGAAGCACATAATTTAAACACAGAATTGAAGCTGTTTCCTTTCCATTCACTTAAACAGTTCTGCGGTATCTCTTTATAGTACCAATGTTAGAACACTTTACTTTTTACAACGTGAAGGTAATTTGATATGTTTTCTTGGTAATGTAAAAAAATGAAATTTTAAAGGTACCAAAAGTTGACCCACTCTTAAACGATTTAACTATCACAAAACCGGCATATCTCCTTGTTCTTACGAAGAAATATGTAACTGCGCAGTTTGTGCAAGTATTTATTTCAAAAATAGCATGAAGCAGATGTATGAACAAACTTTTATAACAACAGTTTTGTTTTAGGAATTGATTCAGAAAGACATGTAAATGTAACACCAGATATTTATTTCCACTAGCACATACATATATCAGGGAGAGAAAACATTGAACTCAAATGAGCATATTTCATGTAAACATTTGCTTTGTCTTCGCTAAATAAAGTATTTCTAGAAGAAGGTTCATGTGCTCTGAGTAATTTTAAAATTTACATCAGAAATTAAACGCCTAAACGATTATTGTTGTTATAAGTCCTCCGACGTTGAGTCATATGGGAGGATAAATGGAAGGGTGAAATGTTGCTCAAATGAGCCGAGGGTCCATGGAACAGAGAGTTACCCCACATTCGTCTTGTAGCATAAGGGAAAACTCCGGTAAAAAGACTCGCCCTGATTGTGATTCAAAGTCGGGACCTCTTGAACGTGAGGCGGACACGCTACCATCTACGCTACCGAGGCGGGCCCTACACGAATGTTCCGAAAGTAGAACCTCTCTATTTATTCAAATGAATTTTGTACATTAAATTGCTATCTAAATAGACTTCACTGTTTGCAGCGGGAGAATAATGTAGATGCAAACAAAACCACGTGACCGTTGATCGTAGCACGCCTTCCTCACACTTTCCATGATGCTTCCGCCGTGTAAATAGTCCCTTGAAAAAGTACTTCTACTGAGGTGTGGAAAGAGATCGTTTTGCTAAAGCGCACAAGTGCGTACTAACCATATTTCAACTACAAAAACATAAACTAATAGATAATGTAGTTAGTTTGTAATTAAAGTAAAGCATGGTGGAGGCGCATATTGAAGGAACTCCGTAAAATGTGTAAAATTTGTTATTTAGAAGTGACGTGGGTTAACGAGGGACACACGACAAGCAAAGTACGGACTGACACCACAGTGATATGAAAAATCATTCACTTCGATCTGAATTAAGCGCAGGACTTAGAAATCCTACGGGAAGGTGTAAGCGCCTTAAGAAATGATGATGGCTTTGTCGAGGGTAGCGAGCTTGTGTTCCTCTCCAAAACAACGGGAGACTATCATGAAGAAATGAATGACGACGCTTCCAAATCCGGATTTGAAAAGATTCTCCCAAAATTAAAACCGAATAGCGTTATGATGATGGACAATGCCCCCTACCACAGTGTGAGGTTAGAACGCACACCAAACAAGTGACGTCACGACATGGCTACAGAGTAAATAAATAATTTTCCACGAGGGTCATGATAAGGCAGAATTGCTGCCAATAATCAAGTCTCGTGCCAAAGAGCACGAAAATTACGTAAGTAGCACTTAACTTTGATGGATACTAATAGTGTGCTGCGTGATACTTAGCTCAAAAACTGTGCCTTTAGTGTCAAACATTTAGATTAATATTATACTTAACGATAAGATTAAGCAGTTGGCTTCAATAAATACGTATTTTTGTGTTGAAAATGCATATTCATATTATGAATACATATTAATATCATACTTAACGAAGCGGTAACAGTACTGTAATTCCGAACGCGTGTGCACGCGGAGTTCTCGTTGGACATAGTATATCAAAATGTAACAAGAGCTTGTGAGAACAATTTCTAGAGGCTATATTAAAATAAACGATAAAATAAGTGCGTATAAGAAGCTGTACATCAAATATTTCTAAACAAATCCTCGTAAAACGAATGCAGTAGTCCTAAACAACGAGCTAAAACGAAAATTTAGCTAATTCCAACGGATACAGAGGTAAAAGCGGTCAAAATATTTTCCCATAAATTGCGTGAAATTACACATCATTCACGCGTTCACTCACACAACTGGTACAGTGTTGAATTAACAGAAACAATGGAGAAATATTTCACTCCATTGCTAAATTGTATCCATGTCTCATAAACCAATATTTACATTCCATGCCGGGGTGAGTTTTACCCCTTCTCATTGTGCCGTACATCCACAAAATTATTAACAAACATTTAAAAAGAGACAGTCACTGTGACATGCATCTATGAAATATTGTATCGTAACATATTTTGACACCAAACCAAAAGAGAAAAATAAAATATGTTCCACTCACACGATATTCTCTTACCACTCTTGTACAAAGTGACCTTTAAAATCTTTATTCTTCTATCTGAGTGAATGAAAATACATAAAAAGCCTGCAAAAGCCTCCTGCTGCGTAGAAGCAGCGGCTGGGAAACTCATCGAGGTCGCAACTCTTAAGAGCCCTGTGCAGTTGCTGCGCTATAGTACAGACACCATTGTTGTACATATTTAGCTACAATACACACTTTTAATTTATACCTCTGTTCTTAGCTTCTGATGACCACTGTGCCACTTCCATCTTTTTGCAGCAATCTGTCTATCTCATCTTTGGTCTCTCCGCTATTCGACGTCGTATTCTGGGATCTCATATTGTCATTCTTTGCGTCAATCGGAGGTGGTGCATTCTGAGGACATGGTCTCCCCATCTCCATATCAGCTGTTGCGCCCGTGAAACCACGTCGATCATACCTATCTACCTCCTGACTTCCTCGTTTGTCACCCTGTCCTTCCTTGTCACGTGTAATATATTGCACTCCATTTTAATCTGAAAAATTTGTAGAATTGTACTTTTTTGTTAAGTAGCAAGTTTGGCAACCGTATAACAACACAGATAGTACACAAGTTTTAATGACTTCTTTCTTTATACTTCGTCTTTGGAACATATCTTCCAGGATTGCCTTAAGACTCCTATGTTTCTTTCACGCCTGGTTGACGCCTTTTCACTTCTATTGCAGACATGTTTAAAAAGGATATTACTTGGCCCATGTAGATGCATATTCTGACATACTGCAAATCCTCCCAAAAACTGCTCAAGGCTCTTAGGATTTGAGACCCTAATGAGCTTCTCAATTGCTACTCCCTACACAGCAGGCTTTTACCCTCAAGGGATTTACTATGAGGGTGTTTTGAAATGTTTACAACCTGATAAAAATACAAGATATTTCTGTCAGAATTTTTATTTTTATTTTTCAATATAGTCTCCTTGCAACTGTACACACTTCTCCCAGCGATGTTCACATCTCTATAACCCGTCCAAATAGTTCTAGGCGTTTTTCTCTACAAAATAATTGTTCACGAGGGTGATTGCCTCTTTCTTTGACGAAAATCTCTGTCCTCCGAGAGCAATTTTCAGTTGCTGGAACAAAATTAAGTCGCTTGGGGCTAGATCTGGTGAGTAAGACAAATGGTCAAGCACTTAAACTTGTAATTCCTGGATTTTCGCCATGCAACCACTGAGGTGTGAGACGGTGCGTTGTCTTGGTGAAACAGGATTTCCATTTTATGCAAATGTGGCCGTTTTTTCCGTGAGTTCTGTCTTAGGCTTGCCAAGTAATGATGCGTAATGTGCTCCTGTAATGATATTTCCTTTTTAAGATTAAAATAGCTCCATGACTATCCCAAAAACAGTCGCCATCACTTTCCAAGCCCATTTTTTTGCTTTTTTTTACCGTTCTGCCTCTGCAGCCCACTGTTTGGAATGCATTTTTGTTTCGGGCGTATCGGGTTTGTATCCAAGTTTCATCTGCAGTAATTGATCGGCGCCAAAACTCGGATTTATTGCACCTAAACTGCACCAACAGAACGTTGGAAATGTTGATTCGAACACGTTTTTGGTCTAACGTGAGCAACCACGGCACCCAACGCGCGGACAGCTTTCTCATGTATAAATGTTCATTTGATATCTGGCAAACATGTTCTTTTGATATATTCATAGCCTGTGCTAGCTCTCTCATTTTAAATCAGCGGTCGTCTGACACCATTTGGTGTACTTTGGCGATGTTCTCTTCCGTAGTTCCAGTTTTTGGAGGTCCCGAGGGTTCATCGTTTTCCAAGCTCTTATAAAATCAGTTGCCCAAAATTTCACTGTGGTAAATGATAGTGCAGAATCCCCATACACAGAATACAACTCATCTTTGATTTGCGCAGGCGTATTGCCTTTCAAAAATAAATATTTAATGACAGCTCGATACTCGATTTTGTCAATTTTCATAAAAATACTCACATCAACCCACTTAAACGACTGCTACATAACAACTGAGCGACCAAAATGGCTGAAACTGTGGTGAGTAACTGTCAACAGATGAACAACGAAATTTACTATTTTATACGTCCGATTGCTGCCATCTTCATGTTGAGGTCGGAAACTTTTCAGGCGTTTTATTTCATTTTTTTTCAAGTTTAAAGACCTATATACATGAACCATTTTCTATGCATGTTATTGTTTATGTCCTTATTGAAGCTGTGTAAAAAATGTAATTTCCGTAAAAACTCGGTGTCGACATTTTAGTTGAAACACAATTATGTTAGATATGCACTATAGAATGTAAAATACTTTTGTTGAATAGTTTTAGGATGAGTGGATAGCGAAAATCTTTGAGTGTAATTAAACCGATTTTTGTTATTAATTGCAGCAACTACAACGTTTGGAAACGCATATAAAGAGGGATACCCAATCGCATGTCGAACAGCTGGGTGACCTCGGACATCAGCGTATTACTAAAACAGCAGAAAAACGAAAATAAGTGCTCTGAATTGTAGAACACATATGCTGCCAGATGCTATTCGGTCCGTTATACTCTATGTTCCAGGTAATAGACCTGGTTAGTGAAACAAAATGTGATGCGAAATATCTCCTGCCACTATGAAGCACAAAATGTTACGTGAAACATCTGTGATACAACCTGTGCCAGTAACAACTACCTACGTCCTTTTTTCAGGTCATTGACATCTTCAAATAGTATTCCGATTTTATCCGACTTGATAAACTGTTAGAGTTTTGCAATTCTGTGCTGTTTTCCAACCCATTTCCTTCTAAACAAAAATGCTTTGGAAACGTCGATAAGACGTAAAATGTTATACAGCTGTATATCTTTTTATTTTTATGAATAACATTACAGCCTTCATCGAAGCTGCAATGTCTTATACAGAGGTGGCCAAATTATTAGACTAAGCTGAATTTCAGTCATAAAATTGAACTTATTTCCGCCTAACTGAATTGAGGACAACATTGGATGTAACAATCATTGAATGATACATAAGAATCCTTCAGGGATATTTTATGATGATTTGTGGGATACTTTGTAAGCATATGCTGGTATAACTGCTAGGTTGACTGTCAGCGGTCATAAGAGTACATTTATTGTGTATATTTAACTTGTGTATATTTAACATGTGCCTATGCAAATTTATTGGACATTTCAAGGGCTTATGTTTATTTTTCAATACAGTTCTGTTTTATACAAAAGCTTTTAAAGTTCTATGCATACAGTGAAAGACTAGAGAACCTGTGAGATTTAATGTTAAAGGAAATTTGGGGTTATGGGAAAAAAGTGACTTATCAACCAGAAAAATTGGTATTCTGAGGGCACCAATAGCAGAAAGATGGTATCCACAAAATGAAGTAGTACAGAGACTCAAAACGTCACAAAAGTCTGTAACTTTAATTAAACAAATGGACGAAAACAGTAAGATATACCAGACACAGCGAAGCGGTAAATGTGTTAGGAAAAGCAAGTTGAGTCCTAGTGGCAGGGTTGGCTTCTGAGGTAGTTCCGCTGTGCCATGGCACCATCTGTATGAAAACGAAGGAAAGAGAAGTGCATAGGAATTGCGCAAAAAAGATTGTTTCTGAGTATCTGCTCCCTCGTGTGAATAGGCGTGCTAAACGCAAGCGCTCTGTCCTGATTGTTTTCCGTGGCTTGGCGCCGATTCCAGAACGGCACCACCTACGCTCATAAGCACCTGTGTTAAGGGTTAGGATGTCTGATTATACACGGCTTCTTATGGGAGTAGGTAGTGCCGAGATTTCTCTAGCGCATAGCTTATGATTTGTCCGCCAGAGTGCAGTAAAGCACGGGACTTAAGATACCTGTCTCTCTGTCGCGAAATCGTACACGAACGCTTCGTATCACATTCTCCATGAACTGTATTATCAAACGTTTACTTTACACAATGTCAAAGACCTCAATGTCAAAGATATGTTGATGGTAGCTGAGCGTCTCCGCCAACACTCGCCAGTGAAATACCCGTTTAGAAATGATGCGGATGCTGAAGGTGATGTTGATATGGAAGTCACAATTGCGCCTCACGAATGTAGGGACCCCTACTTGATTAAGAACAATGAGGTCTTCTTCAGCAAACCGCTAGGCTAATGCCTGTCCGTGGGCATCCTCGACGGGGGAGGACCATTGGTGCAACTCAGCACTGATGTCCACTCCAACCACAATCTCCTTAATGTGATACAGCATAGCCTGTCGTAGCCGACGGATTAAGGTATTGTAAGTCAACAGGTCCACATTGGGGGATATATAACAGCTGAAGATAGCTAAAGACAGCATCTCAAGACATACAAAATATTGGCCAATGCGCAGTACTGAAATGGCTGCATTACGTGCTCGAAGAGCGGCGTTCACGTGACGGTAAATATGCCACTGCTCGTGTGTGACTTTGGCTTTGTTTGGTTCTGACATAATGATAGCATCCACATCATGTTCCGTGGCCGACTGGTACAGGAGATCCATGGCTTTTCTGCCCCTGTCGATGTTGCCCTGAAGTACTCGAATATACGAGCACTTAGCCATGGCATCTGGCGGTGCGTTGGGACCGCCCTGCAAAGGGGAGCCCGCCATTTTTGTTCGTGAAGCTTCCGGCGCAGCCATGGTTTACCAGTTTCCTGTTCTTGGGGCAGCTGCGAGTGTCCATCCTGTGGCTCCGACGAGCACAGGAGACACAGTAGGCTTCACTGACGCAATCCACCGCTGAATGACCTTTGCCACACTGTAGACAAAAACTTCCCCGAGGTGGTACAGAACAAGCAGAAACACGGTGACCAAATCCTGACAATTAAAACAGCGTGGTACACGTCGCTGTATGTTACAGTAACGCCAACCAACACTAACATGTCCAAGGGTCATGAGCCTCCGCGCTGCCTCGGCGACAACGGCGACGGTTGCAATTTGTCCGTCAGACGAATTAGTATGCATAGATTTTACCTGCAACTTTTGAGGTTCAATTGCTAGGGCCCGAGCAAGCGCTTCTTTTACCTCTGAGGAAGAAGTGATGCCGTCAATTACATGGATATGGAGCAAATGTGCATTGCGCCTTCGACAACGTGCCACCGTGTTTGGTACTTTGGCGGCAGTAGCTGATCGTAGGGACTCTGCCTGTTCGCTCCCCCCTTTGAGGGTCACCAGAATCTCCCCGTTTAGGCTCCTGAGGATGTTGTGTACCTCAACTCCAAGCTCGTCAACATTCACCTGATGTTTGAACTCCTTCAGGAGGGCTGCGTATGACTACTCTCTTGCTGACACAGTGATAGCCCCCGCGTGTGCACGCATTGAAGAGGGTTGTTGTGACGGGCGGAGACCTGAGGTGCCAACCCCGCTGTTGGGTTTGCGCGGAGAGTGCAAAAGGACTGCCGCTCCAGAGTTGAGAAACACGTACAAAAGGAGCTTGCGAATTTGGACTAGGTCTTGGCCGGCTTGCAATGCTAGAGGAATTTTCCATTGGCCATGTTTTCGAGCCAGCTCGCGTAGTTTTGTGGGCTTGTCAAAAATGAGGTTCAGCGCCTCCCCTGGTTCCAAAGGCTTCGGGGTTGGGACCTTATAGATATAGTGTTCCAGTCCCTTGAAGCCTCTGTCCTTCAGTATTCGAGTACTAGACGGCAGATACCACACCCCTACGTACACGGCGTCCAACTCGTTGAGGTCTAAAACCTCCGAGTACCGGTCCTTATAGAGCCTGTCAATTCCGATATTCATCTCCGGGCCGGCGGTGATGATTGCCAAGTCGGGCTCCCTTGCAGCCAGCAGGATGTTACCGTATTCAAGGGGCACTATGAAAACCACCTCTTCTGGCCAAGGTTCCTCTAATAGGGGTTGCAGTAGCCCTATGTCAGTTATGTGCGACAGTTCGTCATGGAAGTCCGCTGCAGCTCGGATTTGCGGAGGCACAGGAGAATCGACTGCTTCTACAGGGTTGGTCTGCGTGCCGACACAGCAACAGGTGGGTGGAGCAAACTTCAGACACGATGTCAGAAGTGCGGGCAATTCCTGCTGCAGCCATCTGGACAGAATCTCGGAGATGCCCTTCACAACATTAACCTGGGTCTTAATTTCTAAGTTGGTGTTCGCGTGGACTTTGATAAAGTCCATGAGGTCTGAGGCCACCTTTGAAAGGGCTGGCGCGAGCTGAGGCAGCGTAGTCTCTTCCTCCGGGTAGGGTTCCAGCCGTCCTCTCCTAAGGCTTAAACGTGGTGTAGAACAGGCGGTCTTTGAGGTGTCCATTGCAGCAGATGGGCGAGCGCCTAGTGTTGTGCTATGGAAAGGCACAGTAGAAGCTGTCTCAGGATTTTTACTACAAGGCCCGCTGGGGTGACTTATATGGGGCGAAGGTGTTTGGTTTCGATCCCCAGTTACAGGGACGAATACCTTAGCCTGGAGACACAGAGTTGTTCTGGCAGTCGCTGGCTGACTTTCGGGTGGAGCCTGCCTGCTCACTCCCAACACCGACCGGTTCTGGGGTTCCGAATCCCTTTTCCCGTAAGTAGTACTTGAATAAAAACTGTCCATGATTGAATATAAGGGAAAACATCCTTGCCAGTCGTCATCAAAATATCCAGCCAGACAGCGGTAAGAAGGAAGGGAAAGGGAAGGGGAAGAGAGAAGAGGAAAGGAAAGAGGATCTCGCTCGGAAAGAAAAGGAACGAAGAGGGAGAACCAGCTCGTGACCCCGAGTGCGCCATGCCCATGCTTTTAAGACATAAGCCCCCTGGGGGAGGTAGTGATAGTAGTAGTTTTAGTTGTACTGGTATTAGTACTAGTAGTATTACCTAGTAGTAATGGTAGTGGCGATGGTGGAAATATTAGTAGTGGTAGCAGTGGTAGTGCTGGAAAGTGGTTTTAGTTGTGGTAGTGGTAGTAGTCGTGGTGATGGTAGTAGTTGTTATGGTAGTAATGGTGGTGGTAATAGTGGTAAAGGTAGTAGTCGTGATGGTGGTAGTAGTTGTAGTGGTAGTA
>JAUKNK010000038.1:1455000-1587500 GCA_030765055.1 Mantis religiosa | reverse complement strand
TAACCCGCACTTCACTGCTGACAAGGAGAAAAATAAAACAAATTGTGGTAAAGATAACTGTTCGCCATTATATTCTACACAAGGTTCATTCTTTTTTGACACATGTTATCCAATTGTATATGTCACCGTAGAAGCTCCGAATGATTTCATCTTGTGGTAAGAATGGCACAAATCGTCTCAGGTTTTGAATTTTCTTCTAGTTTATAGGTTCATTATCTTGATAAACCTGACTTATAGGTTTTGGTGATATTACTAATGGTTCAGTCAGCTGGAATCTATGGAATGTTGGAATGTTTCGGGGACAGTGTCTGTGTAATGACACAGAAAATGCCAGAACATAAGGGGTTTCTTCCACATTATGATCGCCTTATATGTTGAGGGTAAAATGTCATAGTAAACTCAATTTTGTAAAGGCATAGACATGTGGGGTTTCTCAATATTCCCATTCAATTAATACTCATATTACTTCATGCTGGCACTTTGTGTTTGCAGTGTACGATAATGTTAACAAAAGACGTTATATTGCCAAAAGACCTTTCAATTATGATCTTTTCCTAATGAGTAGAACAACTAGAAGACCTCTCTGTTAGCTTTCAGTATCATCGCAACATTAAAGAGAAATTCACAGAATTCATGAGCGAAACACATGTTTTAGAAACGTAGACTATATCTCTATAAATGCGATTTTCTCGGCTCAGTTTGAAGATAGATTTAAGATTGTCATTTATTAGCCGCTGTGATGTTGCTCATAGGGGCTCCACAGAACTGCAGTTTGAGTCAGTTATGAATTTCTTTTTACTTCATTTTTGGGATCTACTTTACTTGAAGAAATTTTACACACTATTATAAGATATCACAAATATTTTGATTTGCTTCAGAAGCAAAAATAAGTGGCTAAATCAACCTATATAAGCTCTTTGTTGGAGGCACCGTACTTTTATGCTGTTCAACAGGTCGTTCAGTCGGACAAGAGGCTTGCTCCCTCCTGTACTAGGAGTTAAGTTGGACTTGCTTCCTTAAAAAGTCGAATATGGGCTTCATGCAATAGGCGCAATTGTTGGAGATAATCGACATTGTTCATGGTGATTTTGTTTCCCAGAATGAAAAGCATTTTAGGGAAGAATGCCAGAAAGTATTTTATTTCGACGATTTATGGTTTCACAATATAAACGTAGCCAAATGCTGGCAGACACCGAAATGTTTATCAGCAGATTCATTATAGTCTGAGTGATATCTCAAACCGCCTCAATCCAGAAGCACAGCCTATATTTCAGGTTATTAAGTGCAAATTACTGGCGATTATTTTGTGCCGTTGTTACTTAGAAAAGTACACCGATTTGTTCACTTCCTCCATCATTATGCTTGAAATTGCACAATATTACAGTGCAAAGTGGAAAGAAGTCCTTTGGTATGTCCTGTATGTATGATACAAAAAAACATCGTGTTACGGTGGTTAAAGGTATAGCATGTGATAAGGGAATAAGAACGTGTATTCGAATGGTCTAAAAGGCGAGAAAAGCTCAATAGGAAATCTATGTTCTGCATACAAGGGCAGCCGGAAAATGCCACACTGTAGCTTAAATGCCATACTACCATTGTGACGTATATGGCACTACATTGTCACGGCAACAGGCATAAAAGTTTCGGCACAAATAAGGAAACAATCGGCGGATAAAGTTTCATGGTAACAATGAGCCTTTCTAAGCACTTAACGATAGCACGTAATGTAAACAGATATCGCCGGCAAGAAAGATAATTGAGGTAAAGTACTTGGCGCTCAGATAGGGTTTCAGTGTTGGAATGTTCTAGAGATATCTAGATTGACGGTTTGCTCCAGAAGGTTCTCGGTTCATGAATTTGTGTATAAAAAGAAGCCAAGGCTAGTGATTAGAGTCAGTTGTGAAGCAGTAGTTTTGAAATAAGACACAGCCAGCTGTGTTGTTGTAACGAGAGCTAAGGATGTAATCTGCTGTCACTGTTTGTTATTGTGATCGACCTTCAAGGACTGATGTCATGTTGTTACGTGAGAATAGTACAGTGCATTGCTACGAAAATAAAGGAGGTTTTTAATTTCTGCAACTCGCCCTTTTAATCCTACCAACCCACAAAATTACAATTGGTGTCAGGAAGCGGGACGACGACATCAGACCGAGAAGATGGAAGATATGAAGAGCGAATTAACAACGAAGGTGGAAGCTTCAAATAGCAACTTGGGCTCTACGATGACCGCGAAGATGACCGACACAAGGAAGTCAGCTGGAGGAGCGAGTAAGGACTGGCGTGGCAAGGAGCGCGTCGGCGCGACTTTACCATCTCCTCTAGTAAAACTGGGCGCCGTCAGCCGACGGATGATTGACAGCCTCATCGCAGACGGTTGGGTACGAGGGAAGCCATGCTGCGTGCTGGTAGACACTGGGGCAGCCGTGACCATCATCAGACCTGAGGTGACGAAGGGTTTGCCGACAAGGAAGCCGAGCAGACCATACCAGCTAGTGACGGCATCGGATGACACCTTGCGTGCGGAGAAGGAGGCCCTGCTAAAGTTGACCTTGGGAAGGAGTGCCGTACGTCTGTGCGTGTTCGCCGTGGAGGTGGCTGAGAAGGTGATACTGGTACTGGATGCCCTCAGGAGCCACGAGACGACGGTCGATGACGGCAGGAGGGTCCTGCGGCTCAATGGAGAAGAGGTCATACTCCGGCAACCCGTGGAACGCCTTGGAATCTGCAGAGTCATCTTGAAGAAAGACGTGGTTCCCCGCGAAAAAGGAGGTGGTGGAGGTGGTGCGACTGGGAGGACAGCGAATGAAGAACATTTTTGCCGTGCCGAGAGGTGCCAGTGAGGCTGCTTACCCTAGCGGACATTGATCACGACGTCCAGGCTGGAACGGAGTTGGGGACGTGCGAGCCCGTGGTCAGCGACACAGCAATCGACAAGACATGGGAGCCGGTGCCAACGCAACACCTGGGGCAACGGCTGGAAGGATTACTGGAGAGGACGGCCGACAACCTGACGCAGAACAGCTCGAGAAGTTTCGACAACAGCAGAGAAGAACTACGGTGTCACCCGGCGAGAGTTACTAGCGGTAGTAAAGACCTTGGAGCACTTCCACAAGTACCTGTACGGTCTGCCATTCCAGCTCAGGACTGATTATTCCGCCCTAACCTGGCTATTGAGCTTTAAGAACCTGGAAGGCCAGACAGCACGTTGGGTCCAGAGGCTGCAGGAGTACGACTTCAACTCTGAACATCGTCGAGGCAAGAGCCACTGTAACGCAGACGCTATGTCTAGAAGACCCTGCCCAGAGGAGTGCGGCCAATGCACAAGAGTGGATGAGAAGGAGCGTGCCGCAGCAGTCCGAGTAGTGGGCAGTGTCTGCGGATGTCTGGGATAGCGCAGGCCTGAGGAGGGAGCAGCTTTCTGACGCAGACTTGGGGCCACTCTTGAGAGAAGTGGAGGACATGGCACCGAGGAGCGCCACCTACAAGTCGTAATGGGCCTAATGGGATTCTTTGAAGAAAAGAGAGGGCATGCAGTTCCGTGTATGGGAATCGCCTGATAGGAAGATGCAGAGAGAACAGTTGGTACTCCCCCGAAGCATGGTCCTGGAGGTCTTGGGGGAAGTGCACGCCGGTACCTCAGGTGGACACCTGGGAGCAAACCGGACAATCGACAAACTTCAACAGCCGTGGCAAGGACCGTACCGGGTGGTGAAGAGGATTAGCGACGTGGTCTACGGCATCCAGAAGGTGCCCCGAATGAAGATGCTGGTGCTACACTTGGATCGCCTGGCCCACTACGGTGGTGCTGTTAGGGACGACGCAGGAGGGAGCAGTGTCACGGCAACAGGCATAAAAGCTTTGGCACAAATAAGGAAACAATCGGCGGGTAAAGTTTGATGGTAATAATGAGCGTTGCTAAGCACTTAACGATAGCGCGTAATGTAAACAGATATCGCCAGCAAGCAAGATAATTGAGATAAAAGACTTGCCCCTCAGATAGAGTTTCAGTGTTGGAATATTGTAGAGATATCTCGATTAACGGAGAAGGATTGTTTTTCTTGTTTGCTCCAGGAGGTTTTCGGTTCATGAATTTGTGTATTAAAAGAAGCCATGGCTAGTGATTAGAGTCAGTTGTGAAGCGGTAGTTTTGAAATGAGACACAGCCAGCTGTGTTGTTGTGACGGGAGCTAAAGATGTAATCTGCTGTCACTGTTTGTTATTGTGATCGAACTTGGAAGATTGTTTGATGTAATGTTGTTACGTGAGAATTGGACAGTGTATTGCTACGAAAATAAAGGAAATTTTTAATTTCTGCAACTCGGCCTTTTAATTCTACGAACCCACAAATTTGCACTATTAACATGGGCAAAAGTCAAAAGAATTATTCGAGGGCTCAGCGTTATAGAAGATACGTTTCTTTCCAGTTTACACAACCTTCTTCCGATGTTTTCTAGCTGGATACAGTTTGGAATTGAAAATTATAAGCATTATGTTAAACGTGCTCATGCAGATTATGGGAATAATGGGGTGACAGAATCCTTTAGGTTACCTGGCCCTTGACATTCTCTTTGACTGCATACTTTCCCGATATCCCGTTTCGCACGTGGGAAGAAAGGCAACACTGTGGAGCGATTTTAAGCCACAGAATGCGGTAGCATACCTGAAGGAGGATTCGCCCCGTCGTGAGGTCTACGCCTCACACGTACGTTTCCCGCTTCCCTCGGGGTGGCGACTGGTGTTGTAGCCAATCCTTAGCTTGATGTGGGAGCGATGAACCTTTCGTTTAAAAGCCATGAAGGAGATGTTCTCAAAGATTCCTATTAATCTTCTCTCCGGCAGCTTTGGTGAGCGATGAGATTTGAAATTACCTTAGGCGTGGTTTCGATAGAAAAAGTACTTTACTTTGTGTGTAATCTTGAAATAAATGATTAACAATACTATTACAGTTTTCTCTTCTTTTAATTTCTCTCGATCGTCTTTATGTTTTTTTTTTTTAAATTCGCGACTTTTTACATTATATTATATTAACTTTCTCCTTTTTATTTATTGATGAAGCAACGGCCTTTTATTAAAGTTAATTATTGTCGCGTCGCATTTTCGTTGTATATTCAAAACCTTTGATAAACGTTTATAAATGGTAAGCTCCAATCACTTCTCAAAGTTTCAAGAAGCCATTTCATCGAGAAGCGTCTACTCTCTTAAAGAGTCCAAGTCAGAAAAAAATTAGGAACAAAATCATTGGTTCTTTACTTTGTTTTGGTGCTAAGTTATTGTAATATTCAATTTCGGTTGGTCCTATATCACAACTTGGAATTTCAATAAACCAAAGCATTCGTTAAAAATGGACATGTTTGTCTCATATATCCATATATGTAATATTAGCTTCAACTGGTTACGTGCTCTGCAAAGACAGAACAATGTCACTCAGCTGTGTAAAAAGAGAGAGCAGTACGCCTTTCCCCACCAAAATTTACGACAGTGAGCCCTGGTTAAATCCTTTGTGAATTATCTATTGAACGTCGCTTAAAGCGATACCGGCACCATATGATGCTTTTATAATCACAGAGAGAAGTTTAAAACAAAAGAACAGCAACTTAAGAGTTGAAAACGATGTAAAATAATTGACAAGTGAAACGAAAAACAAAAGATATATCGGAAATGTGGAATTTCACGTGTGATTAATTGGTATAAGGTGTATATTTTAACAAGAGCCATTTTTTGAATGGTAAGCTATTTCCTTTGATCTAAAGCTTAAACTTTATTCCCAGATTGAGAAATTCATGGACTTTATGCAAGGCTTTTAAGATTTATACTTTATTCCTCTCGAAAATTTAAGTAGAGCAATTTTTGAGAAACTGACAAACATACCACATTATCAATAAAATGTCTTTTGTATTCCTTAAATTGTCGTGTCGCATCCTTGGAAGACGCAGAAAAAATAACAAAAGTGAAGTAAAGTATTCAAGTACAATTGAAACGGTTTACGTGCATATGATAAGAAACGCTTTTGACGGATGGCAAAATATTGTTTTGAATAATAGTGTATTAAAAATCTATTAAACTAACAAGGAATTCATAGATTGTGTTCCAGTTTAGCTATACTACTTTACTGAGATATGTTCCTTTATCATTTAGAAATGGATTCAGGTGGTATTGTCAGTTTTACATACCATGCATTTATGTTACTCTTGTATCAGCTGAGGTCAAAAGAAGTTTTATCATACACTTGACTGCCCTTCCCTATTCTCTTCCAGCTTACGATGCATCTCCGTCTGACAATTTAAATAAAAAAACAGCATTAACCACTTTAACTGCAAACTGTACTGTACTTAACACAACGTTAAAATATTTTTTCTCGGTTTACGTGTAAATTATTCTTACCTTGTCCTATGTTTTACAAATAATTTCACCTGGAGCTGTTGACCGATGGGACTCTGAAAGTTCATTTTCACATTCTTTTCGTATTTGGAAAGGTAAGAAAGTGTACACAAACTTAGAAACCCCCCTTGGCAGGGGTAACTCAATTACCCCTTCTGAATATTGACACAATCATAGAATTAGGGATTTTGAAAAGTGTCAAACTATAATAAATACAGCAAATATGTTTTAATATTGAGTGCTATATTTAGTAAATCAATCAGCTTTGACAAATATATTATAATCATTGAGAAGAAGATTTACTTACAGTACTTTACAATTAATTCTTTAGTAACATAAATTTCAGTTCAACATTATAAAGCTTTGTAATTTGGGTAAATTTATGTACTTCTTGTGTTGTTAATATACCAGTCTCCTCTCTGTGCTGACAACCAAAATAAATGAACCCTGTTTATCGTAGCTTTCATCTCATTGCTACCAATCACAAAAATGTACATTCTTTAAAATATCTAAATGAAACAAATACAATTTTCATTTGCATATGTTTACAATCATATTTGTTTACAACTATGTACATATGTATAAGACACTTGTCCTTAAACTGCCCTTTTGTCATGAATAATTATGACATCATAATATTCTTGTAATTCAAAAAAATGAATCTAGTAAAGACTGTTACAAGTATGATACATTAAGAATAATTCCTTTACTCCGCAGAATTAGTTACACAAAACAAATTTTAAAATTACAAGGATTAGTAATCTTAATTTGCAATACATGATTAATGAACAATGCCTTAAATGTGTCGGTCCATTCCCTGGCTCTTCTCTCTTACATTTTTTTCAGGAAGATTAATAAGTTATTTAGAATATTTTAAGATATAACAGCTTCAGCATATTACCTATATTTCACCCAAAATTTTGAAATCCAGATTTCAGATTTTCGTTTCCTCCACTCCTCGATGTCCTAAATATCAGCGAGTGGAGTTCAGGTCCATGGCTGTGCTTCTCTTTGCTATTTGATTGTATCAGAAGTTTATATCTTTGTATCTTCTCAACCTTTTGTCATAGTGGTTAAGCTGGTAGTTAAGTAGTTAAGCTTACTTTATGTGGAAGTTTTCCAAAATTACAAAAGTTGACCAATTTGGTCCTTAGAGCAATAGCCATGTATGGAAGCTTTCAGTTGTTAATCCTTCCATAGCACAACATACAAAGCTATAGCTATAGTATAATATATAGCTAAAATATTGAAATATTTGTGTGCTGAAAACTTTGTTCTCATGCAACATGAAGTAAAATTTAAAAAATCAGAAACCCTTTTATTAGATTGCTAATAATTAAAATTGCCATTCTATTTTGATAATAAATTGTGAATCACAATGGAAATTAAAAAAATTAGGCAGTCGAAGAACAGCGTACGAGATTATAATGGGATAGGTAGCTTAAAATAACTTAATCTTTAATCCGTACTAATTGTATAAAGCGAGAGGTTTCGTATGCTAATGTGGGTCCATAGAATTTTTCTGAAAACCATCTCCACAGATTTTGAAAAATCCTTCATCGTTGCAAGGTTCTCATTCTTCTGACAGGCACCAGAATAAAATTACATACGTTAATAGATTAAAAATCAAATGTAAAAAGTATGAAAAAAAACTCTTTGTTAAGAATGCCATGGCGTATAAAGTATTTGTACTCCGTTAAGTTTAAATACAAACAATACTTACATTTTATTCCCAGATACATACATAGATAATCATAATAAACAATTTATAAAATAAAAGACAGAGATCTTAAAACCGCAAACGATCCTGTATGGAGCGGAACAAACCCAAAACTCACATTTATCAAACACTACAGGTGTGTAGTGTAAAATAGTGCCTCAAGATCAATTATCTGGGTCCAGAGTAAACCATTAAGGGGCTAATTGACTTTCGTAATGCCACCGAAATTCAAATTTCAGAAAGGAGAGAATCTGTGTAGCCATAATTCTGAATTTGAATTATAATATTGTATATTGAAAGAAAACTAATTTGATATCGCTAGCCAAATGTTTTCCTCCACAGGGCAATCGTAAAATGAGCGTTGCCATAGAGACTAAAACGACTTTTAAAGAAGGTAGAAGATATATTACGCCGAAACTCTAGGTTATCAATGTGATATTAAGATATAGATATTGCGTCTTCTTCTAGTTGATCCTTGCAAAGTTAATGTTCAATGTAGATTATGGAATACACTGGACACGTGAGAATAAATGTTTTAAACAGCCATCTATCGCCTTCACTCTGAGAATTAGAATATTCATGCATTCACAGAGGAGTTGAAGCAGTCAACAATTTCTGGGTCGTCCCTGAGGGTGCAACCAGACCAGCGACGAACCAAGGACAAAGTCATCTTCTATGCCAGGCCGGAGCGAACATCATCCTTGATCACAACGCAGAGGTAAGGATACCGCTTCAAAATGCCGCCCAAAAATGGGGCTCATCAAACTGGGGACTACCATTTCTACACATCCGACGAGAATCAACGACATAGGGAGGTACCCACACAACCACTGGAGCACGTGAACGGGAAACCAGACAAAAGGGACACCAGCAGCAAGCACTTTCCATCATAAGACAAAGTAAGACGATTCCATTATTGTGTGCATGAGAGTAAATGTTTCTGAGAAGTGGTAAAACTTAGGATCCGGCATGAATAACCAGTCAGCTGAGTGCAGCAGCAAGTATAGTTGTGGTAGTGAGAAGGTCAACGATCCGCAACCACTGGGCAGAGATTCACATACACAAACACAAGGGGAACAAACAATCATGGACACCCAAACCTTAAACACCACGACACAAAATGTAGAACTAGTGAAGCCTTGTTTGGTAGATGACTGGGATCTTATCTCAAGACACAAGGAATTTGTGAATCTGCCAGCAAAGATCACAGTAGATGAATTAGTGGAGAACTATGTCAAATATAAAACTTCTAGTAAAAGTAACACTCCAAATAAAGAAACCGCATTGATTAAGGTTACAAATGGCATAAAGCTGCAGCCACAGATGGTCTTCAAGTGGAATTATTTAAGTATGGAGATATATTACTTTTACTAGGACTTCTACATTTAATAAATATGTGTTGGAAAAGTAAAAAAGTACCAAATGAATGGAAAATAGCCAAAGTAGTCTCTGTTTTCAAGAAAGGAGATAGAACTGACTGCAATAATTACAGAGGTATAAGTCATTTAAACACCATCTATAAAGTATATGTACGAATAATATGTAATAGATTAAAAATATCAGAAACAAAAATCATGGAAGAGCAGAGTGGATTTAGGAAAGGAAGGTCGTGTGTTGACAACGTATTTATCCTTAAGCGAATGATAGAAAAGAGAATAGAATTTAATTTGGAGACTCACCTTGCCTTCGTGGATTTTGAGAAGGCTTTCGACCGAGTAGAACAGAATAATTTATACCAGATATTAAAGACGAAAGGTTATCCAGAGCATTTGATTAAAATCGTACAAGGTTTATACGTAGATAACACAATGGTTATTGAAGTAAATGGGGAGTTAACATAAGAAATTAGAATAAATCAAGGACTTAAACAAGGATGCAGTCTATCACCCATTTTATTTAATATATATCTAGACGATATTTTAAACAAATGGAAATTTAAAGTAAATAGTGGTATTAACATAGGAAAAAGAACGTTAAATATATTAATGTTTACTGATGATGTAGTTTTAATTTTTGACAATGAGGATAAGCTGCAAAAAGCAATGTATGAATTGAATAAAATCAGTAAAATATATAATATTAAAATTTGAAATAAAAACCAAGGTAATGGGATTCCATGGCAAATACCCGGTAAGGACAAAAATTCTAATTGAGAATAATATTATTGAACAAGTGTCACATTTTAAGTATTTTAGATGCGGCCTAAGTTATGAAATGCATCAAGATATAAATCAGAAAATAAGTAAGTTTCAAGCAGTAACTGAAACATTTAAGAGAGCATTAAAAGGTAAAAAATGAATAGAAACTAAATTAAAATTTTATTCTGTCATGGCACTCCCTGTCTTGCTATATGGAAGCGAGACATGGACATTAAGAAACAAAGATTTTAGTAAAATACAAGCAGCAGAAATGCGTTTCCTAAGATATGTTAAGGGATGGACAAGGGAAGAACAACTTAGAAACGAATACATAAGAAATAAATTAAACATCAATTCTGTTTTATTAAAATTAATGGAATATAGAGAAATATGGCTCCAACATTTAGGAAGAATGACTCCAGAGAGAATCCCTAAACAAATAATGGAATAAAACCGAAAGGACGAAGATCAATAGGAAGCGATGGATCGATGTGAGACCGGAACAGGCTATAGCCTAATCCATGGAGGTAGAAGAAGAAATGGCATAAAGGAGTACTTCAATGTGGTTTTCGGAACCCAAATGTTGTACAAATTTGAGAGGTCACAGTATTCTGAGATTGTCCAAGCACATCCAGATACACCTATGAGCAAAATTTATGGGGCAGCTCCTCTCTTAAAGTTTTTTGTAAAACTGGGCAGCATGCTGGCTTATACACTTTTGGACGAGAAGAGCATTCAGCTTCTGCTAACACACATACAGGACATTCTAAGATAACTGCACAAAGATGCGGCCACACTGCTCAGCCTGCAGGAATATGGCATTGCGTCTCCAGAATATCAACGGAAAGCAATATGAACTTTGGCCTCTGATTCTGAGGAGGAAGATGATGACTGTGCAGCACTTGGGGACTCATCTATTCTACATGCACCTTCATTCCTCTGAATCAGAAGGGATCCAAAATGTGTCGTGTCATCATTCTTCATCGAGGAAGACTTCTAACTTTGGAGCTGAGTTCTTTGTAAACATATATTTGTTATTCTGAGTGAATGTTGTGTTACAGAAGCCTAAGGTGAGTAATGTTTAGTTAGAGCTGCTAATTTTATCCTTATATTTATGGTAAATTGCTTCGGTGAGAAGATCTTTCTATATCTACAAGTGCATTAACATCTGAATATTACTAATGTGTTATTTGCTACTATCTTGGTGTGATTACATAAATTCGCTTTAAATTGTGCGATTGCTCTAGACCTTGGGCATGGACACCCATAACGTTAACAGAGTGTGTGATAAAACATATAAAATTTTAAGTGTTCACTCTCTCGCAATGGAAAAAGATGATTTCACTGAAACTGTAACTAGTGCACAATGTGTTAAACTTATGAATGCCTGTGATTCAGATATAAATACGTCATTTTCTAATAAAAGTTGTAAAACAACGAAACAATAGAAGGTGCGAAAAGCAGCTGAAGATCAAACAAAGAAGGCTGCCAAGCTTTCGAAGTTATCTTTAAAATAGGTTAACAAACCTTTGAATACAAATGCTTTATGCGCATTTCCAGTACCTTCAGCAAGCACCGCGCAATCTAGTCAGCAACTTCAAGCAGTATATTAACGTATTTAAATGTTTCTTAACGTCACATATACACCAACATTGTTAATGGTATGTTCAAGGTAGTTATGAGTGTATTTCAGCAAAACAGCCACAGGTGCGGCATTGTCTCTGTGCATTTTGAACAACTCCCTCACATCCAGTTGCAGTATCTTGTGCCAAACGTCAGGCAGACAGACTTGCAATAACAATGTTGGAAACAGTTTCTTTGACGGTTTACGAAACTCAGCCGTAACGGTTTAAAACAAATTTAAAGGTATCTATAGCATAGCTAACTTGTTAGAAGTTTGTGAAGTTGTTTATAGCAGTGAAATATATATATATATAAATTTCAATATAAAGGTCCAACTTCTACGAATGTGTTTTATTTCTGTTTATGTTGGCTGTACCACCATAACGGTTCCTGACAGAAGCAAAATATATCCGAAAAGATACCAAAATCACGCAAACTCATATTCATAATTAATTCCGTCTCAATAATACACACTGTCGCCCTGACCCAAATTTATTTACTTAATTTATTTACTGAGTGGTTGATACATAGGTTGGTTAATTGATTGATTGATTTAAAAGTTCCGTAGAATGTGTTTCAGAATATAAGCACAAAGTAAACTGTCCAGTTGAAATCACGATTTAAGATGAATCTTCAAATCAGATATCAGAATTAAACAAAATACTGCTTTCCCAAAAGTTTGAAAAACAAGGCTCCGCGGATATTCAGGAAACCCGCAACAACTCCGACCAGGATACCGACACTAGCGAGAAGAACAGAACTTCCGATAAAGTAACTGGGGTCTGATGATTCTGCGTCCAATTCTTCAGGCACCAGGGTTAGAAGCAAGAAAGTCACACTGATAACATTCGAGTGGATCAATCAGTGTCAGTTAACCCCACTGAGAAAAGTAACTTTTCCAAAACCTTCTAAGAGTTCTGTATGATCCGTAGTTGAACAGCATGAAAAAGGCAATTGAAAACCAACAGGAGTTTTCTCCAAAATGCATGTATGATCGCTAACTTCTTGGAATTTTTTTCTATTAAGAAATTCAAACAACTGTTAGAAGGAATATGCTTTGTAATGTTTACTGACCACAAGCCGATTACTTTTGCGTTTAAACAAATGAATGAATGGGCGTCTCCCAGACAATTAAGACAGTTAAGTATAGTTCCCAAATCACATCACACGTTCGCCACATTAACATTTTGTTGTTGTGCTGGATATGGTATGATTATAATATAACTGAACTGGGTCTTTAAAATTTTCATTAAAACAAATTAATACATTGGAAATATTAGCTCCTTGGAGAAAAATTGCATTATGAAATGAAACTCTAAGCGTCAAGTATAATGTAGTAGCTGATGCAAGGTCAAAAATTCAAGAAATTGCAACCACTGATTACGAAACAGTAGCCGAAGGTCAAGTTGGAGATCGTGAACTAAAGCAGCTCTAAACGAAGGCAAGTCGTTTCAATTCAAAATATTTATAGTACACGCATGTACAAACTAAATTTCGCACCTTTTTCGGAAATTGAGAGATATCATAAGCAAATGTTTGTGTAACTTTCCTATCCAGCATAGCTTATTTGTACATAATTTTACAGATCTTTTATACTGAACTGGACCTAAACTTTGGCGGAAATTACTTCTTTACTCAGTTAAATGCAGCTACAAGGGAAATTCAGAAAACGAACTTCAGTCAGATGCTTAAAAGCGCTTCGCATTCTGCTATTCTTGAATTTCCACATTTATTATGTAACATTAAAACAACTGAATAACGACACCACTTTAAAAATGACAATTTTAAAAAAATTCAAACCAAAAAATGCATATAATGGAAATGGTTAATATAATAAAATGTGGTTTAATAGAAATTAAGCGTTTTGAAGAGATCTGTATATGTAATTATGTATTACGTTTCTGCGTAACTGAACGCAGCCACAGATGAGTTGGAAGCTGGAAGAAAATTGTGAGAAAGTACTGAAAAGTGTGGCGAAGGTGAAAAAGTAAATATAGGCGAAAAAACCAAACAAATTGTAATATTGCATCTGCTTTTAAGCTTCTAAATATATGAATTACAGGAGACGGTGAGAAAAGCTTTTAATATTGTTATTCAGTGTCATTAAATGTGTAATATTTCACAACCAGCTAAACCTGTAAGTAATTTGCGCTTATGGAGGTTATCATTAAACCTCAACTTTAAGTGTAAATGTTAGGCACTTCGTGCGTTGCATAAAACGCATTATTTATTATATATTTAATTTCATTTGGTTGGCTCTCTTGGAAACATTAATGTTTTGTTAGAGAAGCAGAACGTCAGTTGTCTGCAACGCAGACTGTCTATTGTCTAGTTGCCAACATCATGCAATCTAATCAACAGGAACAAACCTTATCAAGTTCACATTCCATCAATCCTGTGGACACTGCTACTACATCTCGTTTAGTCTTACATTCATTCAAGTTAATACACAAACGCCCGTTTGAAGAACTGAACCAAGCACACCCTTCCACTTCAAATGGTGGTTTATTCACTCCAAGCAAAAAGCATACAGCGTTGGCCTCAGCTATAAATTCTAAATACATTGTAGACTTAACCTCTATAAACAATAAACTTTCCGCTTTGGAAACAATGGAGGAAGATGACGATTCAACTGCTGAAGTTAATTTCTCTGCAGCTCCTCAAATCAGGATTCCACCCATAATTCTCTATGAAGTCAACAATCTATTTTAAATAAAATTGGACACCTTATTTTACGGATACGCCTCGTATTTACGCAGTACGTTCCTCCCTAACTAAACGCAGCTACAGATGAGTTGGAACTGGAAGGAAAATGGAAAGGAAATTGTGAGAAAGTACTGAAAAGGGTAACGAAGGTGTGACGTAAATATAAGGCAAAAGCCAAACAAATAGTAATACTGCATCTGCTTTTAAGCTTCTGAATAAGAAATGAGCCTATCGAGGCACGCATGGTTTTCTACCCTATTACTGCTTCAAATAGGCATAGCACTTGCCACTTCCAAATACTCCCTCTACCTAACTGTTATGGCATACTCGTTATATTAGTTCCAAAAGAAGCGGCCTTCGAAGGCTACTTCTATAAATTTTAAAATACATATTTAATTAAGAATCTGATCTGTTGGATTCACATGCCTTTTTCTGCACATTTACGAACTACTCTTACAAACGTATATCCTTTACTTCATGTTAAACCTGATAAATATTTGCAGCAATTATCTTATTGCCCATTTTCTTACGGGTGCAAGAAATGTGGGAAAATAATTAAGTCCTAAGTGGCAGCCAAGTTTTTGAATCAAACACCTACATGATGGCTCTATTTGAATGGCCAAGAGAAACAGAACCGAATGTCCTCCTAATTAATAAAACTATAAATATTGGAAAATTAAAACAAATAAAAAGAAACGTATGGATAATGATAGATTTTATAGCAAAATATTTTTTACGAAAAGTGTATTTTAACGAGATCTACATTTTTTGAAGTAAGATTTTGTCTAGCTCTTATTGTCTGCTGGCTATGCAGAAGTCATAAAGAATAGAGAGGCTTCTGACGACATTCCCAGAAGTTTTAAGATATATATTTTCCTTGCCAGAAACGTTTGGTATTTCACGAATATTTTCTTCCACGTTGAGCTGTTCACACACCCACACACCCACATATACACATGCATGGACATTTTTATTAAAATATCATATGGAGATTCAGAGACAGCGAAACATATTGTGACTTTGTGGGTTCGTGAAATGAAAAGTCCAATTTCACCACTCAAAAATGTTCTTTATTTCCACCGACTTACAGTTAAACACTTGCCAATTACACAAAATTACGTAATGCACACAATTACGATTCACCAGTTCGTCCGTTATCGTTCCGATGCACGTACACAATTACGTAGTTGCTTCCGTTGCACGGCGCTACTTCACTAGCACGTCCAGCACTAACACTGACTGACTGTCTCTCTGAAACCCTTTTTATAGGAATGTCACTGTTCTTCTAGAAGTCTCTGGTTTCCCGCAAATCACCCGAACGTTCCAGACCACAGGAGAAGGGGAGAGAAACGTCGAGGGACAGGTGACACTTCCCTAACCACCCCTCAGTTAGTGACAGAGACTAATGGGAGGCGTGGCTCGGCGGCCTTTGGTTTCCTCACAGCTGTGGGCCTCATGCCTACCGCTAATTGGGTGACACTGCTCCCTCCTCAAAGCTGGTCGTCCAGAACAGCACCATCGTAGCGGGCTAGTCGATCCAGGTGTACCACCAACATCTTTCTTCGGGGAACCTTCTGGATGCGGTAGACCACGTCGTTAATCCTCTTCACCACCCGGTACGGTCCTTGCCATGGCTGCTGGAGCTTCGGGCAGCGTCCCTTGGTCCGGGTAGGACGGTACAACCAGACCAGGTCACCTTGCTGGAACCCTTGGCTGTTGGCTTGCCTGTCATACCTGGTCTTCATGCGGTCGCTCGCCTTCTGGATGTTCTGGCGAGCCATCTCGTGCATGTCGTGGAGATGGTCCACCAAGTTCTCCACATACTCGGTCGCTGGCTGTTTCGCTTCCGGAGGGCTTCCAAAAGCCAGGTCACAAGGGAGGCGTAACTCTCGGCCGAACATTAAGCTGGCTGGCGTCATCCCAGTTGTGTCGTGTGTAGACGAGCGATAGGCCAGCAAGACCAGTGGCACCTTGACGTCCCAGTCTCGCTGATGGCTGGCAACGACTTTCCTCAGGTGTTCCTCTATGGTCTTGATGTACCTTTCGACCATGCCATCCGATTGGGGATGTAGAGGCGTAGTGCGAGTCTTGTTCACCCCAAGCCTTTGTAGTGCCTCTTTCATTAGGTTGGACTCAAAGTTGGTACCCTGGTCACTGTGTAGCTCTAACGGCACCCCAAATCGACAGAACACTTGCTCCACGAGGCAGTCTGTGATTGTCTTTGCCTATTGGTTTGGGATGGCATACACCTCCGGCCACTTGGTGAAGTAGTCCACGACCACCATCAGGTACTTGTTGCCTCGGTCGGAAACTGGGAACGGTCCAGCAATGTCAACGGCGATCCGTTCGAATGGCGCTCCGACGTTGTACTGCTGCATGCGACCCCGGCTCCTAGTCTGGGGGCCACGACTCGCCGCGCACACGTGACACTGACGGCACCATCTCTCAGCATCTGCTCGGAGTCTCAGCCAGTAGTAGCGCTGCCGTAGTTTGTCAATCGTTCGGTTCGCTCCCAGGTGTCCTCCCGAAGTACCGGCGTGCACTTCCTCCAAGACTTCCGGGACCTTACTCCGGGGAAGTACCAACTGCTCTCTCTGCGTCTTCCCATCGGGTGATTCCCATACCCGGAACAGCACGCCCTCTCTGGTCTTCAACGAGTCCCATTGGGCCCAGTACGACTTGTAGGTGGCGCTCCTCGGTGCGATGTCCTCCGAGGTTGGTCTCATCCCTGCCTCCACTTCCCTCAAGAGTGGCCCCAAGTCTGCGTCCGCCAGCTGCTCCCTCCTCAGGCCTGCGCTATCCCAGCCTTCAGCAGGCACTGCCACAACTACTCGGACTGCTGCGGCACGCTCCTTCTCTTCCACTCTTGTGCACTGGCCGCACTCTTCTGGACAGGGTCTTCGGAACATGGCGTCTGCGTTACCGTAGCTCTTCCCTCTACGATGTTCCGAGGTGAAGTCGTACTCCTGCAGCCTCTGGACCCAACGTGCTGTCTGGCCTTCCAGGTTCTTAAAGGTCAATAGCCAGGTTAGGGCGGAATGGTCAGTCCTCAGGTGGAATGGCTGACCGTACAGGTACTTGTGGAAGTCCTCCAATGTCTTTACTACCGCCAGTAACTCCCGTCGGGTGACGCAGTAGTTCTTCTCTTCCTTGGATAGCGTCTTGCTGTAATAGGCTATCACCCGCTCATGGCCGTCCTGGATCTGCGACAGGACACCTCCAATGCAATGGTCGCTGGCGTCGGTGTCCACAATGAAGGCGCCACCCGGTTGTGGGAAACCCAAAATTGGAGCACTGCACAGGGTCTCCTTTAGGTGCTGGAAAGCGTTTTCGGCGTCCTCTGTCCACACATAAGGCCGGTGTTCCTCCGTCAGGCGGGTGAGAGGTTTTGCGATGTTGGAGAACCCCTTTATGAAGCGGCGGTAATAACTGCACAGCCCCAGGAAACTGCGCAACTCTTTCCTATCCTTTGGGCGAGGCCAATCTCTCACAGCCTGTGTCTTCTCCGGGTCTGTGGCCACTCCGGTTGCCGAGATTATGTGGCCCAAGTAGTTAGCTTCCTTGCGGAAGAGCTGGCACTTCTTCGCGTTCAGCTTCAAGTTGGTCGCTTGCAGTCTCTGTAGCACCTTACTCAGATTCTCGAGGTGATCTTCAAAAGTCTTCCCGACGATGATGATGTCGTCCAGGTATAGCAGGCAGGCATCGTAAGTCAGCCCTCTCATCACTGACTCCATAAGGCGCTGGAAGGTAGCTGGTGCGTTGCAGAGGCCAAAGGGCATAACCGTGAACTGCCAGAGCCCTTGGCGCGTCGAGAATGCAGTTTTCTCCTTGTCTCTCGGGTCTAGAGCTACCTGCCAGTAGCCCGACTTCAGGTCCAGGGTCGAGAACCACTCAGCACCAGCTAGCGTGTCCAGGGTGTCGTCAATCCGGTGTAAGGGAAAACAGTCCTTCCGGGTGACGGCTTTCAATTTTCTGTAGTCTACGCAGAAGCGCAGCTCGCCGTTCTTCTTTGTCACCAAGACTACAGGGGAACACCAAGGGCTGTCAGACTCTTCAATCACTCCCCTGGATCTCATGTCCTCCAGCATGTCACGCACCGCCCCTTGCTTCGCCAGCGGAACGCGTCTATGCGGTTGCCGAATAGGCCGGGCGTCCCCGGTGTCGATGCGGTGAAGCACTTTGTCCGTGCGGCCGTAGTCACTATCACCTTGGCTGAAGACGCGCTGATACCGCCTTAGCAGTTGTCGAACTTTCTCCAGCTGCTCTGTGGTCAGGTGGTCGGCCGCCCTCTCCACCAAGCCTTCTAGCCGGGGCCCCAGGTGTTGCTTCGGCGCCGGCTCTAGTGTCTCGTCGATAGCTGTTACGCTCACCACGGGCTCACACATTCCCAACTCCGTCCCGGCCTGGACGTCGTGATCGGCGTCCGTAGGATTTAGCAGTCTCACGGGCACCTCCTCTTGGCACGGCAGCAATGCCCTGGCTCCACACCGTGCGTTTACAGGCGTCTTCTGGTCCAGCATCATGTTCCTGGTTCTCTGGCCCTCCAGTCGCGCCGTCACCACCACCTCGCTCCTCGTGGGAACAACCACGTCTTCGTCCAAGACGACCTTGCAAATTCCAAGGCGCTCTTCGGGTTGACGGAGTATAAACTCTTCTCCGTTAAGCCGCAGGACCTTCTTGCCGACGTCGACCGTCGCCTCATGGCTCCTGAGGGCATCCAGTCCCAGAATCACCTCCTCAGCCACCTTCGCGACGAACACCCACAGACGCACGGCACTCCGTCCCCAGTTCAGCTCCAGCAGGGCTGCCCTCTCTACAGGCAAGGTGTCGCCCGATGCCGTGACAAGCTGGTATGGCCGGCTTGGCTTCCTTGTCGGCAAACCCTTCGCCACGTCAGGTCGGATGATGGTCACGGCCGCCCCGGTGTCCACCAGCACGCGTCACGGCTTTCCTCTTATCCAACCGTCCGCGATGAGGCTGTCATCCATACGCCGGCTGACGGCGCGCAGTGTCACTCAAGGGGATGGTGGTGATGGCGCCGACGTGCCCCTCTCCACGACGGCTCTTGCTCGTTTTCCGGCTGCTCTTCCTGGTGTGGGCAGTTTCTCTGCAGGTGTCCGGGCTGTCCACACCCCTAACACAGGCCACTAGGTGTTCGCCGGCGTCCCTCAGCTGGTCTTCTGTCTCCGGCGTAGCGGACACTACTCGTTCTCGACGTCGGGATGGATGTTATTTTGGCCGCCTCCATCCTTAATACCGCTGTCAGCGCCTCGTGGATGGTTTTATATTCCCCGAGCATTAGGCGCTGACGAATCTCCGTGTCCCGTACCCCGTCGACAAAATTGTAGGCGGCTTCCCGGGATACGAACTCCAGTGGCAGGTCAACCAAGGCCTCGCTAGCCAGCTGCTCGATGGCTATGGCGAACTCCTGCAGCGTCTCCCCCGGCTGCTGCGACCTTGCCTTTAGCTGGCTTCGGTATGCTGCGGCTAAGCGGTGGTTCCCGAAGCGATTCTCCAGGGCCTCCCAGATGTCCTGGGGCGCCGCCATGGTCTGCACCGCGTTTAGCACTTCCGCGGCCCGTCCCTGGAGGCTGGCTATTAACTGTGTGGCCTCCTCCTCGGGTGACCACCTGTTGTGCCTGGCCACTGTGTCGAACTGGCGGCGGAAGGCTTCAAACGTTGACGCGCCGTCATACTTGGGACGTTTGACGCGCGCAGATGTTTTGTCGCGTCCCGGCGCGTCGGGCTTCAAATCCTTCAACCTCCTGCCGACGACGTCCTCCACCATTGCGTTCAGGGACTTGACGCTGCTGTCGGCCTTCCCTTCCAGGTTGTTTATGCGGTTCGCAAGGTCTTCGACGTCTTCCACCACGGCGTTCAGGGCCTTGGCGTTATTGTCGGCCTTTTCCTCTAAATCATTAAGGCGGTCGTCTACTTGGCCCATCCGCTTGCCCAGCTTCGTGACGTCATCCCTCACGCCGGCCAACTGTTCGTCAAATTTGGCGGCGAGGACCTCGTTCGCCTCCTTCATTTCCGTGGCCAGACTGTCGTTCGCTGCCCTCATTTCTGTGGTCAATTCGGCCTTCATTTATTCCATCTTCCCGGTGATGTTGTCGTTGGCCGTCTTCATTTGTTTCAATTCGGCGGTGATGTTGTCGTTGGCCGTCTTCATTTGTTTCAGTTTCGCGGCCAGGTAGTTATTTGGCGCTCCCGTTTTCTCTGTTAACTCGTTCATCTTTGCCAAAAGCATTTCCAATGCCGATTCCATGGCTGTAATGTTCGGTGCTGTTGTCTTCCCGCTTCCTGACACCAGTGTGACTTTGTGGGTTCGTGAAATGAAAAGTCCAATTTCACCACTCAAAAATGTTCTTTATTTCCACCGACTTACAGTTAAACACTTGCCAATTACACAAAATTACGTAATGCACACAATTACGATTCACCAGTTCGTCCGTTATCGTTCCGATGCACGTACACAATTACGTAGTTGCTTCCGTTGCACGGCGCTACTTCACTAGCACGTCCAGCACTAACACTGACTGACTGTCTCTCTGAAACCCTTTTTATAGGAATGTCACTGTTCTTCTAGAAGTCTCTGGTTTCCCGCAAATCACCCGAACGTTCCAGACCACAGGAGAAGGGGAGAGAAACGTCGAGGGACAGGTGACACTTCCCTAACCACCCCTCAGTTAGTGACAGAGACTAATGGGAGGCGTGGCTCGGCGGCCTTTGGTTTCCTCACAGCTGTGGGCCTCATGACTACCGCTAATTGGGTGACAATATATTTACTCTGAAATCTAGATAGCAAATTTGAGTGAAATAGAGTTTCTTCTTACAAATATAAGTTAACATTAGCAAATATAGAGTGTCAAAATATGATAATATTGCTCGAATTACACTTTTCAACCTTCCTCTCATATCCGGTTTAAATTATTCTTTTCTATGGAAATAAAAAATGAGTGACGCAGATTGGAAGTACCGAATGAAAGTTGTATAAGGGAAAGGACATATACGAAAGCATCCTTTAGCTATTTTTGCGTTTGAACGAGTTACTTGCGATGAACTATAAGCCAAAACCTTCCTCCTCATGGAAGCTATTAACCAAACTGAATATCCGTTCTACAACTGTAGGTTTTATCTTATTCTGCATCTGCAGGATATTTATAAAACCTGTATCGTATCATATACCTGGATATCTTCGGAAACAATTCAGTGAGGTGTTACTTTCATTGATTCTTCTCTTCCCTTTCTCTTTCTCTCTCCTTGTATATATTTTCTTCGAAAATAGAGGACGGTAAGAAGGGATATTACTTCTCTTTTGGTTCTTCCACTCCCATACTAGGTTTCTCCAGTGTTCCTTTTGATTATACTGTATGGCGCAGGTAAGACGATAAGCTTTGCTGTCTCGTCCCTTATATCGTGGAGTCTTTCTGCAGTGAGAAACGCGATGTAAACATTTTGGCAGGTTCTCTCGGAGGTGGTGGAGGTTTCTGTACAGTTTCAGCGGCTGAGTATTGATAATTGATGCCAGAAAGATGACTGTCAACAACCGCATGTACAACAGGATGTGTTTCGTTTCCTGTCTGATTGATGGGCATCTCACCAACGTGATGGTTCTCACACAGACCCTTGTTTCATAAAACCTTTATAACTTCATCCCCTCGGAATAGCGTCGTCTTTACAGTAGGAGGAGCATTATTTGTGATAGTGATGCTCTTTGTTGTCTTCAGCAACGTTTCGCTAGGATTACCATAGCGCAATGTTTTTTTGTTTACTTGTGTTCTTACTCAGTTTACCTCAATCGCTGCTGATAAGAGAACACGCAAGCACTAAGAGCTAGTAATTTTTAACACAGAGGACACAACCAGGCTCAAAGTTCCAATTTGCCAGGTCCATTTTGGAAATTTAATCTGGTACACCGTATCTAGAAAATCGAAGGCCAGGTTGGTCGAGGGCTGCTAGCCCACCGTTCCCAAAGTGTGCTACTTGCAGACTGAGTGACGTACTTGCTGGGTGGGCACCACAAGCAGGGTTGGCCTTCAGCAGTGGAAGCAGTCAACAACTAGGATACCAGTTTGTTCGTGTAAACTCGCGGAGCGATGGATAACTGCTCTATCTCTCTCTCCCTTCGGCTGTATACCGATGACTTCAGAAATTTTAGTAGCTAAGTAGTGACCAACTCAACCTAGAAAAAATTACAAGTTTATACTACAAGAATATATATAAATTACAGGAATATATTAAAGTGAATTTATTAAAACGTATAAATATTTTGATTTTTGCAAGCACAAACGCAAAACAGATAGAAAAAATACTAAGAATCATTTGTTAATACTAATGGTATTAAGCGATACTCTACACTTAAAAAGTCGAAAGTAATCAAACTTTTAAAGGAAAAAAATATTAATAATGATTTTAAACCAAACTTTTAAAAAAAAACAATAACATTCAAAATGTTTTAGAAGCTAAATCTAAAATATTAAAAATATATTATCTAGGAAAGCTTTAATGATAATTTCATTGGTTATGACTTTACTAAGCAAAAAAATTAATAGTAAAGCTGCTGTATCTAAAGGTAGAATACAAGTTGAAATTAGCAATGTAGAATATATTGTTGAATCAAAACATTTTTTAATAAAGTTAAAGATATAGTAATTAGTAAAATCACTTAAGTTAATATTAGATTTTATTGTAGTTTTATACGAAGAGGAGAAATACAAGATTTTAATTTTAAAACCAAAAATTAAGTTTTATTAATATCTACAGATTTAGAAGTATATTTTCAAAGGTCTACAAACAAATTAATGCCTGAAATGCAAGAATTTCAAAGAAAAAAATCAGGTTGGGCTGTGTACACAATAAATTATCTAGAATTATGTTATAATAAGCACAATTCATGTTCTGGATCTTTATATGTCGGTTTACCTATAGAGATAAAAGATAGAAAAGCTATAATTAATGCTAAAATAATAACGAAAAAGTTTATATATATATATATGAAATAACAGGAATAGAAAAAAAAATCACTAAACATGTTTCTGGATGTTCTAGATTAAATGAATTACAAGAAAATTATCCAGAAAGGAAAACAACTTTAAGAATTAGAAACCCAAACTCTATCAGTCTATATAATTTAATGAAGAAAAGATTATCATTAATCTCTCAATGAAACCATTTTGAAATAAGTTTAAATGAAGAAATTGTCGTAAGGGAAATAATGAATATTAAAATAGAGGTTTAAGTTATTCCTTTATTTTTATCAATCCAACTATTATGTCTATTATCAAATCCTAACCATTAAACATAAGATTTATCATCTTTATTTACTATTTTTGCTCTTTAATGGTATGGCCCAAGCTAGTTTAGATAATACGTCAATGATTATTATTATAAACTTATATCCTTCATTAATTTTAGAAACAGCTTTAAGATCACTAGAGTTCATTTCTACCAAATCAGCTTGCCATAAATCATCATCACCATATGTTATTACCTTGCGTGTCGCTAATTTCTTCTAGCTGGTTCATAAAGTTCATCTATAATTTGATTTCCTTTTTGATTCAGTATTAACACCTTGGCCAATTACGTTTTTTTTAACGTAGATTTTTTTATCCACATATAACACAGTTGGTTTTCCATTTTTCGGTATCTCATCAATAGAGTTGGTGTTATCAGTTTGAGTTTTGCACTTTGGACAATATGTCGTAGTCATTTAATACAATAAAATTTTATCATTCTTTGTTCTTTTCTTTTCTGCGCAATGCTCTGATGATTATTCGCATTAGTTGATATGTTCCATACCAGTTGTTTTATTGCTAATTGATTAATTAACTATACTAATTTACAGAAAGATGGTGCACACTAAGGACAAACAATATGGCGAACAAATAAATATTTTGTTCCATTCAGAGTGTCATGTAACATGACGTACAGGCAACACTGATAGTGTCACTTTTGCAAGTTTTTAGTCAGCTTGGCTAACATTTTGTTTTTAATCCACCTTTATATGAACATAAAGAATTTAATATTTTCCAGTGCATCTCTGATTGTTTCTGAATTACTCGTATTAAGATTTATCGCTTACATTATGGTCGTATGCCTAACACGATAAAACCTTAAAAATACTGTATTTTTAATCCCTTGCTCTTACCAGATTATAAGGAATAAACTTTTCATTTCATTTGATTCTTACCAGCCTTAGTTCAAATGAAAACTTATAAAATCTCTTGTATTATATTACTAAAATTTAAAAACCTTATATAACCTTAATAATCAAAGGAAAAAATATTATAAATTATTTAATTACTTGTACTTTCAAAATCTACATGAGTATTTTCAATTGGATTAAAACTGGATTTTGAAATATGAATTTGATGAAAAGATTTTCCTGACAAATTCAAAGTTATAGTTAAACAAATTCACATTGTCTTTTTAACTCACATTAAACTACATTAAACTACATCTCTAGAATTTCAGTATATGACTTCCATTTTAAAGTGTGTAATAAAAAAAAGTACATGAACCGAAAGTGGCGTGCAAATATTAGTTGTGCGAGGACATCTGCGAAAGATATAACATATTGAGATGTAAGAAGAGGACAGAATCACTGGCGGAATACCACAAAGAAGCTTAATAATTAACTACCCACATGAACAAATGTTGGACCTGCTATCATCAATTTTTATTCTACATTACTTAGAAACACCTGTCTTTAATATAAAAAGGCAAAATATAATCTCAATTTGTAGCCAGAGAGTATTCATAAGGTCATGGAATACGAATGTCAATTTATTACGATATGTATTGAATTACGTAGAAAATGAATCTAGCTACAGAGAAGCAATGAATATTACACAAATATAAATATTTTTAACAAACACTCACTTATGTTAAGAAAATTAGGTACATTTTTCTTATTAATTGAGATCGATTTTACAAATTGCTTGTATCGTCAGGCAATTATCAATTAATAAGAAAAGTTGTTATCAGTTCCTTTAGACAAGTAAAGTTTTTGTTTAAAATAGTTATATTTATGTAATATGTATTGAATTGCAATGTAACATTGTTTTACGAATATATATTTTTTATAAATTTTATAAATTCTACCAAAGCTATAAATACATTTCTGAAATCTCTGTCCTAAGTAATACATCAGGTCATCATGCAAACAGAATAACCCCTCAATATTTGCAATACTTTTATATGTATTTATTTTTTAATTGATATATACAACTATAATCATTTTTAACTTAAAATTTCATTTTTTCTTGTAAGAAATGATGCAAATTTCCTTATAACTTGATCAGGAGCGCGATTTCATAAAATATTAATCAATTTATAAGAAAAGTTTTATAATTTCTTATAAGATAAATGAAGCATTAAGCTGCAAATTATTATATTTGTATATATTTGTTTACTTCACTGTAAATAGCTTCATATTTTGCGTATTTATTGTTTGATGCTTGTAATGGTAAGGAACACTGACATATAAGATTAACAAAACTAAACTTTTACTGGTATCGTTATTTATTTTTACTGTCGAATATTTAGTCAACTGTTTCAATTAAAGTTTGTGATTCTGCACTTCTGGAAGACAAAAATTATAAACTAATGACAAACAATGTCTTTCACTATTTTTAGTGTTACGACATATAAAATCGGTATTACTCAAATGATAAGTGATGAATAAAATTTATTCCTGACGTCTTAATTCTTGAAGTGCTTGACGCTTGTCTGCAAATTTTGAGGTAAGTTTACTAATGAAGTAATATTAAACTACAAGCGAAATATTGCAGGAAGAGGTCTTCGTAACAACGATGGCTTGTCCACCACATATTCAATTATGTTTTTCAGTATACATACTAGCAAACTATGTGAAGAATTCCAGGTGCTGAAGTGATCTTTCATGAGCAAAGCCATTAATTTGGTTTCATTTTTACATATATATATAAAACAAAACCTAACGAAAATCTTAGAAAACGACGTGATCAGCCGACCTTTTTCTGCAGTTTCTTACAGTTGAGATGCCTTGAAATTGTGCTCCTTCAAATAAAACCCATCTTTACCTGCAAAAAATGTGTAACTTAAATCACTACGTTTCCTGAACCCACAGGAGATTCTCACAAAAATCGATAAATAACTACACAAAAGCATATAATCTTAGGACAAAACAGCGAAAATATACTCCTTAAACTACAAAGCATTAATTAAACACTAATAAATTAACACAGAAGCTTACATAATCCACACTGAACGCTTTTATATCTGGTAGTTAAAGATTGATATTGAATTATTAAATGCATACACTTACATATATAAATTAGCCATAACTCACCTAGAAGTTCTTTTACTGTGATATCAACTTATTATTCATACGTGTGTCATATGTGTACTCGAATAACGTTCATGTATACTCTTCACTTCTATCCAAAATTTCCAAGCCTTTCCATCTTTACAGTTTGTTTATTCTTTGCTGTTACTAGACAAGAGCTATCGTTTGTTTTTATTTTCATGATTGTTTTGCTATTTTATTTGCTATATACAGTATACTTCTTTTAAATATGTTATCTCCCTAAAATTAAAAGTTACATAAATTATAACATAGTAATCACAATACAATTTTGCACACCCAAATAGAATAGAATTCTAGAAATGAGGCCACCCTCGTCTTTGAATGGCCAAGTTAATATCGTGGCCTCCACTACGTTGTTCATCAATTTGTTAACTGCGAGACGCGTGACGTTACAGGGCTTTGGCTGATTAACATTCCACAAATTGATAATTGACAAACCTAATTTTAATTTGAATATGTGTGGTAGCATTCCTGGCAGATCAAGAGAGTTGAAAAGCTCCGATGGGTAATTAACTACTTCATCTGCTTCCACAATGGTGTCTATGGAATTATACATTATAATTTCTTCGCTTTGAATGCTGGATTGTGTAAGATTATTAAGTTGGTAGACATCTTTATACCTGACGGCAAGTACAGCGCGTTCTCTGAGCCAGATCTGATTCTTATAATTAATTTGAATATTAGGTAATACTTTTTCAATAAATTCCTTTGCCCGCCTCGGTAGCGTAGATGGTAGCTGGTCTGCCTCACGTTCAATAGGTCCCAATTTCGAATCTCGGTCGTGTGAGTTATCCGGTTAAGGGGTTTACCAGGGTTTTCTCTTATCCTGAAATAGAAGTGTCGGGTAACTCTAAGCTCCAAGGAACCTGGGCTCACTTGAGCTTCATTTAATCCATTCCATTCATCGTCTGATATGACTTAACGTTGGAGGACGTAAATTAAGCAATAACAAAAATAAGTTTTTCTTTCGATGTTACTAAATTACAAAAAATATGAGGAGACGATATTCGTCTTGTCTCATCTATTGGCAGCTGTCCGGTTCCAATGTCCGGTAACTGTCGTGAGAATACCTCGGCTGATTGATGGCTTTGAAGCTGTACACGCATATTCGGACACAACTATAATGTCGCCACAATGTTGAATATTTCAAACAAGTATTTAGTTCGTCCGCTGATGTCGATCGGGAAATTAAAGGCAAAATTGGTCTAAAATCTCCTGCTAGCTATATCAATGCAGTCCTGAAGGGTTGAATGTTTCCACGCAAATCTAGTAACGAAGGATCCAGAGCTTCAAGAGATTTTTATGTACCATTGTGCATTCATCCCAAACAACGACTTCACATTTTTGTAATACTTTTCCTATACCAGACGCTCTGGAAACGTTGCATGTGGGAGTCCCGTAAATACACGGAGCAGTTTTATTGAAAAGTTGTAAAAAATAATAATTATCGAAAATTTAGTGTCTCCTATATCTCATAAAAAACATAAACTCTGCTTACAATTTGACGAACGACGCAGCTCAATCATTACACGATCACACAAAAGCAACTCAATTAATGTGAATATTGAAAACACTTTGCGGTTATAAATATATTAGAATGAGAGAATTTCCAGCAGTAAGACTTTATTCTCTTTGTACACCAAGATAACGAAAAAAAATAATAACAAAACCTATTTAATTTGAATTTCTCTAGGAGAACAAAAAAATATTGTTGCGAGTATTGTTGCATCGGCGCGGCCAGCAAGCACAAAGAGACAGATAAAGTAGCGCAGAGATAAAAAGTTGCCAAAACAAAAAAAGAAAGAGACAGGTGACTAAAAGGTTCGTCTTTCTTCCGGTGCGCTCCTGATTGTTAGAGAATGTTCCACAAATTTCTAGGACAATGAGTGGAGCTTTAATAGAAGTCGCGGATCGCCAGTTGAGTTGATAATCGTATGCTTGCAGCTGTGATTTGAAGGAGAGCTCTTTTGTTTGTGGTCAAGTGGCAGACGACCTTGCAGGTTGTATTTGTTTATGTTATGTAATTGGGATGCTCAGGGCTGTACAAAAAGTGTCTTTCTACGGAAATTAAGAGGATTCTGAAATTCTGCAAATAGGACCTTTAATTTTATGAACCCACAAAGTCACAATTGGTGTCAGATGTGGAACATACGACAAAGGACGCTGCATTGGTGAAAATTCTAGAAGAGATGAAACAAATGAGAACAGCGCATGACAACCTCGCTCCGAGGATGGAGGCGGCAAATAGCAAATTAGCCGCGATGATAACCGAATTGACCACGGAAATAAATGCAGCGAACGATGGCCTGGCAACCGAAATGATGGCGGCGAACAAGGTCCTTGTCGCCAAATTTGAAGAGCAGTTAGCCGGCGTGAATGAGGACGTCACGGACATGGGCAAGTGGATTGGTCAAATGGACGAGAGCGTTGAGGATCTGGCGAACCGCATTAGCGGGCTAAAGGGAAAGCCAACAGCACCACCAAGTCCCTGAACACCATGTTGAGGTCATCGTCGGCAGAAGGTTGGAAGATTTAAAGACATACGCACCGGGACGCGACACAACATCGTCGCGCTTCAAACCGCCAAAGAACAACGGCATATCAACGTTTCACATCTCTTAGCAGCAATTCGATACAGTGGCTAAGCACAACAAATGGTCACGAGAGGAAGAGGCCGCTAACCTAATAGCCAGCACTTCAGGGATGGGCCACAGACGTCCTCAGACCTGAGGTAGCCAAGGGGATTGTCGTCGAGAAACCAAGCCGACCATACCAGCTTGTGACGATATTGGGCGACAACTTCCGCGTGGAGAAGGAGGTTCTGCTGTAGTTGACCTTGGAATAGAGTGGCGTGCGTCAATGGGTGTTCGTTGTGGAGGTGGCTGAGGAGGTGATACTGGGACTGGATGCCCTCTGGAGACACAAGGGGACGATCGGCGTCGGCAGGAAGCTCCTGTGCCTCAATGGAGAAGAGGTGATACTCCGGCAACCCGAAGAATGCCTTGGAATTTGCAGGTTAATCCTGAGAGAAGACGTGGTTGTCCCCGACAGAAGCCCGGATGAAGTCCAGCGGACGAAGAACATGATGCTGGACCAGAAGCTGCCTCTGCACAGACTCTGTGTAGCCAGAACATTGTTGCCGCGCTGAGAGGAATTGCCCCTGAGGCTGCTCAAGCTAGAAGGCACCGATCGCGACATCCAGGGCCGGACGGAGTTGAGGACGTGTGATGCCGTGGTCAGCGTAACGCCAATCCACCAGACCAATGAGCCAGTGCCGACGTAACACATGGGACCCCAGCTGAAAGGCTTACTAGATAAGGCGGCCGACCACCTCTTGGCGGAACAGGTGCGGAAGTTCCGATAACTGCTGAGAAGAGAATGACACATCTTCAGCCAAGGAAACAACCACTGAGGCCGCACGTAAGAGGTGCATTGACACCGGAGACGCCCGGCCTATTGGGCAACCACCCAGATGTGTTACGCTGGCAAAACAAGCGGCAGTATGGGACATGCTGGAGGACATGAGATCCAGAGGAGTGACTGAACAGTTACAGCCCTTGGTGCTCCTCTGCAGTCATTGTGACGAAGAAGAACGGCGAGCTACGCTTCTGCGTGGCCTACAGGAAGCTGAACGGTGTCATCAGGAAGGTCTGTTTTCCGTGACCCCGGATTTACGACACCCTCGATACGCCTTCTGGTACGCAGTGGTGCTTGAACTTGGAACTGAAGTCGGGTTAATGGCAGGTAGCTTTAGACCCGAGAGACAAGGAAAAAAAGCGCATTAACTACAGGCCAGATATGCCCTTTGGTCTCAGCAACGCCCCAGGTATCTTCCAACGCCTCATGGAGTCAATGATGGGAGGACTGACTTATGACGCCTGCCTGATATACCTGGATGACATCATCATCGTCGGCAGGACCTTCAAAGACCATCTAGGCAACCTGAGCAAGGTGCTATACTGCAGGCAACCAAATTGAAGCTGGACGGGAAGAAATGCCAGATATTTCACAAGGAAGTCGGTGAATTAGATCATATAGTCTCATCATCCGGAGTGGCCACAGACCCGGTGAAGACACTGGCAGTGACAGATTGGCCTCGTGCGATGGGATAAGCGGGAATTGAGCAGTTTCCTGGGGCTGTGCAATTATTACCGTCGTTTACTCAAGGATTTCTCCAACATCGCAAAGCCCCTCTCCCACCTGACAGAACACCGCCTTAAGTATGCACGGATGACACCGAAGGCGCTTACCAGCAGCTGAAGAACACACCTTGTAGTGCTCCTTTTTGGGATACCCACAACCAGGTTGCGCCTTCAGTGTGCACACAGACGCCTGCGACCATTGCATTGGAGGCGTCCTATCCCAAGTCCAGGAGGGCCACGAGCGGGTGATAGCCTACTACAGCAAGACTCTGTCCAAGGCACAGAAGAACCACTGCGTCACTCGCCGAGATTTACTAGCGGTAGTAGAGACCTATAAGCATTTCCACAAGAACCTTTACGGTCAGCCATTCCACCTGATTGGCCATTCCGCCCTAACTTGGCTATTTAGCTTTGGAAACCTGGAAGGCCACAAAACCCCTTGGTTCCAGAGGTAGCAGGAATGAGACTTCACCTCTGAACATCGTAGAGGGAAGAGCCGCGGCAGCGCACACCCTATCTGCCGGAGACCCTGCCCAGAAGGTTGCAGTCAATACTCAAGAGGGGAAGAGAAGGAGCATGCCGCGGCTATCAGAGTGATCACGGAAGTGCCTGGGGCCAGTTGGGATAGTGAAGCCTGATTAGGGAGCAGCTGACGGACGCCACTCTTGAGGGAAGTGGAGGTGGGGACAAGACCGACCTGGGAGATCATCGCACCCAGAAGCGCTGCGCACAAGTAGCATTTGGCCCAAAGGAACTTTTTGAAGACAAGAGAGGGCTTGCTGTTCCGTGTATCGGAAATACATAATGGGAAGACGCAGAGGGAACATTTTATACTTTCCGAAGTTAGATCTCGGAAATCTTGGAGGAAGTGCACGCTGGTACTTCAGGAGTATACCTGGGAGCATACCTAACGATCGACAAACTTCGACAGTGCTACTACTGGCTGAGGCTCCAGGCAGACACTGAGAGATTGTGCCGTAAATGTCATGTACGCGCGGCGAGTCGATGTCCCCAAACTAGGAACCGGGGTCGCATGCAGCTGTACAACGTTGGAGCGCCATTCGAAGGCATCGCTGTCGACATAGCTAGACCATTTCCAGTGTCCGTCCGAGGCAAGAAATACATGATGTTGATAATGGACTACTTCACCAAGTGGCCGGAAGTGTATGCTATTTCGAACTAGCTGGCGAAAGCAATCACGGACTGCCACCTGGAGCAACGGTTCTGCCGTTTAGGGGTTCCGTTAGGGCTTCTCAGTGATCAGGGCTCCAATTTTGAGTCTAACCTGATGAAGGAGGCACTGGAAATACTTGGGTTGAACAAGATCCACCCAACTCCCCTACACCCGCTGTCAGACGGCATGGTCGAGGGTACATCAAAACACCAGAAGAACACCTGGGAAGGTCGTGGCCAGATATTAGAGAGACTGAGACGTCAGGGTGCCACTGTTCCTGCTGGCCTACCGTTCGTCAACACATGATACCACTAGAATGACGCCAGCCAGCCTAATGTTCGGTAGAGAGGTACGCCTCCCTTGTGACCTGGCTTTCGGAAGTATAAAACCAGAATAAAAACAGCCAGCAACGGAGTATGTAGAGAGCCTCGTGGATAATCTCCATGACATGTATGAGACGGGTCGCCAGAAAATCCAGATGATTTTGATGATGATGACGATGATGATGATGATGATGATGATGATGATGATGATGATGATGATGATGATGTATATAAGGACGCTCAACTACGGCGGTCATCAGCGCCCTTTTAAAATACTGGTCATGGTAAAAGACAGATATAAGAATTTCTAAAAACTAAACAAGTGTAAATAAACCTATTAAAACTACACGTACATAGAATAAAATCATTCTTAACCTACTAATAATTTATTTAACTAAATCCTTAAGTTTAAACTAGAAAAGAATATAAAAACCTTCTCCACTACTGTGTTATTGTCCGCTAGCATTGCTGCAAAGCTGGCCGGCAGCTGCAGAGACGTCCTAAGGTGTGCTTGGGAAAAACACTCTACCAGCACGTATCGTACAGATAACGCAGGTGGTGAGCCACCGCATGAAGAGCCGGTATTACAGGCAAGCCAACAGCCAAGGATTCCAGCAAGGTGGCCTGGTCTGGTTTTACCGCCCTATGTGGAACAAGGGGCGCTGCCCGCAACTTCAACAACCATGGCAAGGACCGTACCGGGTGGTAAATGGGATTAATGACGTGGTGTCGTTAAGGTGCCCCGAGGGAAATTGTTGGTGGTAGACTTAGATCTTTTGCCCCGCTATGATGGTGCTGTTCGGGACAAATAGCCTTGATACAGAGTAGGTCGCAAGCATTGTTGCGTCCGGCACTTCTAGCGTGCACAAGGAGCAGATAATAAAGCGCGGAGATAAAAACTTGCCGAAGCAGAGAAAGAAAGAGATAGATAACTGGAATTCTCGTATTTCTTCTGCTGCGGTCTTGATTGTTAGAAATCATTCTACAAACTTCTAGGACAATCAGCGGAGCTATAAAAGGGGCAGCGGGTCGCCAGTTGAGTCAGCTCTGGATGGTGATGATATCCGGTATACTAGTGGTTCCAATGGATTCCTGCAGTTGTAGGACTTGTGATGAGGTGGTCTCTGAGGTCTGTCGTAGTGTCTTGAGGGATGAGATAATGCGCTCCTGGTAATATGTTAGACTGTCAGTCATGAGTTGCTGGGAAGTCGCGAGTTGGTCTTTGACGTCAGTCAGTACGGTGCAGGTGGTGTCATGTCTAGCGTTAGTGGAGGCTAGTGAGTCTTCCAGGTTTCCTAGGCGCAGACTAATGTTCAGGACCTCAGAGTGGAGGTCTTGAACTTCGACTCTAGTAGTCCCTTGGATGGCTGTGGCGGGTCAGCTTGCCAGGTGCTCCTCAATAGAATGAAGCCGGTGGTTGACCTACTGAACTTCATCCTTAAGGCAGTCCAGCGCTTGCCTCCAGTCGGCAATACCGTTGGAGTGAGCTGTTGGAGGCGCGGCGTGGCCGGAGTCCTGGCTTGGGCGAGCAGGGCAGTTTTCCTGCCCTGTGAAGTGGTCGAGGCCTGAGCAGGTAGCGCAGTACCGGCGGCGGCGGAGATCGTGTTGCTGGCATTCCCCGGTGAGTGTCGCGGCACCACAGCAGTGGCACCGTGGTGTTGCGGTAAGTGTCAGCTTCATATCCGTACCTGCAGCATCGGCGACAATTTGCAGGACGTTCTGAGTGGCTGGCCTCGATTTTGAGACACTGCCCTAATAATGGAAGGCCCATTCTCAAGGCCGTGTTCAAGTCGGCATCGTTGGTTAGATGCAGGCGGACCAAGGATGTGGTGCGGCCTCGTATGGTGATGCGGCTGGCCCTCAGGCCCGAGGGCCACTGCTGTTGGACGGCGGCGAGAATGAACCTGCATGGCAGGTCACGAGGGACATCCGTGACGATTAAGGACGCAGTCCTAGGAGGTGGAACTGGCTCGGCGGCTGATGGTGTTGAGGTTCTAGGAGCTGAGGCTGCGACTGCGGCGAAAGCTTGTTGCTGAGTTATCCATCATCATAAGCAGTGGTCAAGGCTGCGGAAGCGATTTTAAAGTATCTCTCAAAATGGTTGCCAGCATATGTTTGAAGACTAGCAGAAACGCTGGGAGAAGTTCATCACATTTAGGGGACACTATTTTGAGAAGGACAATCAAAATTATGAGGATGAGTAATGGTACGTTGTCAAAAATAAATTGTGATCATTCTTTATTGAACAGCCCTCGAACTTCTTAAGTCACATTTTTGGGCACAATTGGTTTTATTTTTTTAAATATAATTTATCGTCCTTCAAAATTAAGTCATATGCTTACTTCCAGAAAGGTGTGCATTATGAAACCATAAAAATATTTGGCGCTCTTCCTAATTACTTTAAAGCAAAATTTGATAATATAGGTGCTTTTAAAATGCTGCTAGACAGTAACAACGCTAAAAATCGTTGTATTCTCTACAAAATTATCCAAATGATAAATTATCTTGATAATGCTTATGTAGCTCTGTAGGTTTAATCTAACTGCAGCAATCATTGCCAAATAAATCGTTGATGCTAGTTAACGTATATATATAAATGACAATAGTTTCTAAGAACAGATTTTTTGAGGATAATTCAAGAAAATTCGAGATTTACATTTAGTAGGTCATGAAATTATCTTACATACGTTGAATTGTAATCATTTTTTTGAGAAAATCATAATAGTGGGAAAAATTCTGTTGGAAAAAGTAGTTAGGTTTTGGGATATTTTATGCTTGTGTCACAAGTCTGTAAAATGCTGAACTTATATGCAAGTTTGATATTTAAATGACGTTTCAATTTTGAGTTTTGCTGTTTACACATATTAGAACCTTTGCGGAAACCTTCTTTTGTGCGGAGCGAGAATAATTTCTCGGTGCATGTATACGCATGCTCAAGCAGACAATCTGCAGTTCTCGTGTTGCAGCCAACATGAGAAAAATATGTAACACTTGTAGCCAACCTGTGCAAAAATGACTCAGACATCTGTGCAAAAGGGGCCAAAGAACATGTGGATACGATTAGCAAACGTCAGTTTGGGAAAATCTGACCATGTTTCCTCTCAGGTTTTATTGCTTTACAAAAGTAGCCTTGCTGTCCATTAGAAGTACCTATTGTACTGTTAGAAGTGAAGGCTGTTTGTTCTGTGCGTTCTTCAAATACGAGGTGCATCCAGAAGGTAGGTCCCAATGATCGATAACGGAAACAAAACATGACTAAGTAAGAAATATTTATTGTAATGATTACATATACTCGATGGTTACTTTTAAATACAGCCACCAACATTTTGAGGCATTTATCGTAACGGTGCACCATTAATAGTATGCCCAGGTCATAAGATTCTGCTGTCAATGTCCGCAGTCACGAAGTCACTTCATTCTGCACCTCAGCGTCACTATGAAAAGGTTTTCTTATCAGAAAACGCTTCATGAGATGGACAAGATGAAAGGCATTCGAGCGAGATCGGGGCTGTAGCGTGGATGTTTGCAGACCTCCCATCGGAGCTTGCTAAACATATTTGGTATGCCATTTACTGGGTTAGGGTCTTGCATTGTCATGCACAAGCGTAATGCCTCTTGTCAACATTCTACGTCACAATCCCAGACGACAGTGTGCATGACATTTGGACAGAGATTGTCTGCTTGAATTGAGTCTTCATAGTTGAATCACTATGCAGTCAATGCGTTGATTGTTCTTTTGTCTCTGGTGTCATATGCGCGCACACACTGTCACACATAACATTTTGTCCATACAGGTGACACAACTGACGATGGATCTCTCCTGGAGATTGCTTTTCAGCATGCAAAAATTGGATGACTGCACGAACCTTGCATTTGGCTGGAGACAATAACGGAGAAACCACTATCCTCACAAACTAAAACTTTACTGCAATGTTACCATATACTTTCTCTCTTCTGCTGCATACGCGCATTCCTATTCGAGTAGTGGTGCCATCTCTGGACGCGATCGGGACTTACGTACTTTCTGGATGTACCTCGTATTTAAGATCAGTTCAGTACGTTGTTAAAAATCGGAAAATGACCCAACAAGTCAGTAAAGTGTATGCTCTCTCGGACTGGTCCGGCTTCTGCTGCGAATTGTGCATGCTCTCAAATGACAGAAATGCCCGATTTTACCAACAGATATGTGTTATTTTGCTACATTGTGTAATTTAGGGACAAGTAAGACTGTTGGCAGCATTGCGTTCAAGGGAGAAACAAGGATAGCTTGGCTTCACTGAATTCTTCAATATGGCCACATACGCAGTAAGGAAATAAACAATTAATAACGTTAAAAGAATGCCCTCCAGCACGAATTTGCACTAAAAGGTAAAGAAATATTAAAAACCATTGTTCTGTCTAACATCAAAAAGTGTGAACCTTAGAAAAAAAATCGCCGCGTCGCATATTAGAAAGAAGAGCCGAACCTTTTCCTAGAACCTGCGTGCGTACATTTGTTGTGAAATGTTAGTATCGAATTCTTTGTTGGAATGCGATACAACTCTACTATCATTTACGTTGTAGAGGAAACTGTGTAAGATTAATATTTTACGCTATTTTAAGACAATTACTGATCATAGCAAATCAGAGAAGCAGATAGGTGGTGACCAATTTACACTTATATATGCGCCTCTCATTGCGAACTTATCATACAGCTAGGAAATCAATTTAACCTCCTACTGCAGGTGCTCTAGGCGACGGGAAACAGAAGCTATTACTAATGCCATTTCCATGCAAGATATATGTCGTAATGAAATATTTTCATATTTCTCTTTCAACCTTACCCCTGCGATCTGTTGCCAAACTTAATAAAATCGCAGCTTTTACAATTACTTTATGTTACACAGTAAGCGAGCCTGGGATAATAAATAACCAGGTTTTCAAGCTGTAAAATTCCAAGTGGTCATTAAAAACAACTGTCAACGAAAAGTTATTACACTGGAGTTTCCTTGTGGATGTTGGCAATACTTCGACGTTTATTGCTGGTGCAGAAGTCAGTTCCTACTATCTAGATACAATTTTACACACGCCGTCGACAAACACCTGCCTACCAGCAATTTGTGAAATTGGACTTGCTTTTATTGTTTCTCATTTTCTCTTGGGCCTCTGAAGTAATCCAGGAGCAGACTAAGCCTTCAAAAGGAGAAAATACAATAAAGGTAAGATTTCGCAGAGAGATGTGTTGCCAATGTTAATGCAAATTAAAATTCATTTCCTGTGCAGTGAGCTATTCTTTTAGCTTATGTGATAAAGTATTTAGAAGGGCTTTGGAGTATACAAACCAAGTTCTCTTCCGGGCACAAAATGCATAACGTTGGAGCATTACTGCTATTTAGTAAAAATGTTTGCTAAGAAGTTTAAGCACTCTCACAGTATAACAAGACTGATAGATATATGGGTAATAAAACGCCTGTAGGTTCCAGTGCGACTTGCTTTCACAATGCTGATCTCAGCGGCAGTCCTTGAGTATTTGCGGGATAATGTTAAAAACCCATGTTTCTGGCATGTCTAATTGTATGTTTCATATTCCCGTTAGATTTCTTTGTTTACGCGCCAGGTAAACAAACAAGAAATACCGTGTACATTAAAGCACAGCTATCAAATGCATTGCTGATAACCCCGTAATTATTTGATAGTCGATAAACAAAGTGATCACTTTGAAATACGTTTATATAATTTTTTTCTGTTCAAATTGCATGTTTGTGATTGTATATTTGTTCTGGTGACCATTAATGAAAATTAAAGTTGTCACTTATCAACAGAAAATCACGTTGTGGGAATGTCGCAGTGCAAGTGAATTACCAAGGCAACGTGTGAGCATGGCAATGAATTCTCCAACAGACTCCCATTTTTCTATTTCTCTGGCTCTTTTACTCACTTGAGGGTCTGTTGACTCCATTATATTTATGGGTTGCTGGTCTTGAGACTGCAGTTCACGTAATCTGCTTATGCTACCTTAAAGCCAAAGAATTATAAAACCTTTCCCCTGCCCGTGTTTCCTAAATGCCATGTTATATCAGAGTTTGACATTCCAAGTTTCAAGCATGGGCACCTGGGTCCAAATATGCATTGTCTCACGTAAACCGTTTATCAGATCTGTGTTGGCCAGGTTCGTATAAATGGGTTTTGTAGCCTTTATCACTGTGTAGGAATAGGAGTTCCTAGTGTCTATTTTCAAGTGTATCGAAGACCGTGACAGCGGACAATAGATTGCACTGCTAAGCCATGTCTCGCTGATCTGTGCCCACTTTGTGACAGTCACTGTGGTACCATCACATTTGAATATGAGAGTCAAATAACAGTCTAAGGTGTGGCGATAATATTCTCCAGCTTAATCAGACACACGTTCGGGCGAAATATGTAGCGGTATTTTTTCGCTGCAAGCACAATCCTTTCCCATGTCGTCAGTTTGTGCGGCTCAGTTTCTTCACGTCACTAATTGTATCGTCTGAATTGAATTTGATTAAATAAGAGTCATGAGATCTGCTTCAGGTGTGGATTTTTAGTGACCGAAATAAAATTTTATATGACTCCGATTTCATAATATATTATTTAATTGTATAATCCAGATTACATTTTACTCGAACTTTCTTTCTTAATCAATCACAGTAGGTTACTTCCAACACATCGATAAATCCTTATTTTCAAGTTAATATATATAATTTCAGTTAATTACTTAAACTTCATTACTTTTGAACGTCCACTCATCACTATTACGAATACCGAATAACTCTTTTTTCCTTAGAAAACTTTTATATTCATCGCGAAATGAAACAAGTTTAAGAACATATATCTGTCAAGATTATTGATTTTTAGTAACTATCGTTACTCCTCTATTAATTTTGTGATTGGCCGATTTACTGCTACGTCATCACAATACGTAATACAATTATTACTATGGCCAACCACCAAATTACACATATTATTTTTTGTATTGTCATTACACGGCCCACTAAGTCATGTCAGAAAAAAATTTTGATATAAAAAGTTCTACCTAAAACATATCGTTACAAAGGTGAAGCCATAACATAACGAAGGGAAAGAACTTCTTCAGCACATATACAGCCATTTGAACAGCCTACCTGATGAAGCTATCGACAAAGTACTGCACATTTTGAGTACAATGTATCGGTGGTGGGTCTTTGTTTTCAGCAATGATATTTAGAACAGTCTCACTCCAGCAGACCAGAATTTGAACGGCCACGGAGTAAAACCACACATCTGGATCGACCCATTGTAAGGGCTTCATCCGGTGCCTGAACAGTAACCAGGGAAGCCATCTGGGCACAAGTAGCACCTGATATGTCAGCACGACTATTGGAAAGTGTCTACTTGCAACAGGATTAAAATCACATGTGCATCTTGCTAAGGTACCTCTTAGGTACCTAAGGCACCGTAACACCATCATGGCCTTCTCTGGTTTCGAGAAAGGCTTAAATGGACAATGGAATAGAGCTTTGTTGTCCTTAGGTATGAGAGTAGGTTCTGTCTGTACAGTAATGATGTTCGGTACGCGTACGACCTAAATTTGCGAGTGAACTCATTCAGGGTGCATTCGCCCTTGACACAAAAGCGCAAATCCTGGTATCATGGTGTAGGGCGCTCGCCTTTGGTGTTTTTGCAGGGACATGACATTTCAATATGTCTATACTCGTGCAAACCTTAGCCTACCTACGACTAGTGTGGAAGAAATGATTAACTTACATCACTTGACCTAAAAAATAGTGGGACTTAAGTACTTACAGCATAATAAGTCTCCACAAATAAATACGTATCTTATTGTATATGAAAACCCCTAGTGGTTTACCAGGAAATATATGAGGCAGTTGGAGAATTTAATGTCATTTCGATATGTTGGCCATGGTAGCTAAATGGGTAAGAGAACCCGGTCTGGCTCTACTCCCCGTAGGGGTGGGAATCCGTCCCCTTCAGCTGTCATGGTGCGGTCGCTGCAGAACCCAGCACTCGTGGAACCTTTGACGTTACTAAAGGAACCTCGGACCGAACATTCAAGCCCCTCCCTGTTGTGAGTTGTTCGGATTGGGTTGGACTCGAGGGGACAGTATGTTCCCGATGCCCGTGGGAGTTCGGGTACCTCCGGCAAGGCTTTGGCCGCCCGAAGGGGGCAGAGGTTTGCATCAAAGGTCCCGGGTACTAGCCTGCAGAGCTAGTAGAAGGTATGCTAGATCACCAGGCGGTCCCATCTAGCTTTTCATTAGGCTTCCTTGCGGGGTTGACAAGCGTAAGTGGCGTATCCACTTCCACCCGTCTTGAGGTTGACGACGGGGGAGGTTTTTTAGACTCAGGGTATTGCCCCATGGAAAGTACCCCGGAGTTTTCATGGCTCTCGGGAGATAGAGGCAGGAGTCTTCTGATTTTCGGATAGAACTCGCCATTAACTGTGAAATGCTTGAAGGAGCTGCAGGGCCTCTCAATAATCAAGTAATGATTTCTTTATAATTGCCAATTTTTAGCAAATTCGTGAATACCTAGAGCAGCTTACAGCAAGGAGGACATTTCTATTCTGAGCTAATAGAGTACACCTATTGTAAATAGCGCTATTCAAAACTTCTGAAATTATTTATAAATTTGTAATTGTAAGTGAACACTTGTGTTAAACAAATATAAAGCGAAGCAAAGAAAACATACAAATACCAGAGCATGCAGCTATACAATAATTAAGATGAATATATACATATGATCTCTTTTTATATTAGTATAGTTTACCTGGAGATAGGATGAGGTTAATCAGTGTTCACGTTCATATGCTGTTTTATTTCACTAATTAGTTGTGTAATTAATTTTGTAGCACATGTTTTTTATTTGGTCGTGCAAATACCTGATACTCTTTGTCACGATGAGCCTTTCAGTTCGTAAAAGCGAGTATTTTTCCCCCAATTTTACTGCACCAAACATTTATTAGGAATCAATATATTGATTTTTCAAATACTTATATAAAGCATTTAAAAGGTAGGCAGTACGCTGTTTCTCATGTAAGCAATGTTTGCTTATTGATTTGTCACTGGAAAGTTCCATTCAGTGCATTTTGTATTCATACAGTGCGCACAGTTCATATTACTGGGTTCGCCATTTCAAAGTTTATTTCTTTATTTCATGGAATGTACGAGCATCTACATAGTATCTTAAAGTTAGAACTACTTGCATGAGATACATTAATTTTTTCAGATAAATACAACGTTTTTTTTCTATAACAGATTTATTCAATTTGATCATATTATCTCTTTTTTCCGGATTAGACTAATACAGGGTTATTCATAAGTCTGTGAAATATTTCAAAGTTAAACAAATATAAAAACCAGAGATTGTTGTAAATTTGTGCTAGTCGACAGTGAAACTCTCTAAGATTTTTTTTAATCAATGTAAGCCCGTGTTTAGTTGCCATGATTTGTCGCTATCACTAAACAGAAAATGGCTTTCACTAAACGTGAGCAATCTTTTTTTAAATTTCAAAAGCCAGCCACTGTGTACAACAATATCAAGAATTGCTATGTGAAGTTTCTTTACGACGGGTGTATGTGCATCGCTCATCGACGTCCAGGACCTAGCGAAGAAACAGTGAATCGTGTTATGGAAGCATGTCAGCGCAGCCCTCGTAAGTCCACTACTTTTTTTGTTTGTAATTTACGTCCTCCAACGTCAAGAATAGAATGGGGGAAATGATGCTCAAATGAGCCCAGGGTCCGTAGAGCTTAGATTTACCCGACATTCGTCTTTCAGGATAAGGGACAACCCCGGAGATAGCCTTATGCAGGTAACTCACCCTGACCGAGATTCGAACTAGGGACCTCTTGAACGTGAGGCATACACTCTACCACTACGTTACCTAGGCGGTCTCCATTACTCATTGAAGTGTTGAGTTGGGCGTCTCACAACCAATAGTATGGCGAATTCTTCTTGCTCAAACTATACAGGCTTCAGCTTTATCAGGCTTTTAAAGAAAATGACAAAAATTTACGTCTTAATTTCTGCATTGAGGTGCAAGAAAGGTTTGAAGTAATGGACTTCGTTGACTCCCTCATCTTTATCGACTAAGCACTAAGTATGAGCCACTTGTTGAATCAAGTATCATAATGGCTTACTTAGATATGCTGGAAACCTGGCTGATGCCTCAGCTGAATGAAGACAGTAATGATTACGTTTTTCAGCAAGATCGATGTTCCTGTCACTATCACAAAGATGTGCGGGCCTATCTGAATTAACATTTACCGCACAGATGGATCTGACGAACTGGACAAGAACATAACGCGCAGTCGGTAGAGCACCTGCCTGCCGTGCTAGGGGTCCCGGGTTCGATTCCCGGCGGCGGGGGTGGGGATTTTTCTCCGACCAAGATAATTCCCCATCTTCACCAGAGTTTGGAAGTATGAATGAGAGTGTGAATGTGTGCGTGATCTAATGATTAAAAACCAAAGATAACGAGTTAACACTTTCAGTATGTTCCAAAGGAGAACGGCCGCCGATATGACCATAGCAGTTAAAGGCGGGGTATAAATGGAACAAGGAAAAAAAAAAGAAGAACGTAACGCGTTCATGAAATGGCCACCACATTTACCTGATTTAACTCCGTGTGATTTTCCTGATTTTCCCTGCTAACCCTCAGGAACTTGCCAGGGGTTTACAGCTGCCGTGGCTATGGTCAGTCGTGACATTCTGGAGCGTGTATACCGAGAGATGGATTTCCGCATTTGTATCTGCCGTATCCGCAAGAGTGGACACATTGAGCACTTGTAAGTTTTGTAACAAATCTTGAAAAGTTACTTTTCAATTTCGTGCAAACATTTTAGTGATCTTTTGTGTAGTTTACTAATTATGAATTTTTGAAATGTGTTAGGCTTATGAATAACTCTGTATTATTTTCTGAATCTTTTAGGGTATTGACAAACATAATCAAGGCAGGTACACATAAAACGCTGCAGTGATTTCACATACGTTATTTTTCTATCAACAAAATAAAAGTGAAAGGGGAACCAAATATTCGTATACGGAGAACTTCTAGTGCTCCTACATTCTCAGAATCATTGTACCACTGTAAACGTTCCAATGACATTTATTAAATATATTAATGGATGTTGCTTCAACCCTGTAGAATTTCTTTAAGATTTGGCACATATATTGTTTAGGAGCACAGTAAGATCCTATGGAATTACTCATTTATTTATTTATTTAATATAATAAGTACTTTGACATGAAAACGGATTCTTAAAAAAATAGTGCCCAAGCTAGTTTTGGGGATAACAATAACGTATTAGGTTAATAAATATTAAAAAAAATTTAAGCTAAAACCTGCGTATCCCATGTATAATTTTACTGGAAGCCAGGTTCATCTGCTGAATTATAGGTTTAACTGAAACTAATTAGTGGACGATGCTTTAATGCAGAGAATATGTGATACCGCAGTGAAGTTATTCATGATTATGCCTTTGACAGCTGAAATCTCTGCAAGGTAAATATTGATAACTATTTTGGCAGCAAAATAATTTGGCTATTTGATATCCACCAATACAATGGTTATCGCAATATCATATTTAATGAGAATGGAATGAAGTAGGTTAATGTAGAACGTAGCCATTTTTTTTGCCACATGCCTAGTAATTCGAGTTGTTGCTTTGCAACCAAAAGCTATTATAAGATTTAATCAGAAATGTGACTTTTGGCAGTTTATGAAGCCCAAAGTTGCTTTTTAGAGAACGTTAGATTTAAGTGTGTTTGTGTGGGGGGGGGGGGTGGCGCATAAGTTCAAAAGATGTAGTCAGTTAAATTCGCACTTCTGTGTCAATTATAACGAATTTATACGGATGTGACATAAGATTTTCAAGAAAATATCTCACCTCAAACTGCCTGAAATTGCATAATAGTCTCTATATTATGCAGTTCACCATTTTCATGATGTTTGTTGTGACAGGTATGAATCTTTCAGCACTTATTATGCTTTGTGGGTTCGTAGAATTAAAAGTCCAATTTGCAGAAATTCAAAATATTCTTTATTTCCATAGAAACACGCTCTGGTCAACCCTTACAGTAGCAGAATTACGTCACATACACAATTACAATCTTCCAAGATCACCGTCCACAAAAACGTTCACTTTCAAAACACAGCTGTAGGCACACAATTAACTCTGGCACACACTGGCAATCGCGGCTCCCTTTTATATACCTCTTCAAGGTTCCAGAAGATAATCAAATGTTCAGAAAGGCGGCTCCGGACAAAACACGAACGTTCCAGACACCTAACTTTATCTGTTTCGGCATGCCTTTATTTCCGCGCTACCTTTTTCTGTTTCAGAAAGCTCTTTATCTCCGTGCTACACTATCCGTCCCTTATCTCTCCGCGCCGAACCCGTTTTGTGCGTCGCAGTCAGGCGCGACATTATTTTCTATGTTATTACTGCTGTTTTTCCTGCTTTTCATTGTACCTACAAATAAATGTCTAATGAAACAATTACAAAAAGTGTTTCATCTTAACTAACATGAATCTGTGAGAGAAATAAGGTTTTAAAGGAAACTTGTTGTAGAATGGGTGGATAAAGCCAAATAGAAATGTAACAGCATACTAACTTTTTTCAAATCTATCCCTCGTGAATTGAATTTCCTGTAAATATATATTTGTAATAACTATTTTATAATCACTTAAGTAAAACACGTCCTTGGTAATACTGTGTTTCAGTGTAGGACAAATTGAGTAGCCGAGAACACAATAGAGGGAATTATTTGCAAAGGTTGGGAATGTTGGAGTTTGAGTCTTTATAGATGCTCTTCAAATGGTTCTCTTGGTGGAATATAGAATTTACGTTAGTATAATATGTGTTTACAGTAATATAAATCACAGATATACACCAATACGTACGTTTACCTGGGGTTAAATCTGAAAATGACAGACCACTTGTTTTCTCTGCACCGTACTAATTAAAACACCTTTACAAATTTTATTTTTATTAACGTTCCCCAAGTGAAGCCATACCGGAATATTAATGCAATGGGTGAAATGATGTTCAAATGAGTACAGGGTACAAAGAGCTTATAGCTACCACACATTTATCCTTCAGGATAAGAGAAAACCTCCAAAGTTAAGTCAAACCGGACGATGAATGAAATGATGTTCAAATGAGTACAGGGTACATAGAGCTTAGAGTTACCAGACATTTATCTTTCAGGATAAGAGAAAACCTCCAACGTTAAGTTATACCGGACGATGAATGAAATGATGTTCAAATGAGTACAGGGTACATAGAGCTTAGAGCTACCAGACATTTATCTTTCAGCACAAGAGAAAACCTCCAACGTTAAGTTATACCGGACGATGAATGAAATGATGTTCAAATGAGTACAGGGTACATAGAGCTTAGCGTTACCAGGAATTTATCTTTCAGGATAAGAGAAAACCTCCAACGTTAAGTTATACTGGACGATGAATGAAATTATGTTCAAATGAGTACAGGGTACATAGAGCTTAGAGCTACCAGACATTTGTCTTTCAGGATAAGAGAAAACCTCCAAAGTTAAGTCATACCGGACGATGAATGAAATGATGTTCAAATGAGTACAGGGTACATAGAGCTTAGAGCTAACAGGAATTTATCTTTCAGGATAAGAGAAAACCTCCAACGTTAAGTTATACCGGACGATGAATGAAATGATGTTCAAATGAGTACAGGGTACATAGAGCTTAGAGTTACCAGGCATTCATCTCTCAGGATAAGATCATCTGACGATCAGCGAAATGATGTTCAAATGAGCACATTGTACATAGAGCTTAGCGTTTCCAGGCACTTATCTTTTAGGATAAGAGAAAACCTCAGACGTGAGGTCGTATCGGAATGAATGAAATGAAATGATGTTCAAATGAGAATGGTGTACATAGAGCTTAGAGATGCATGACATTTATCTTTCTGGATGAGAAGAAACTAAAGAAAGCAAACCCTTATTCATCCTATGGAGATTCGAAACTTTAGAATATGGAACAAACATGTTACCCGCTAAAGTGCAGAGGCGGGCGCTTAAAACTGGTCCAAAATCCGCATCCACTTTAACTTTTACGTTTCTAAAGAATACGAACCCTCAATTCTTATATATTTGACATTGAATTAATTTGTCTTGATATTCATTATTTTATTTGTTTGTTCCTCACAAACGTGTCGCTATGTTCAAGTTGAATTTTAATCGTTGCGATGTAATACTTGTAAACATCTCGGTAGAAAATGTCAAGCGGAATAGCATTAACCCAGTTTGTAGAATTGTTGGTGATTGCTAATCGTAGCATGCATCCAGTGAAGATTGCTGCGATATTTATAAACTCAGTATTGTGATAATATAAACCCTATAATACTTTATAAAGCGGGATTGTTTTGGTTCTGTCGAAGATACTAGTACTCAGCTAATTCAAAATTTTACCAAACTTTTGGAACCTTTAAAGGAAGTACGTAGTACTTCTTACTCTTACCTTTATAACTTGTCTGTAGTTTTAGCAGTTTCTTTCTTAACCAACAGTATGTGAAGGTAAATAGACTTTTAATATTGTTAAATCTCGACGGATTCCACCAGGCTGCTTTATTGTAAAGTAGAGACGTCTTTTCATGAATTCGTTACATTATTCCTTCTGAACAACTTTTGGTTTTTATGCCTCTCACAGCTAAGTCAGTGACGATAGCATGACCTCCGTCCTGACATATGTAATGTTCATCAAAAGTTAATTCCAAAGATGAAATTATGGCTCTGCTCGTTTTGTTAAGAAATAACGCTGCTTTACTTATGAACAATGACACCGAAATTATGAATTCAGTAAATTAAGAATCACTAGAGATCAGATATGAACAGTGGAAATATTCGTTAAATGTAAAAGAGGATGTTTGTTGGGTAATCAGTTCTCTGGAGGGACGACATCATCGCGGGTGGTCAATCTGGCAAACATTTGGGTAAAGTGACTTTCTTAGGCCCTTCTTTATTAGCTGCTGACCGAAACAAAGGATAAAAAGTTTCACATGTAACAAAAGGTCTACTTGAGTAAAGTCATTCTGGTGTCGTGTTTCACAGACAGAAGCTCCGGACAGTAATACAGCCTGGCGTCCCTTGGTCAGCAACTTCGCTATTGATGTGATTATAAAAAGAAGCAGTGATTAAACTGGTCTTTAACTTGGATTCCATTTTATCAGTGTCGTCCTTACTCCTAACATACCCACGCAGACCCTGAGGGAAAGCTCTCGCTCGAAATAGGGTTGCAACGCAGGCCCATTTGGATTAAATCAAAGAATGCATCGGTGTGCCATAAACTTCCGTATTCTAATAAAGACACCAGCCATTTCTCTAATTTTGCCAGCTTCGCAGGTTGTACGTGCCACAAGATCCTCTTAGTTTCATACAGTACAGTCTTCATGTACACCCATGAAAAGAAGTCAAGTGGAGTTAAGTCAGCGGAGGTTGTCGGCCAGGCAATGGGGCCACCTCTGCCTATTCAGTGATAGCCTATTGCAGCTGTAAGATGAACTAGGTATTACACCAAAGCGAGTCCGTGAACCATCATGTTGAAACCATCACGTGTGATATGAAGGGGAACTGTTTCCCTTAAAAGGTACATAAACAAATGGAATTTAAGTATCTACAACAACTGCGTGAGAGGTAGTAATAATATTAAATAGTCTAGCACTTAGATGAAGCACCGCAGCTTTTAAACAAACAAAATAACATCCAGATCTTTTGGGGGTGATTGCTGTGGATGAACTTGAAATTCTGTTATTTTTCTATGGCGACCGTTAGAATTCCGAAGATCGCGTTCCTATTTGAGAAAAGTATTTTAAAAAAGTATTTTAAAATAGGGACCAGTGACAACGAATACCTAGGAAAAGTAGGGGAGGGGATCCGTCCACTTCAGCTGCCGTGGTGTAGCCATTACAGAACCCTAGCACTCGTGGTACCTCTGACGTTACTAGAGGAACCTCGGGCCGAACATTCAAGCCCCTCCCTGATTGGAAGTTGTTCGGATTGGGTTGGACTCGAGGGGGCAGTGGTTCCCGATACTCGTGGGAGATCGGGTACGTCTCCGGACGGGGTTCAGGGAAGCCATATATTCCCGCGTACTAGCCAGCATAGCTAGTAGAAGGTGTGCTAGATCACCAGGAGGCCCCACCGAGGTCATATCGGTAGCCTTCCCATTTTGGAGTTGCCGGGCGTAAGTGGCGTATGCACTTCCATCCCGTATTGAGTCCATAGGCCCAGATGGGGGGGGGGCTTGTTAGTCTCTAGGTCTTGCCCTATGGAAAACCCCACGGATGCGCCGGGCGCCCATTTTGGACAGCTCGGTACCTCCCTGTTTTGTCTGAGGGTGGGTCAGTCTTCACTCTGTGAGGATCTGCCTTGGAAGATACCCTCGAGTTTATGCATAATTTATATATAACTTGGAAACGATTAAATCCACCAAAAAAGCTTTCACATAAATTGGGTGCTTTATCGAGACCTACACGTTTTGTGTAACAAGATTTTGTCAAATTTTATGCCCTACTGTTAACAAACATTATAAAATTGGAAGTACTCTTTAGTGGCTCATCCCAAAACATTCAAGATTACTTTCATTTCTTATGAAAAAGTTTTAAAATAATAAACCATTTTTAAGAAATTTTGGAAACAGTTTTCTTGTAACGAATGGATTGGAAAGGGTGAGTTTTCATTTGTTCTTCATGGTGCAAAATTTTAAATACCTATTAACTGGTCTTGGAATTATGATGTTCACTGACATTCACAGATGCGCATACACACGTGTATTTCTTTTTAAATAAGGTTTTCCTTTCTTCTTAATTAGCATGTCCCAAAACGTTTATTTTTTTGAGGTACCGAAATCGAAAATTTAATTGGCATGCGTCAATTCTGTCTCTATTATGTACAAGATACACAATATAAACATGATCATGATTTCCTTGCATTAGTGTTTCCTTCTGTCCATATCAAAATGAGTGTGGAAGGTTTGTCTTCACTATTAAGGAGTAGATAGAAGAATAATTTTTTTAAACAACTTGTTGAAGAATGAGTACAGTCTTTTGTGCGAATGAGCACTTAAAGCACCTTTGTAATTGTTTTTTATATACTTCTGTGATATATTTGAGCTCATAAATTAGAAACGTTTTCAGCCTCTTACGAAACACCTTTACCATTCCCAAATTCATAGTGATCTCTCGATGTCTCTCATGGCTATGGCTATCATTATTTAAAGCTCCAGATATTCTAATATTTTATTCCTATCTGGGTATACGTTCAACTATTCACTCCACAAAAAGTACAATAATGACAAATCTTGGGATTCTCTTGGCCTTCAATGTAACCTCTCCTATCAGTCTATTTTTGTGGCAAAACCTAATGTATATGCTTGACAAACAATCAATCCAAGGTGAATTGCACTTGTTTGTTCTGTTTTGCTTTCATTTATTTGTTTTCCTGTTGTGGGTAATTGTTGAAAAGCTATCTGCGAGGACATTCTAAATATGGAATAATTTTCGCGTAAGCTAGAACTAGCAAAAATCACTTAACTAAACCATTTATATTCCATGGATATAAAGAAATGACAGAAAAATGTATATGCTTTCATGGAATACAACAAAGAGTAATTAAGTAATAGAAAACTTAAAAACAACGTTTTAGTCAGCTAAGAATGAAGTTCCTTATTTAACAATAATGAATTCTACAGAAGTATCTCTTGTGGGTAATTTGTGAAAAGCTACTGAAAAGTATTATCAAAATCTGTAAAAGGTGTGTTCTGTTCAAAATAAGAAAGTTGCAGTCACTTACAAAGAACCATTAATGTAATTTATTAGTTCACTTCTAAGGACTATTTCCTTACATCCTGTGTGTTAATCATTCTCATGGTTCACGTGGTGCAGAACTTTTAAATAATCCCATGTGTTTGCTTGCGAATGATTTCCACTTAAGCACGCAGAGCTTTTTTGGAGTATCCGGAAAGAGTATTCAACTATTTACTCTGTTTAACAAGCTCCGTGATGGAATGGAAAATGGTGGAACGGAAAGAAGCAAGATCTGTAAACTTTGAAGTATTACCTACGATAGATGAAGCTTAGAATGTATACTTTAACATAGACAATTCAAAAGCATAACACTCACAAAACTGCATTTATGTTTTCCTGTAGTATGCCTTTGTTCATTCTTTGTGGACTTCTTATAGTTAAAATCTGCTTTACGGACTATTCACACATCATATACTTTTATCTGTCATATTAATATATGGGTTATACTACGTTTAATCCAAAACTGCTTATTCATTTATGTAAAGATAAAGAATAACAAACCTTTCTTCTAATAACAATTGTTTCGAGTGAGGATAACTTTTCTAATCATCAACCTGTTAGTCCTAGGAGTGGCTGAGTGTTTGGGTTCTCGCCAAACGTTGTCGGGTTGGATTCCAGCAGACCTCATGTGGGACCTGGGATAACTAAGCGTCCACTCTCCCCATCATTCTTTCACTAGCTGCTCTATAACTAACTTATCTTTCGTTAATTGCACTGACATTTCATATCATTCATTTAGTCTCCCTCATGGACTGATCTCCTATCTTGGATATTCTCTCACATCCAGAGTTTCTTTTCTTCTTGATAGAGATGTGGCCAGACACTCTTTCTAAATCCCGAGAAGTGGGAATCCTCCATATAGGAGAGTAAAAGGGAAATGGAGAAAAATGGGACGCCAGAAAGTATACAAAGTGAGTTATATTGAGCTGATCGATTTCTTTCTTTAATTATTCCGTTGCGAAATCATTCAATGACCCAATTTCAGCTCCAAATTAAGCAAAAGTTCTGGAGCTTTAATTCCTAGTCGCTAGATGCACAGATGTTTGTTTTATTCCTAATTGTTATTGTTGTCAGCTGTTTTAGACATTTTCTTGTAGTCAACGTGCAAATACAGGACACATTAAATCAACGACTCTTCCTTGTGAAGCAATACTGGATTACGTGCCAGAGAGAATCTGGTATTCGCAATCCTCCCAAAAGAAACACAGTACTGGGACTGGTAAGCAAATTGGAAACAACTGGACTCTAGTGAGTGAAAAAGCCAAGCATTGTGTATCTAGGTTTGTGTATCAACGTTGTTGTTGACGTAAGAGCACGACTGGAGCGAGCAGTCACCCAAAAAATCATTAAGACGTTTGTCTCACGAGAGAAGATACAACTACTCACTGTGTCGGACAGCTGCAAAAAGTGCAATCATAAAGCCATCTAAGGTTAGGGTTGTTCATGAGCTACACGAACCAGATAAGCATAAAAGATTGAATTATTGTCGCGGGTTTTGGACTTCATTGTGCAAAATCCTGCCATATTGTCTATCACATGGTTTACAGATGAAGCATGGTTTCATTAATCCAGTTATGTGAACTAACAGAACTCCGCCAATGGGCCATAAAAATCCACACGTCATACATGAAGCATCTATGCAACTGCTTAAAATTGGAGTTTGGCTGCGCAATATCGGCACAGAGAACAATGGGGCCACGTTTATTAACGAGACTGTGAACACCGCAGAGTACTAACTGATTTTCTTGGAGTTTATTGAGCAGTTGGACGACGTAGAGCTGAGTGAAGGATATTTTCAGCAAAATGGCACTACAGTACATATATCAAATAAATCAATGGAACTGATTACAAGTTTCTTTGACGACCAGATAATTTCCAGGAACCTTTGGCCAGCGATACCTGCGGATTTGATATTGCCGGAGTTCCTTCTATGGGGTTACATTAGAAAGAGAGAGAGAGAGTGTTACGTCACACGTCCTCAGACATTGGACGATCTGAAGCGCAACATTACACAGGAGATTCAAGCTATTCACAACAGAGTCCTCCAACGAGTGTCCAGTAACATGGAACGACGTGTTGAGTTGTGCCTTATGGCGGATGGAGGACATTTTCAACATTTTCTGTAGAGGTAAATAATCTCCCAAAATTGCTCTACATCTTATTCTTCTTCTTCACTTCATGGACTGGGCTCTCGCCTGTTCCTTCTTCACAGTGTCTCCTTCCATCTTTTCCTCGTCCTCCCTACGTCCCTCTTTCCTTTAGGACTATATTGGAAAACCACTTTTGGCAGACTTGTATCATCCTTTCTTCAAACATGTTCAAACCATCTTCTTCTGTACCTATCCATTCTTGAAGTGACAGCTTCCACTTGTAATTCATTTCTTATATTTACTTTTCTGACTCTATCTTCTCTTGTACATCCTTTTGTTCTTCTCAAGAATCTTATTTCGCAACTTTGTATTCTGCTGATAATTCTTTCTGTAGGTACCCAGTCTTCACATCCATGAAGTAACGTTGGGACCGCCATGGTGTAATAAATTGTTACTCTTGTTTCAGATCTTGTTTTATATTTTAGGGTTTTGTGAATTCTTCCACAAATTATTTGAAATGTTTGAAATTTGTTTAATTTTTGTTCGTATCTTTATCTTTCTCATTGCTGATTTCACAACCTAAATAATTGATAATTCAAAATTGTTTATTTTAAATCAGTACTCTGAAAAGGTTTATTCCAAGAAGCTACATTTTTACAATTTCCGGCAGGACTTCAAAACTGTACTCTAGAGCAGCGTTAGGAGAGGAAACTAAATAACAGCACTGTGAACATTTGAATAAAGTAGCCCATCTATTACGCAATATGCCTGGTGAACCCCAATTGTCCTATGAAAGTTATGCCATAAAAGCATATGGGGGGCCGGTATTGTTGGTTGCAGGTTACAGGGGCTAAAGGAGTATACAAAAGGAACTGTACTCTGGGTTGTAGTGCCTTGAGGGTAGTGGTAGGCAGTTGTAATATTTAAAAGCAGAAATGAAAACACTTTCCTGAAATTCATTTAACCGGGTGATTAAGATGGTGGAAATTATTCATTACGGGATTAAAATAGGAGGCCGGTTTTATGGTAAACTAAGGTAGCAAGACCTTGACAGCACAAAATATCCTTGTTTCTTACTACTGTTGATACATTGGTGGTATGAAAAGTTTCTGACCTGGTAAAGATACAGTTTTTCAGAACTTCCTCCTTGTAACTCCACACGCTTCTCCCATCGATTCTCCCATCTCTGTAACCCTTCCAAATAGTACTCGGCGTTTTTCTCTGCAAAAAATTGTTCACAAAGGTTGCCTCTTCATTTGACGAAAACCTCTGTCCTCCGAGCGCAATTTTCAGATGAAGGTACAAAAATAAGTCGCTTGGGGCTAGATCTGGTGAGTAAGTCGGATGGTCAATAATTCAAACGGTAATTCCTGCATTTTCGCCATTGCAACTGCTCATTGCGCTGGCTCGGTGAAACAGCACCTTTTTCTGCAAATGTAGCCGTTTTCCCGCAAGTTCTGTGTCCAGGTTTTCAAGTAATGTTGCGTAGTATGACCCCGTAATGGCTTTTCCTTTTTGAAGATAGTCGATTAAAATAACTCCATGACTATCACAAAACCAGTCGCCATCAGCTTCCCAGCAGAACAAACAGTTATTACTTTTTTCGAGCCGGTTACCCCTTTGCAGTCTACTGCATTTTTATTTCGGAAGTATAATGTTTTACAAAGTTTCAGCTACAGTAATAAATCGGCTCCTAAATTCGGATTTATTGCACCTAAACTGCACCAACAGAGGGTTGGAAATGTTCCTTAGAATACGTTTTTGGTCTAATGTGAGCAAATGTGGCACCCAACAGCATTCTCATGTCTAAATTTTGATTTAATATGTGACAAATTCGTTCTTCTGACATGTTCACAGCCTCTGATACCTCTCTCACTTTAATTGGGCGGTCGTCTAGCACCATTTGGTGAACTTTGGCGATGTTCTCGTCGTAGTTGCAGTTTTTGAACCTCCCGAACGTTCATCTCTCCCAATCTCCTACGGTCACCTTTAAATTCAGCTACCCAAAATGTCACTGTGGTAAATTATGGTGCAGAGTGCCCATACACAGAATCCAACTTCGCCTAAGCGTATTTTGTATGCGTGTGTTTGCGTGTATGTGTAATTTACGTTCTACAACGTTAAGTCATACCGTACGATGAATGAAATGGGTGTAATGATGCTCTAATGAGTCCGCGGCCCATGGAGCTTAGAGCTACCCAACATTCGCCTTTTACAACAAGGGAAAACACCAGAAAGAATCTTATCGGGGTAACTCACCCTGACCGTGATTCAAACTCGGGACCTTTTGAACGTGAGGCAGACACCCTACCATCTACGGTACCGAGGTGGGCCCTAAGCGTATTGCCCACTACAGCTCGATACTCCATTTTGTCCATCTTCATAAAATCACTCACATCAGCTCAAACTACTGTTACATAACAACTGAGCGTCGAAAATGGGTGAAACTCTGGTGAGTAGCTGCCAACAGATTCACAATGAAATTCACTAGCTTTTATTTGCAAGTGCCGCCATTTTCATGCTGATGTCGAAAACTTGTCCGGCCACCCTCGTATATGATTGTTAGTCAATATTTTCGAATTTGGTGTTAGATTTTCCGTTTCTCATTGCGTTTGCATAAGACATTTATAGCAAAATAGGCCCTGGAAACCGTTGCTGATACAGTATTTTTCGAAATTATTGAACTAATAGTGGTCTTAACTATAAAGTCTGGGACTTTAGGTACACACGTATTGTAGGTCGCCATTGAGGTGGGTGTCTCAACTGACTATGAAAATTCCTATTGGTTTACCAGGAAAAGTATGAGCCATTTAGAGAATTTGTCATATTGACATGTTGCCATGATGGTGAAGAGCAGCCGTACGGAGACCAGATTCAAATCCCAGCTGTGGCATTGAGCATTTGACACTACCTTTCCAAAATTATTTCTGCTTGCATCTGTAGGCAAGCTTGTTACAAAGTGATCGCCAGTAAAGTATGTGCAATATGTTATAGAAATACGATATTTAGTAGGTTTCGGTTTTAGGGATAATATTTCTAAACACCTTTATATCACAGAATTGCAATGCTGTAATTCCAAAGCTCTGGAATAACTGGATAACATGATACTTTAAGGACAAAGCGTGTAAACGCACAGATATAGCGTAACTCACATAACAAAGCAAACTACGACTGCCAGTTCACTCTGTTATTAGTTTGGGAATAGCGTCATTGTGTTCCAAGGCGCGCTTCACCGACGCCATAATTAATCCCCAGGCAAAACAAAATCGAAGCATTTTACCCTTGTGAAAAATAGTAGAGATATTAAAGCTTAATTTAATTTCAACATTTTATCAATTGCCTTCCATTCTCTCTCCCTTCCTTCTCTTTCTCTCTTTCCCTTCCGATATTTCTTTCTTGTACAGGGTCTAATAGAAAGGCTGCATTAAGAAATTATTTAAACAAGTGAATACAACTGGAGAGTGTTGCTGATGTGCTGTGACATTGAAAAATAGAAAGAAATATTATATTAAAGCTCACGAGAATAAGCGAAATTAAGATTGTATCTAGAAATCTCAACTGTTGCCCTTGCATGGCTATTTACATTTTTCTGCAAACTGTTTTTAACGTTTATATGTCTTCTAGCTTATAAAACTGGAGATAAGTATATGCCAGCTCACCTCGGTAGCGTGGTGGTAGCATGTCTACCTCACGTTCAAGAGGTCCCGAGTTCGAATCTCAGTCAGGACGAGTTACTTCGATAATGCTTTTTACGGGGTTTTCCTTTATCCTAAAAGACGAATGTCGGGTAACTCTAAGCTCCATGGACCACGGGTTCATTTGAGCATCATTTCACCCATTCCATTCATCGTCCGATATGACTTATCATTGGAGGACGTAAACTTACACACACACCCACACACACCCACACACACAAAATGTATAGGCCATGATGGTTTATTTTATACTGCTCACTTTCTATTCGGGCAACAAGCCGGGTGAGAAGACGATTAGATATCGCCGTTTCGGCAGTGTGAATCTCTCCCACCATCAGGATATTTATTAAATGCTATAACCACAAATGAAACACAGGATAGGACATAAATATAAACAAAGGAAAAACACAATCAAAATTTGCATTACTGAACAACATATTGTTTTCAGTCAATTAAACACTAGATCAGGAAATGGCGTGAGTTTAGAAAATTGTGTCAAAGAAACGTAGCTACTCAACTTGATTGTAACTGGGTCTTCTGGGTAGGGCCGTGTCTTGGTTCTTCCTCTGGTCGATGTTTCATCCCAACTATGTGGGGCTTCTTCAAGACTTCTTCCTTGAGAGCTCCCTAGCAAATGTGCCGGTGCCATGCCATGCCATGTGTTGTTCGCTGGCTGTATATAGCCAAAAGGTCTTTGCTGCGTGCACACCCATTAAGGGTTTTACCGCAGGTAAAGTATAGATTTCGGGATGTTGTAGGGTGAGATGGATTTTAGATTGATGTTGTTTATGAGGTTAAAAGTTTATACCTAGGGGTTGAAGGACAGGATGCAAAGCCTTACACCCTGGTGCATTTTGATTTTTAATTTGGGGAAGAATTTTGATGTCAAGCAGCTTGGAAGGATTATGTGGAGCTCAGCTTTAGCTGCTGCTCGGATGAGCTCCTGGGTTATCCCGGATGCCCGCAAGCCATGCGGGGTAGCCGGTGCTGTCTAGAACGGCGCCTAATGGGGTCATAATCTCCCGAGGACCTGACAAGGGCGCTTCTGTGGTTGGGTAATCTTGCGTATCATTTTTATGCCCGGCGCCTAATTTCATCCTCCACGTATGGAAGACTCGATGCCTCGTTAAGCATCCTGGTAGGAAAATAACGTTATACAGAATATATAGACCTAAGTCCTTTATTCTGTGCACGTTGGAGTCATGCTAGCCAGTTGTCTGCGGCCATGCCCCAGATCTTGCATGCGTAAAGCATAACCGGGATTACCAGCGCTTGGAAGAGGTATAACTTCATGCCCACGGGCACCGAGGTTGACCCCAGCATTGGATACAGGGAAGCAATTGCTCCATGTACCTTCGCCGATCGGTCCCTGATGTGTTTGTGAAAAGGTAGACCTCTGTCTAAGTTGACACCTGGGTACCGGACGGAGTTGGTCCACTCTATCCTTTGACCTGGGTAGCTGAAGTTGGGGAAGTCTGTGGGGGTGTGGCGCTTTCTAAAAAGTATGGCGTGGCTTTTGTCCGGATTAACAGTCATCCGCCAATGCCTACACCACTGTTTTATGAGACGGAGTTGTCTTTGTAAGGTATTGAAGGCTCTGAGAATGTGTTTGTCTCTGCAGAACAGAAGCACTTCGTCAGCGTATTGTGCTATTTCGACTCATGGCTCTGTTGGAAAATCTTCCATAAAGACGTTGAATAAGGTGGGGGTTAGTACAGAGCCTTCGGGGACTCCGCTTCCCACATGGTTGAGTGTAGATGTTTTCCCCGCGACTGTGACTTTGAATGTGCGGTGTCGCAAGAAGCTGTGTAGGATGTTGACCATTTGTGTTGGGAGCCCCAGGTGGATCAGTTTGTAAAGGAGTCCGGCGTGCCTTGTCATAGAGAAGGCCTTCTCGACATCCAATGAAACCGCAGTAGTGAAGGCGCCTTCCTGGAAACCCAGGGCAGCAGTCTACACCACACGCAGCAACTATTGGACTGTCGAGTGCCCAGGACGGAAACCAAACTGATTGGCGGGAATGGCTTGAATGCCTCCGAATATTGGGGACAAGCGGGAGAGAATCAACCTCTCGAGAACTTTCGAGAGGGTGGAAAGGAGGGTAATGGATCGGTAGCTGTAGGGGTGAACCGGATCTTGCCCAGGTTTCAATATGCAAATCAGTCGGGCCTCTCTCCACTCTCGTGGAAAGTACCCAAGGATGAGGCACATACTGAAAATCCTAGTTAGGAATAGAACTACGTTGAAGGGAAGATGGTGGAGCATTAGGGGTGTCAGCTCGTCCGGCCCCGCCGCCTTTTTTGGTTTGAGACGCTGGAGTGCGCCTTGGACTTCGCTGGGACGAATGGTTTGGAGTCGAAACGCGTGTTCAGGAGGGCGGCGTAGGAAACGACGCACCTCCCGACGAACACATTCAGAAAAGCTGTTCTCCTGGGGGTCATCTCTTGGACATAAGGTACGTTCAAGATAGTCAGTGAAAGCGTTTGCTTTGGCTTGGGGATCGTAAACCAGGCCTTGGGTGCCATGGATGGTGAGGTATATTGACCTCTGTGATTTCTGAGGGCTTTGGCTATCCTCCACACGTCGCAATCCTCGACGCGCAATCTGGTCATGTTGTCCTCCCACGCTTGAACCTTGTGCTTGCGCAGTCGCGCACTGACCTCTCGACACAGGCGTCTTAGAAGCGCTCGAATATATGGCGTGCGGTGACGCTGGTATAATCTCCGTGGTGCCCAGGATCGTCTGATCAGAAGGATGATGTCCAAAAGGAGGACATCAGGATGGAGGTAAGCCGACGAATGGACTGTCAGGTTGTGGGTAGTCCGCTTCACAATGGAAGTAAAGGATGAGATTGCATTCTCCAGGGTGGGTATGCTTGTGATTCTGGGGTTTTGCGGGATGGAAGTGCGGCGACAATTCCTGATGCGTTCCCAATCTACCTCTCGCCTTTGAAGAGAGATGTCATGACTGCCAAATCTGGTGTTGATCTCTGTCAACACCAGATTATGATCTGAGTGTAATGCAGTGTGATGCATTTGCCGGTGGAGGCGATGGGCGCTTATTTATCCCTCGGAGGTTCTGGCCCGCCCACTTACTCCTATTGGCTGATGCTGTGCCCTATCCACGTGCGCTTATCAGTGTCTGACAGACAGTGTGCAGAGGTCTGCCATTGTCTCTATTTAAACTTTTATGTGTTTTGAATATTTCAATGCTTTCTCTAATAATTCTTTGTCTATAGTTATTACATTTAGCTAGTAACTTTACTTGATCAAAATCTATGTGGTAACCTGTGTTTATGGCGTGTTCCGTGAGTGCTGATTTTTCGGGTTGATTTAATTTTTGACTTCTTATGTGTTCTTGTGGTCTGACCTTCGCTGACCTGCCCGTTTGTTCCACATATGATGCACCACAGTCACAGTCAATTTTATAAATTCCTGCATTGTTCAGAGGGTCTTGTTTATCTTTAACTGGTCGCATGAATGATCTAAGTTTTATGGTGGACTGATATCTAGTTTGGATGCTATGGTTCTTAAGTAGTTCTGATATTTTCTCGGGTGTTCCTTTTAGTTAAGGCAGCCATGCTATGGTTTTGGATTATCAAGCTGTATTGAACTTTGTTTCTTACATCGACGGATTTCCATTTTTAAGGCCGGTTACCAAGAGGAGCTGAACTGAAATCCAGCATCACGATTAAGCGTGCTCCTTTCAGAGGAAATCGCTAAAGCCTCCTTAATCCTCCGCTCCCAGTAACTGTTACATTTTGCCAAGATGGTCGTCTCCCGAATGTTGGCTCTATGGTCGTTATCAAAATAATGCTTTGCCAGCCCAGACTTCTCAGGTTCCATTAAACGAATGCTCGATTCATGTTCGATTATTCTGGTAGCGATGGTCCTTCCGGTTTGTCATATATACGGTGTCCCACATAACGAAACATAACATAACGACGCCAGGAAAGCTTCAGGTCCTATTATTGTACACTGGTTTGCAAAACCTAACAAGGGAACTATCGGTATACTCATACCTGTACGGGCTTGAGGGTTTGATGACATCATCTTTGCCAAAAATCGAGTGTGGAGTATAGCTGGAAGTACCCGAAAATGATTCTTATAGTCATAATAACACAGCATTGTACGGGAGGGTTTGTTTAACCCTCCGGGTATACACATAGCATATGTAAGGAGCCTGATGAGGGATGTCCAGCAACTACTTGGAAGTTGTCTATTGTGGCACCTTCTAGGCTTCACTTTTAGGCGTTTCGGTTCCACTCCGTAGCAGATTTTTGGTACACATGGCTTATACGTAGCGGGCATTATATCATAACATTTTCGAGTAAGTAATAATAGAGAGAACTGCTACGGTAAGCTAGCAACTAAACGAAGTATGCAAAAGTTCATACGACAGACATATGATAGCTCCCTATATTTACCGAAACGTAAACATGGCGCTTAGAAGCTCCGAAGGGGAGGGGATCCGTCCGCTTCCGCCTCCGAGTTGCAGACGCTGCGGACCCTTAGCACTGGTGCTACCTCTGACGTTACTACAGGAACCTCGCGCTGAACTCCCAAGCCCCTCCCGTCGGGGAGTTGTTCAGATTGGTTTGGATTCGAGGGGGCAGTGTGTTCCCGACACCCACGGGGAATTTGGTACCTCCGGCCAGGCTATGGCTGCCCGGAGGGGGTTGCCTAGAAACTCCCGGGTACCAACTTCAGAGCTAGTAGAAGGTGTGCTAGATCACCAGGCGGCCCCACCAATGTTTTCGGTAGTCTTCCCTGCGGGTTTGACGCGCGTAAGTGGCGTATCCACTTCCTCTCATCTTGACGTAGTAGTCGATGGGGGGTGGGGAGCTTTTTAGACTCAAGGTATTGCCCCATGGAAAGAACACTGGAGTTTTCCATTGCTCCAATGTAGAAGGAGGCCCGCGTCCTTAGTCCTACGGGTCCAGGACTAATGGAAGTAGAGCCTCTGGTTTTAAATGGTGCTTAGAAGGGCTTTCGTTCAGCACGGAGAGCAATGCATGCTCTGGATCCTGTTTCCATGCTGGCCAGAAGGTTGGTAAGGAGTTCTTGTGGTAGGTATTCCATTCCTCCACCAGAGCTATTTGTCCTTGCTGCATGTGGACGTACTGCAATGCCTCTCTCAAAAGCTTCCCACACGTGTTCGATGGGATTTAAATAGGTGGAACGATCAGGCAAGGTGGAACAGCGTATAACCTTTCATTCGAAGATATCCTTCAACTGCGCTGTTCGATGCGGCCACGCATTGCCATTCATAAAAGAAAATCAGGGCTAACTGCACCCCTGAAAAGACGCACATGGGATGGAGTATAGTATCATAATGTGATAAAATGAGACTTCCGTGGTTATAGTTTTAAAGTTTGCTGCCATCATGCAACATTTGCCTCTCCTAAACACCGGGAAGACGAAAACGATCATGTTCGAGGATGATTCTGTGTGCATTACATGTTCCCACCTCTGCTCATACGAGAGTAAGTCGAGAATCAGTACTCGGACTGAATCTGTTCTCATTCGAGAAGAGCACGCAACCCCATTCCTCGTTTGTCTAATTTTGATGCTGTTGGGACCATCGCAAACAGTGCCGCGGATGTGTGGATGTCAAGGGAACACAGTGTACTGGCCGTTGGGCAAAGAACACATCTGTGCTTACGTGCCTAGCAGTTGTGTTAAACGTGGTTGAATCTGCACATGCAGTTTGGATTGGATAGCCCTATGCCTGTTGCACAATGTAGCGGTAATCTACTGCTATATCTGCTGCTATAGTTGACCACCTCCTCTCTTTGGGACAGCTATGCCTGGGTTTGAGAAGTTCTCCATGCACATGAAAGAATTACGTGAGCGATACCCAACGCCTCGGCAACACTCGTCCCTCTTTATCCTTCTACTTTCCGGAAGATTCTTTCGCGTGTGCAATCATCGAAATATCTACGGACTTGTTACAATGAAGAACACCGCAGAGTTCGCTAACTGCCACCAGACTTGTCCTCTTTCTTCAACTGCCACGTGTCCATTTGGCACTAAAATCTGGCTACACTCACACCATGTGACGTTTAACTTTCAGGGTACATGAGAGAGACCTCTGACAACATAACCCCGTACTGTCATTTATTTCCAGCAAGCAGTTCCTATGTTAATTTATCCACCTCGTTCTTTGATTTTGCACACCAGTATATATTTCCTTGTAGATGTAATGCTAGTGAAAGAAGAGACAGTCACTTATTTTAAGAGCTGGTTACCATGTGGTGACTTTAAAATTACGTCCCCTATGAATGTCTGTGAGATAAAAGAACGAAAATTAGGAAATTAAGATTTTGACAATTAAACCAGTAACTGAGATAATCTGGGAAGTGCTTAGTTTCACAGAAAAGGATAATTTCATTTAGTGGCATGCTTTGCAGATGTCTATTTTTGTGTAATACGGTTTTCTATTTCCATTAAGGTGCACCATTATGCAAAGGTCATTCACAATGAAGAGTACTTCAGGCTGTTCTGAGAAAATCCAAGATATTGTCGCGAGGCATTGTTTTGTGCCGGGCTGCGGCCCACACGTATGCAAACGTTGAGAGAGAGAAGCGCGGAAAGACAGAAAGAAACAGAAAGCGCCCTAACCCACGCCCACTCCAAGCGTACGCTAGCGCTTGCCGAGAGGGAAAGAGAGGGAGATATTCTAGATGATTCTTTCCTTTCTCTCAACAACGTGAAAAATTGAGTTACTTCGACAAACTTCGAGAAACGATGGAACGGATATAATTTGCACCACGGGCAGTTTAGTTTCCTGTGCAAATGGGCCATTGCACCCGAACCTGCAACCATTGAGGAGCAACTAGCTATCTTACTTCTTCACCCAACATAATTTACAACCGCCATCCTGTAACCACCACATCCCTTCACGGCATATTTAAGCCCTACACAGGTCAGGTACATGTCTGACCCCCATACGGACTAAAGCTCAGTTCGCCAACGCCTCTGCTGCTGCTGCTGCTGCTGCTGCTGAGTTGCAGTTGCGAGCCAGCAGTGATCAGTTTTCGTGCAGTGTGTGAGTTGTCTGGACGTTTGTATCCGTTTGCAAGTTGAGAACTGAAAATCGTGTACTGATTTGAAAGTTAATTCTTTTGTTTGTTGAAGCTCCGAGAGACTGTGTTGGGGTATGTTACGTCATCCTACTGCAAAGGGCTCTACAATCTGTCTTTGTACTGAAATAAAGAGCATTTTGAGCTTCTGCAAACGGGACTTAATGTTACGAACCCACAAAGTCACAATATACATTTGATTTCTAGACCAAAATATATTGAATTAATGATAGTTTATCCCAAATCCATAGATCACTTTTAGAGCAGCACTCAGAAATTTGATAGCGTTTCCAGATAAGGTGTAATTTGGGGTGAGGGAATTTCTTCCTGTGACAACATTGAAAGTCGCTCTACTTAGAGCAAGTTAGCTTTTAACCGACTTTTTGTATGATGCAGGTGGTTGGCAAATAGCCGACAACGACGGGGCAGGCTGCGTGACTACCCGGGGTGTATCAAATGTGCACCTGCTCTGGAAGTGCTTAACCACGAAGTGACAGGATGTAGAGTTAATAGGGTAGAGTGTTAAAATGAGCAAGGGAGAAGAAAAAGAGGTAGTATATTTTGCTCCCCAACGGCTGCAGAAAGACACACACACGTACAACTCAGAACATACTAATTCTGCTTACTAAATGTAAGTGGTAGAGAAAGAAACATCTGAAAAAAGTTAAGATATTGGGAAATTCTAAGTCATAATTAGATATATAAAAAAATGATTGAGTCACAAAAAATGGTCTTAAATTGTACGGTTTAAGAGATATATATTTCTACTGTAGTTTCTCTTGTGATTTAGTAATTGAAATAGCTATTTGAAATTAAAGTAAAGCATTTGTCAGTATTGTGACCTGGAAATCGTGTGGAGGGCTAAAAAATTTTACGCAACTATATATTTCATAAGCAATTTTAACTGCATTCATTAATGTATCATTGTTTTATGTCCGACGCATATGTACTAGCATATCATTGACCAATTAATGACCTCAGAGTTTTTTAGCGAATGACATTTGTACTACGGAAAATAGACTAGACCAAATGTTCAACAAAAGCAACTGAAGAGCGATTAACTTTACAGCAAAGCAATTTTAAAAGCTTAAATAATGTAGCAAAATGATAATAAAATCTCAGGGAACGTATTATATTGGTAACATTGCGATAAAGACATGCGCTAGAAATGTCATTTATTTCTCGTGGGCATAAATATTCTCAAACGGCGTCCATTGGGCTTGCTAAGGAGAGGTTACGTCGTCATTGCTGTTGGTGCAAGGAAGAGCGACAATAGAGGAATCGCGTCACCTTGTTGTCTAGTGGCTGTTGGGACGGGAGAGGCGTACCTTCAGGAACTGCCGGTAGGACGGGCAGAAAATGTGTGAAAATACTGTTCCATACTGTTCCGGAATGTAAGACGAGAACATTGGACTTCTGGAATGTTGTACCTCTCCCAGCGGGAATGCAAAAAAATGCGATACTAGGTCAGGACTTCAGCAGTAAGGCAGTAATACAAAAGTAATAATGAGAACAGTGTGTTTGGTGCTTCGAGTTGAGTAAGGTTCCGTAGTGCGGAGTAGGTAGGCCTTGGAACAGCCAACGAAGCAGTTCTACTGCGAATATCGCTGTTGTGTTTACAATTGGAATGTAACTTCGTGTAGGAGGTGGGCCTTTGCGTAGGACAAAAAGTTTATTAGCAGCAAAATGGTGTTTGCTAAATACATATAAATAAACGTGGTAGAGAATTCTCGAAGTATTACACTTGTGTAAATGAGAGGCTAATTTTACGTTAGCACTGAGCTAACGGCATATTAATAAATCAAGGAGTTAGAAGTAAACGCTCTCGTTTTATTCACAATATTTTAAGCATCTGCATTTTTAGAGTCGTTCGCAAACGACAATTAATTTATAATTACGGAGATGACAGAACAAAAAGTAGGTCTGAGAGAAGGATGCAAAATGAATCCAATTTTATTTAACTTATTTATAGATGAGATAATAGACAAGGTAAAAGAAGGAAATCAGCACTGCCCGGTAATAGCAAACAAAGAAATTCCTAGACTGCTATATGCTGAAGAATTAATGGTATCTATAACAGCAGCAGCATTGCAGAAGGCAATAAATGAAATCCAAAAATTCTGTAAGGAGTGGGGAATAAAAATAAACATAAATAAGACGAAAGTTATGATCTTCAAGAAGGGAGTTAAACTAAACAATGGTGAAAAGTGGGTACTAACTGGCAAAAGGGTAGAAGTGGTCAATGTAATTGAATATTTAGGTGTAAGGTTGAATAACAATGGAAAGTGGGAGCACACAAGAGAAAAAGTGAAGTAAAAGGAAGGACGGCAATTTATGGGATAAGAGTATGCAAATATAAGCTAGAAATGACTACCAAGTTGTTAGAAGGAGTATATGAAGATCTACTTGTATCCAAAATGTTGTATGGAGTGGAAATCCGGAGAGAGGGTCCCAAAGGTAAATAAAACGGTGGACTAAAACTACAGAAGGTTTTGTAAGGAGCTACTAGCCTTACCAAGATCAGCACCTAGGGAAGTAGCTTTAGTGGAATTAGGAAATACAAGAAGAAATGGAAGAATAATGGAAAGAATTATAGAATTTTGTTATAGGTGTTTGGCCAAAGAAGAAGGGGAAATTATAAAATTATGCATGAGACAGCTAAAAAAATTAGAGGACTCAAATACTTGGTGGGAAGAAATGGGAGGAATTATGGAAAAACAGGAATGAGATATATATGGAGATTAGAGGAAAGGAATACAAGTGATGTGGATAAATTTGTAAAATGCAGAATAGAAGATATAGAAATACAGGAAATATGAGGGGTCTAGAAAATATGTAATCATTACAATTTTACACACAATTAAAAAGAAATTGTGGACGCCAAGCATATTTAGATTACTGCAATAGACTACAGAGAGAAGAGTTCGCTTGAAGAAGAACAGCAACACTATTTCTAAGCGGGATAAGAGGTAGGGAAAAGTGAATATGTGAATTGTGGGGAGGAAAAGAAAGCATGGAATACCATGTAACAGAATGCGAGGAGATTGCAATGTGGAGAAAAATGTTTTAGGAGGAAAAATGGGAGAAAGTAGGGAAGAGGATAGTAGCTAAAAATGTTAACAGCAAGGGAGGAAGAGAGATGAGGGGGAAAATGGGACTATTTAAGTAAAAAGGAGGCATGGAGTTTTAGAGCTACCTGCAGAACAGAAGACCAGGGTATCATGTAAACCAAGGGAGCAACAAGGTAAAGACAAATAAATGTAGCCAAAAGTTGTAAATTATAAAATTTTGGAATATGCACAATAAATAATCTAATCTAATCTAATAAAAAATAACATCCAATCACTTTTACTGCAAAAATGTTTCACAGAAGGAGATCTGACACACATTGCAGGATGCAGGATCATGTTAGCGTCGCTAGTGAGCCAGAATTTCGTGTAGTAAGGGTTAAGTTGCGAGCAGTTAACTCTGCTGATCTGGCTGCTATCGATTTTAAGCACGCTTAAAAACAATTGGTGTGGGTAGGATTTGAATCGCACCCTCAGGATTAGTAAGCCAGATGTTAACCACAAAGCCACCCAGGATTGACTCCCTTTATGCACACCTCGGGGAAAGTTTAACTAATGAGACAAGTGCCACGGTTAAGGGGGCCTTGCAGATTTCAATATGGCATTTGCTTACAGTCAACTGTCTGATAATGTCAAGCTGTATCACCTCTAAAATTACTGACACGCATGTATTGTATTTGGATATGCCATTGATATAACGTGGGAAGGCTCGCTTGACTGCCTTTTATGCCTTCTGGTAATATCCAAGCATCAATTGTAGCTCAATTAATCCAGAGGGGATGACCTACGAATTTGAGAACATTTGCTCTCCCGTTCCCAGTTTCAGTTATCAGGTAATTGATCTGCTGTTAGAGGCACTTCATCACTATCTCCCTCACTTCGTCATTCTATCTTTAGCTATCCTTAGATAATCCCTGGGATACACTTTTTCACTTAATTACTTTTTGACGATCCTAGATGAACATCTGCACAAGAACAAAAGCGGCCGTTACTCCGATATCCCAATTAGTCATTCATTATACTTATAGTTTTAGTCAGAGAGTATTGAGAGGTATGCAGATAATTGCAGTAAATACTTTACACATTACGTAGAAAATGAAGCTAGTTATACTGAAGCAATAAGTATTATACAATTTAACTACTTGTAATAAAAACTTTCACTTATTTTTAAGAAAAATGATGTGGATTTTTCTTATTAGTTGAAATCGATTTTTTAACGTGCAAGGGGAAACCCCAGTTACAGGCGATGGTCCACGTGCGATGGCCGACAGTGTGAGGGTCCCTGTGTCCTGAGAGGGCCAGCATACTCACAAATTAAACCCTCCACGTGTTAGTTTCGTGTATCTTAAATTATTTTACGTGCATTTATTAACTTGCTTGTTAGTGGGGTTCCGCATAGCACCCCGGTTAGTATGTGGTATCTACTAAGCTGGCATGCGTTGCATGCGAGTGCGTCAACGTTGGTTCTTGGTGGTGACCATGAAACCAGGACACTACCAAGTTTTAATCATGCGTAAGTGAGATTGAATATCTATGGCTCAGGCCTTAGTGACCCGTTAGACAGGGATTAGTAGAGTTATGGTTATTAGTTGTCCTACTTATGGTCCCAGTTTTCTAGGTTTGTCAGTGGTCGGTACGTGGCATGCTGTTCGAACAATGTGTTCGGTCGTCCTTTTCTTTTTCCGGCGTGGCCGTTCGTCATTGCCTTTGTCCATGCGCTGCGTCATCGGTGTGTCCTACTCCATCTGCAGTCGCCCGTTGTCTCTGCGCCTGTAGGACACTGGGGCCCTCTAACTCCCGGACCACCTTGACTGTTGTCAAGGGCTTGGAGGGTTCTGTTCGGGCAGCGTTCTGAAAAGAGTCAGTATAAGAAGAAGATTAGTGAAGGTATAATAGGAGTAACATCCTAACTGTCTGTGTCAGTCGTCCATTATTAGGTTGTCTAGGAAGTTCTGTACGTCGTCATCGTCGTCATGTGTGAGTCTTCTCTTGAAAAGAGATAGTGGATGTGCGTGTATATTTATTTCTGTAGTGTAGTTTCCAAGACGTGATACTAGGGGGTTGTGGTGTATCTCTAGGTTTTTATAGGTGTCATAGGCTAACTTCTTAATGAATTCTTCTACTGTGTGCATCTTTAGCTCGCTGTGTGAGGTAAAAGACGATTTCACGAACTGTTGTTCGCGTCGTCAGTCAAAGAAAACCACAGGAGAAAACAAATTCGTCGTTAAGGAAGTTACTATATTATGGTTTTCAGTATTACCAAACTCTAAAAACGAACCAAACTTAAGAACGGAATCAACTGCTGGTATTTCAAAATCCATTACGCGATGTTTATTTTTTAAAATAAAGATCTTATTCCAAACCATTAGATCTATAAGGAAATTGGATTGCTTTAATAACTTAACTCCAGGATTTATATAATGGTTAAACGACCAAAAATTATCTGCTACGTCCGATTTATCAATTTGTTTATACTCAATGTCCTTTTGTTCTGGTGTCCAAAACACGTTTAGATTTCGATCGGGTTTACATTGGTAGGACGAATGTCTTTTGTAAAATGTCTAAAATATAAATACGGGCTAAAGATGTTACACATGGTGCCCCGACTTTGTCACCATTTTGAAGCAGTATTTTTACTTCTGAGTAAATGTTGTAGTATGGTGAAATTGAAGGTCACGTAGATTTATTTGAAATTCCGCAGGTGCTCTGGGATTATTACTATTTTGTAGATAAATTATTTTAAAAACAGTTCTTCCAACACTGCAGAAACAAACATTCTCATCAACGTCAACATTAGTTCTTTCAACTTCGAAAGATATGTTTACAAAATATCATGAACCGCAATGTTTCTGCATACTTGCAGAAACACGTCTATACTCTTCGGAATCTATGAGGGTGGTCTGAAAAGTTTTCTACCTCAACATGAAGATGGCAGCACTCGTGTATAAAGGCTAGTGAATTTCGTTGTTCATCTGTTGACAGTTACTCACCAAAGCTTCAGTCATTTTGGACGCTCATTTGCTATGCAACAGTAGTTTGAGTGAGTTGATGTGAGTGTTTTAAGAAAATGGACAAAATCGAGTACTGAGCTGTTATTAAATATTATTTTTTGAAAGGCAATACGCCTACGCAAATCAGAGATGAGTTGGTCTCTGTATATGGGGACACCGAAATTTTGGGCAGCTGAATTTTAACATGGCCGCAAGCGCTTGGGAGACCATCAGAGTTCGGCACGTCCAAAAACAGAAACTACCGACAAAACGATTGCTAAAGTTCACCAACAATGACCGCCAATTTAAAGTGAGAGAGATAGCAGAGGCTATGAACATGTCAAAAGTACCTGTTTCTCACATTAAATCATCATTTAGACATGAGAAAGCTGTCTGCGCTTTGGGTTCCACGTTTGCTCACGTTAGACCGAAAACGTGTTCGAATGAACATTTCCAACGTTCTTTTCATGCAGTTTAGGATGGATGGATGAGTGGGGTTTAGGGCGCTCAACAGCGAGGTCATCAGAGCCCTTTCGTGCAGTTTAGGTGCAATAAATCCGAATTTTGGCACCGATTTATTACTGTGCTTGGATATACCATTATACGCCCGAAACAAAAATACGGTCCAAACAGTGGACTGCAAAGTGGGAACCGGCTGCGAAATAAGCAAAAACGTTTTTTTACGCTGGGAAAGTAATGGTCACTGTTTCTGGGACAGTCATGGAGTTATTGTAATCGATTATCTTCAGAAAGGAAACACCATAACAGGAGCATACTACTCATCATTGACAAGCTGAAGGCAGAACTTGAGGGAAAGCTGCCACATTTGCAGAAATAGACAATCTTTTTTAACCAATACAACGCACAGACTCATACCTAGGCTGTTGCAATAGCGAAAATCCATGAACTACAGTTTGAACTGCTTGACCATCTGCCTTATTCAGCAGGTCTAGCACCAAGCGGCTTCTTTTTGTGCCATTATCTGAAAATTGTGCTCGGAGGACAAAGATTTTCGTCAAATGAAGAGGCAATCACCTTCGTGAACAATTATTTTCCAGAGAACAACGCCGAGTACTATTTGGATGGGTTACAGAGATGGGAGTATCGTTGTGAGAAATGTGTAGTTACAAGCAGACTATCTTGAAAAATAAAAAAATAAAAATCTGAAAAAATGTCTTGTATCTTTATTAGGTCAGAAACCTTTCACATCACCTATGTAAATGCAAAGAAGAAAATCACCTTCTCCAGTTTCGGTTTTTATATCCACTTCGTTACTATGTAAATCAACATTCCGTTATGCTCCATGGAACAAACCACAATTATATTCACCTTTACATAGCACTACACATTCTGTCATTATTCTTTTAAATAAACATTCAAAACTATTCGACATTAAAATCAATTTTAAGTGAAGTAAAACATTAAATAACTGCTTAAAGCGATTTACATGCATTGGCTGATACGCTACAACCTGATTCGCCGAGCGATTAACTTGAAGTTAATGGTTAAAATATAATAAATTGAAACTAATTAACTAAATATATTATACATGATAATTCCTTAGTAAATAGTAAAATAAAGTCCTTGCCTCTATGTGATGGTTTTGAAATTACGTTCTCTTTACGTGGGAAAAAGTTTGAAAAGAGTTAATTGCGAATTTGAAAATTCATCAACATACACTCGGAAATAATATCGGAAATGCTTACTTCCACAAAAGTAAAGTCCTACATCTGTACAGTTTGATTAATATGAAAGAGATTGAAAAATAAATATATTTAAGAATATTTTAGGATGGTCATAGAGGTTTATGTACTAAGTGTAACACGTATTTTTGTTTATTTTGCATTTAAGTAGGTCTCTTATATAAACTAGAACAATTTCTGGTAAACATTGACAAACCTTCTGGTTATAGTAATCATGATTTACTATTAGCATAAGGGATATTTGTGAGCTTTAATACTTAGATCTGTTATTTTGTAACTGAGAACGTAATTAAAGAAGGCTCAAGAAAACGTGGTGGAAGATTAAAGACTTCTCAATCCTCTGCCAATTAGCGTTTTGAAAACTGAAAGTAAAATGTTTTCAGGCTAAAACGACTAAAGAGGGAATTGGCGTGTTTGAAGTGTGCCTCTATTAAAATCTCTCTTATTTTTACTTCTTGGTATTGACTTAATTTAGTTAGTCAGATCAAAGAGAGAAGTTTTATGAAGAGTTTAGGCAGAATATACATCTGGTTGATTTATAAGCTTTGAGAAATGATGCTGGACTCCTACGTTTAGCAAACATCCTATCAAACTATCCCTGTAATTAGTTTGTTAAACGTTCGGAGTACAACATAGTGGTTTAGAAAACATAAATATTTGCTCTAGGATACCCACAACTTTAAATCAGCGCCACCTGCACTGAAAAAAACCCTGATAATACCAAACTGTACAAAGAATTCCTATATGTTAGTTTCTCAACCGATTTTCTTCTACGAAATATTCCTACCAAAACTAATTTGATGTGTCTATTTCACCTTAATCAAAGTAAGCCTTTAGAAAGACAATTGCTTTTTCCGTTGAATACACGAAAGGAATAGAACTAAAATGACAGCCAATGTTGCTTAAAAGTCATGTTACTGCAGGCTCAGTACCTTTTCCATAATATCCTTTGTATAGAAACTTTTTAATCTGCGATCACTCTCCTGACACTATGTGACTTCGTGTGTTCGTAAAATCAAAAAGTCCGGTTTGCAGCATTTTAAAACACTCTTTATTACATTAATGCGCAGAGGATCTACCCAAATGTACGAAGACCCTGATCTCCTTCTACCCGGGAGCGATGGATAACTCCGGGGCTCTTTCCATAGGGCAATACCTGGTTTCCAAAAAGGCCTCCCATCGACAGCAACGTCAAGACGGCATGGAAGTGGATACGCCACTTACGCGAGTCAACCCCGCAGGGAAGACTACCGAAAACCTTGGTGGGGCCTCCTGGTGATCTAACACGCCTTCTTCTAGTTCTGCACGCTAGTACCCGGGACTTATGAGGCAACCCTCTACCCCCTCCGAGCCCGCCTCGGTAGCGTAGGAGGTAGCGTGTCTGCCTCACTTTCAAGAAGTCTCGAGTTGGAAACTCGGTCAGGATGAGTTAACCGGATAAGGTTTTCCCGGAGTTTTCCCTTATCCAGAAAGACGAATGTCGGGCAGCCCTAAGCTCCATGGACCTCGGACTCATTTGAGCCACATTTCACATCAGGTAGGTCGGCCACAAAACGAACCCGCACCTCCCGAATGCGGGCCACAGAATTAACCGAGAGAACCCTAGCGTTCGGCGACACCAAGAGTATGTACTCGTATATGAGATCTATTAGTAGTTCATCGGGAGAAATACGAATCAGTTGGAGAATTTGATCTCATGCTGGTATCTCATGGGTCAAATCTTGGCTATGACATTGAATATTTTTAGTCTGACTCTACCTATCCAAGTCTTGCTGGAAACAATGCTAGTGTGCAAGAACAATCACTTCCCAGTTCACTTATTATTTTCCATTAAAATTATCAGCCAGCTTAAGTGATATCTATTTTCACACATACCCATTCACGCATAGCAGCCGGCAGTAAATAAATGAAAGGCAAAGAAGTTGGAGACTGCATCAGATATGAGTGTCAGTTGATAAGTCCCGGGTATAGCATAAGAAGGCGCCACTGGGCGAATTTTATGGATAGCATCATACAATTTAACTCTGGACTAGTTATAGGTCGACAGCTTGTTCAGTTTTTGGATGACAGCATTTTAAACAAGACAAGTGTAGAGGTTTCACTAAAATAGATGATTTGGAAAAACAAGCAGTGCGTAAGTACTTCACTTTAAAGGTTAATGCCTAAAAAAATAAAGGAAAATATGGACAGTACACTGAATGGCTCTCTCCCTTCATATATAGTGACTGAAAAGTGAGTTGTAGAGTTTAAAATGGGATGTGCGAGCACCAGTGATGAGGCCCATTCTGGACATCATGTAGAAGTGACAACTCCAGAGGTAATTGAAAAAATTCTTCAAATATAGCCCACAGATCTGGAAGGCCACAGATAAAATTGTTTGATATAGCAAAGGTGCAAACATATCAAAAGAACGTGCAGGTAATATCTTAAGTAAGGCTTTCAGAAGGTATGAGTTAGATGGGTTCCGCATTTGTTGACACCTGATCAAAAGCTGCAAAGAAAAACTATTTCAGTTAAGAATATGGAGCTCTACCGCAAAGAAGCAGTGGATTGCACCAGGTGAACCAATTACAAAAAAGGGAAAGTCAATTTTGTCAACTAACAAGGTTATGGCAAGTATTACTGGGATGCACAGGGATTCAGTTTTATTGATTACTTGAAAAAGGGTGAAAGTATCACTGGTGACTACTACACAAGATTTCTGCAACGTTTGAGGGATGAGGTAGAAAGAAGATGATTTAATTTGTCACAGAAAATGTCTTATTTATTAACGACAATGCTTCGGCCGACTGTTGAGTCATTGTAACGGGAAAAGTGTGCGAATTTAAATTCGAATCGCTTGAACATCTGCCCTATTCGCCAGATCTAGTACCCAGTGACTACCAACTGTTCCCGAAATTCAAAAAAATTTTGGAGGACCAAGATATCATGGCAACGAGGTGGTAACTGATGCGATAAACAGCTATTTTGATGATAAATCACACTACAGAGGTGGGTTAATTAAATTAGAACACAAATATGACAAATGTTAAGCGTTTCTGGAGATTATTTTGAGAAATAAAGAAACAACATTATTGACAGTCCCGGGACTTATTAGCCGACCCTCACTTGCTGCACAGAGGTGATGTATCATGTAATTGTTTCCTTGTGAACTTCTAAATTTCTGCTTCTTACTTGCAGAGCAATGTTGAACTTTGTTTTCACGAATCACTCTGGTTTTCAAGAACAGTAATTTTCCTTGTTCCCAAAACTTTTAGATGTGGTTTGAATTATTAAACAATGAGTTTTGCAGAAGATACGCTGTTTCTCAGCTTCTCATTATATTATCTTAAACACTCCTGCAACTGGGTTAGGTACATCAGTTGAATGTGATGTATTGTGGCATCTGTTACATAGCAGTTTCACTGGAGGCTGTCAAGGTTTAGCATAGAACGTGTATTCTCTAACAAATGTGGTTCTGTTACATCCATAACATCTGCCTTCTGCTTTTCGTTTGTTTCAACTGCCCCACACTTTCTATGCAGAGGAAGCAGACAGCTGTATTTTTTGAGGTCACACAGCATTCACTTGACTAATACGAGGCTGGAACCCTCACACTGTTCAAATAAAATATACGATGGTGAATTAAAATAAAATATGGAGACGAAAATTCAACAGCAGAAAATTAAACAAGCCTGCATTCCCCTAGTGATTTGGACAAACTACCAAAAAAAAACCTTAGTGTAATTGGTATATAATTGGGATGAAAACCCGTTACCTCTCGAATGCAAGACTCAAGCTTTATGCCGAGAGCCACCCCGCTCGATGTAAGTGGAAGACTCAGGTGGCAATATGCCTCAGGAGATTACTGGAAACAATCCAGAAAGCTTCATTCATTGGCATTTTCACAACCGCTAGTGCACTCAAGCGTAAAGCTAAAATCACCAGAACTTAACTGCAAAACACCGAGCCGTAACGTACGTAATGATGCACTGAAATCATCGAGGTGTGAAAACGGACCTTAAAAATGAATGTCGGCTATAAAGCCTTCTAAACGAGAAAACGGAATTTTTTACTACTTTTTTGTGCAAAACTGACACTCGACCGAATTCAGCGCTGAAGTACAATCGCATATACAATGATTATAAAGTAAAATTTCAGTTTAGTCGATAGGTGGTAGGTTCTCTAGCTTATGTTTCACTCCAGTCACAGTCCAGCAGTTTAGGAAGCATCATTGACTTCACTTGAATTGACTTGTGTAACGAAGAAGTTGAGTTTTTATTGCCCTCAATACGGAAGTGTTATAGGTTTATTATATTGCCTTCTATCATTTTAACTTAAATGACACACTTTGTCAACATTTTCTTAATCTGGCAGGACGGTCCGGCCAGTTTAATGGACCGCCTCAAGACCACGCCAGGTGGGATATTGGTTGTACTCTACTGCCGGAAGTTTCAAACTGGTAAATTCTATGGACCCTGCGCTCTGCTCTGACTTGGCCGTTTGGAGTCTGCCACCCTCTGTCTATCATCACCTCATCATTTCTCCTCAGGGTGACCCCTTTGGGGCATAGATAAAGAGATCTGTCTGGCCGAAGTGCCAAACCCCTTCCCTATATTCTATCCTATCCTATCCTGCCCTATCCAATCCAGAAGTATCATCGTTAATTTTCACGTGGTTTCACATCTACATTATAAAAGCATCTTCTTCTAGCTACTGAATAATGAAATAAATAAATGTGTGTTCACTTGTAGCCACAAGATGGAGCCATCAAAACGAAAATGTCACACTTAAAGGTTGTAGCATGTTCGGCCACTCACAAGGAAAATCCCTATCCAAGGAATGAGCAGGAATTCACTAAATAGACGAACTTCGTTTCCAAAACCTTATAAATCTCTTCCAAAATTATATACATTACAAAGCCCATGTGTTTATTTTACATGCAACTTTCACTGGTATAGACATTCCCCATTTCATCCAAAGATACATTTGTGCGTTCTTCTGCACATGTTTCCACTGAGTGTTTGTCTTAGCAAAGTGAACTACGATAATAGTTTTGTTGAATACTCACCCCCAAAATATGTGAAAAAGGAGAATTTCGAATAGGCCGAAAATAATTAATTCTAACACTGTAATCCTACCACCTCTGTCGCCCCTAATAGATGCCTTGGACGTCTCCCGGAGTATACTGTAACTTTGTGGGTTCGTAGAATTAAAACATGCCGAGTTACAGAAATTAAAAGTCTCCTTTATTTTCGTTGAAATACACTATTCAATTCTCACGTAAGAACATTAAATCACATATGCACAGTCTTACAAGGTCGATCACAATAACAGTGACAGCAGATTACATATTTAGCTCTTGTTACAACAACAGAGCTAGCTATCTCTCATTTCACAACTGCTTCACAACTACAACTGTCCTGCTAGCGTGCCGCAATCCCTTTTATATCTCTATTCATGATTACCAGACTGTTCTGTCAATCACTAGACGTTTCTGGCAAACAAGGCATCTAGTTACATAATTCGAACAGTCTATCACCTTCCAGAAACGTAACTTAATCTACCCGGCGAGGCCTTTGTCTCAGTTATCCTGATGGCCGGCGTTATCTGTTTATGCAAGCACGTTATCTCCGTGAAACCTATCCGTCTATTATGTTCCAAGGTCCCTTATCGCGATCGGGTTCGCGACAATACAGACCACCTGGCTTGCCTTAACCCGGAGTCTCGGGATTTTCTGATTCTGCTGCTAGAAGCTCTAATGTAGTGCGAACGCTATAGGCGATTACACTTGTCAGGGCTGAGGTCATAAGTTGAAGTATTTCATGGGAAATGGCTACAACTCCAACGGAATCATTTAGAGTGCTTGAAATGGCAGAATAGCCCCCTCACCGACTAAAAGGTTGTTGGTGTAGCCTACTCCTCCATCCGCCTACATTGATGACGATGTCTCTTTACATGTATAAAGGAGAATTTCTCTGGTTCTACACCGTCACTGCAGCTAACGTTATCTTCTTTTGGAGGATTACTGACAGCTTTGCCACATTCTCCACTCACTGAATCATGGTATCAGACTGGCTGGTGCAAGGCCCTGACCGTCCTGGTTTGTTGTCACACGATATTCTGCTTTCATTGAACTGTCGCACCCAAGAACACACATTAGACAAATCCATGGTACCATCACCATATGCCTCACTCAACTGGCGATGAATTTCATTATGTGTCACACCACGAAAATGGAGAAAAAGAATGATTTCACGCTGATTTTCCAATGAAAACGTCGCCATTTTAAGTATCAAAAACAGTCCTAGCTCTCCGTGTTGCCAATGGAGTCCTATGCACAGCACAGTGCTGCCATCTCTGTCACGCATTCACAGAGTCCACGTAAATTTTAGAAGAAACCAGAAGCCCTTATCAGGTCCCAGTCCTGAAAAATTAGGAGGTGTTATAACTTGAACGCACCTCGTGTCGTTCGATGTGGGGGCCTAGTAGGTATCAATGACCCATTCTTAGTCGAAATCAAAGTAGTTTTGTGCACAGTAATGATTGTGCCAAAGATAGAAGGCCAGAGAGTTAAGCGACAGGAAGTTCACTGAAAACAGAACGAATTAAGGACTCCGATGGCCAGAGTGAAAGGATGTGTGGAGGTGAACCAAATACTCGTTCCGTACTACCTTGTTTTAATAGCAATGCGCCCTGAATTACAATGTGAGTGCTGAGAACGCCAATCGCCCATAGCATCTAATTGAAATTGAGTTTTCCTGTCCAGAGCACATATCTTCTGTCTGTACGCGATCGTGCCGTGTTAAAGTAAGCAGAACTGATTAGAAATATGGGACACGACAATGCCTTTGGTGCTACTTGAGTGACATCTACTGTTTAACTACACAAGTGCTCCAGCTCTACCGTCCGTCTCAATTATGGAAAGTTGTCAGGGCGCATGCATTTTTCATCTAAGTCATGATGACAGCACTTTAATCTGCTCCCTCTTTGATAGCACCTCACCCCTTCTTTTATAAACAGCTCTTAACATCTAACGTCATATCGGCGCCTTTTCCTTTCTCATTGACAATAATGTTCACACTTCTTTTTCTTTATCTTACACCAGTATTGCTATACAAGTCATTGATAATATATTATATTCAGGACATTCACCTCCGTGAACACGAGCAGTCAAGTCAAAGTGAGTATTCCAACCAAATAGTCAAATTTCAGTGTATTAAAAGATATTGATTACAATATGGGGAACATTTATGAAGATAACACAGTCGCTCCTATAGCAAACTCAGACGTTATAAATGCATTAAAAGTACTTTAAGCAGGGAAAGTTGGCACTTTTTATTAAAATGTAATGATATCACGTCATTCAATAGCCAATTTTGGTTTTAAGACATTGATATCTTTATACCTTGATGCTCTGTATTAAAATTCCACGTGAGACAGAATGCAAAGCTTTGCATCGAAATAATACAGAACAATGTTTTGTTTATGATTGATCGTTATTCTAAGCGTGTTTCCGTGCGGTTTGAGCCTTCGAGTTCAAAGGTTTTCCTTGTAAGTGTATATACAATCAGCTTTTACTTCTTGAAATGTATTTTTGATTTTCAAACCTTAATACTGCATTAAGTACATAATTCTGAAATATTGCAGTCCTAAAACTAGGACTGATTTCAATTTTGTGAGAGCTTCAAAATAAGCCTGAATAGTTCTGAAAATGGAATATTTGCTTCCACATAATTTTTTCATTATCATATTAGTATAAAAGAGTGCTAAATAGTCCGTAGTTATGTTTAAATTTTAGAGGTTGTGTTTTCAAATTGAAGATCACCTGAAACATTTCACGAAACGTAACCCTCTATTAGTTCATTATAATATTCATTAAAAATGTGCTATATTTTATAAATTGTTAGAAATATTCCCCAGTTATGTCCACTCCTTACACAGGAGAATGAAATTGAAGTTAATGGTTTACACGAGGATGGGTCAAAAAGTAATGCTTCCAATTTTTTTCTCTTTTAATTATCAAGAAAATTGAATCCAATTTACATAGCTTGAAAACCACAACATTGACGATTAATTTGTCACCATTCAATATAATCTCCGTCCCTTTCCACAGCTTTGGTCCACCTTTCAACCAGGGCATGTATTCCAGTGTGGTAAAACACAGGGTCTTGCTTCCTAAGCCATTGAGGCATGGACGTTTTCACAGCCTCCTAATCTTCAAAATGAATACCATGATGAGCTTCCTTTAGTGGCCAGAACAGATGGAAGTCTGATGGTGCCAGGTCACGGCTGTATGGGGGTGAAGTAAGACTTGCCATCCCAGTTTCTCAATATCTGCAGTGGTGTAACGGCTGCTGTGTAGTCTTGCATTTTCATGCAAAAGAAGAACGTCCGCCATAGTATTTGTTGGGCGAACTCGGCGAAGACGTGCTTTTAGCTTTTTGAGAGTTCTGACGTATTGGACAGAATTTATTGTGCATCCCTGCTCCAAAAATCAATCATAAGCACACCCTCTGCATCCCAAAACTCTGTCGCCATAACTTTCCCTGCCGACCGCTGAGTTTTGAAATTTTTTTTACTTCGGTGACGTTGTGTGATACCATTCCATTGACTGCCTTTTTGATTCAGGTTCAGAAAATGAACCCACGTTCCGTCTACAGCAACAATTTGTTCCATTAAGTCCTCTCCCTCCAAAATGCAGCGCTGCAAGTATTCGGAGGCTATTGTTGAACAAGCTTTTGAGTAACCCAGTTTCTGAATAATTGTCATCACACAGCCTTTACTGAGGGAGGCAATGCGACAAAATTTACGACGATCACCACGAATGATGTCATCGACTCGCTGAATGTTGCATGGAGTCACTTCAGTATCCGGCCTGCTGCTTCACTTTTCATTTACTAATGGTGTTTGTCCTTCAGCTTCGTTACAGCGACGAACCCATCGTCTAACAGCGCTGACATCCACTGTTGCATCACCATACACATTTTTTTAGCCTTTCGTGAATGTGAATTGGCTTTTCACCTTCCGCAGTCAAAAGTTCAATCACAGAAAGCTGTCTAATATGAATGTGGATGTCAGCCATTTTGCAAGATAATGCAGTGCTGCTACCTGTTAACTTAGGAAGTTACTACTTCAGGGGATTAGAGAAGAAGGTTTGAGGAATTGCAACAAATTAAAAGTTTTCACATAACTTACTTATTTAAGGAAAAAAAATAGGAAGCGTTACTTTTTAACCCACCCTCGTAATATGCTAGTATAAAAATACAGATGTGTAGTACACACATGACTTTCTGTATTCTTGCATGAACTAATTTTAGTACAGATTATACAATTAATTAACTTCACGTTAATCCATATAAATATCTCATTGTTGATATGCGTGCGAGGGAATGTATGATACACTGGACCAGGGGTGAGAAGAAAGGCACAATAAGTGTGAATGTACCCTGCCCTTTGCCCCGCTACTCCCTAGGCACAGCTAGACTGAAAAACTAAATCAGTTAGTCACCTAGCCTCCTATCAGTGGAGCGGTGGATTTTCTAACACATGAGCGAACAATGAATATTTGACTGGGACTGAGAGAACCTACTTTGTTCTTCACGATTGTAAAGCACGATGTTTGATATGTCTTAGTAATATTGAATACATAACGAGGCTCTCCATAAGTACACGTTTTATGCACCTCATACTGAGGTACATAGCGAAGACAAATTGCCAGGGCAATACTCGACAAGAACCACTCTCTGTGAAATTGGCTACTTTGAATAAAATTACGCTTTTCTGCTCATGTACTGCGACACAGCAAGTTTCAAAAGCTTTTTACTATCTGAGACTTGAAATATTTGGATTTACCATACGAATGCCAGGTAAAATGTTGAAGGAATATTGGAGCTGCAGAGAGCATTTCACATTATTTTTAACAAGTTAGTGACATTTTAAGTTATGGAACTTAAGGATAAAGTATTTTATTTGTCATTTAGCTTTTCTAAGCGATGTAACTTTTAACCTCAAAGAACCTAACCTTAGTTTACAACATAAACGCAATATGCTGATACATTTAACAGATTGTATGAAAACATTTATGGAGAAATGTGTCAATGTGAAAAAGAACTGCGCCAATTTTAAATGGGTGTGTGAAAGTTCACGGTATAATACGAATCAAAAATAAATTACTGTATTAGAGGAACAGTTACAGGTGCTCTGAACGTAATTTGTAGACATGCGGTGAAGTTTCGGTTAGGTAAACATTTTCAATGCGCTTCCCGCTTAAGCCATCTATTTGCAGCCGCACATTGGAGCACTAATATTTACGAAGAAAACAGCAAGGAGAACAATGGTGTAATTTAGGGGACCATCATTATGGATAAGCTAAGGTCTATCAACGCATATCCTAAACAATTCAATGTACTTTTAGATAAACTGTGTTGTTTAATTTTGAGAATATATTGTAGAAATTATTTACATGTTTTGAGCAGCATGACCCCTGCATAGTTCTACAGAACTCCTTTTTGACAGCTTAAGGTTTGACTAAGGTCAGTAATGAGGAGAGATAGAGAGAGAGAAAGAGAGAGAGTGGTTTCTCACACAATGGGCAGTGTAGCATTGTCGTTAAGTTCTTTATCCATGTTGTGTAGTGCCATTAGCTCTTTTTGTACTTTCCTAGCCAAATTCTACGTCACAAACTATATATTTGATTATACGGCAGAAAAATAATGGGTAGCGCAGGGTTGAGCAACGAGATACTCCCAGGGTATGCGTGGATGTTTATGAGTAGGAATAGTTATAATGACACTGTAATGCAAGTTTCAAACTGACTTAATGACTGCTTCTTTTGATCATCACATCAAACTCAAAGTTGCCGACCAAGGCTATCAATATTTCACTTTTCAGAGTTACCGTATATAGAATGCTTATTATGCGATAACACTTAAGTCGTTACGTATGAACTGACACGTATCTTTTCTCATCAATTCTGGTCTGCCCTTGACCAAGGTAGAACCAGAGGACTGTATTAATGGCCTGCTAACTACGGTCTGTGTGTCCTTACTGGGCACAGCTGCGTGTGTGTGTGACTTTCACCTCTCCAGAAACCTCTTTATTCATTCAAAACGCCTTTGTGACTAGGGATCATGGACAAATTTGAATATAAGACGATTCTTGAAAACAATGTTTAAAACAGTGCAGAGGAGCTTGAATTAAGGTGCGATTATTACTTCCAGAAGGACAATGATCCGAAGTATACTGCTCAGATTGTTAGGCTTTGGATCGTGTACAACACTCCTCACACTTTGAAGACACCGCCCCAATCTCCAGATTTAAATCCTATAAAGAATATTTGGAACGGACTCGAGGAGCGTGAGAGGAAGCATCACATCAGAAGCAAGGAACATCTGAAAGAACTTCTTCAAACAGAGTGGAGAAATATGGACTCTGCAGTCACTAAACAGCACATAACAGACAATGCCCAAACGATTATCAGCAATAATTCACAGAAAGGGGATGATAACTAAATACTAGTTGTTCTTTGTTCGAATATTTAAGTCCAGATGTAAAGTAACCGTTCCTTTTCTCCTTGTAGTAAAGGTTAGTTTCAGTTGCTATTTATGAGTATATATGTTTCACGGAAGATTCAAGTTTATTTTGTACCAGTTGTATTTGCGTATGCTTACTCTGAGTAGCTTTTAAGATAATATAAGTAATATATATATGTTTACGTTCGAATATTTATATCGGCCTCTGCTAATACCAGACCTTTGTTACTGGAAGTGCAATCCTTTCTTTAAAAAAAGTAGCAAAATTTTTATATCAGATTTTCTTTAAGGAACCAAATTAATACGAAATACTTTAAAACAAATTTTAATACTGTTTATTAGCACAGGTGCGGTAACTATGTTTTAAATTGTAATCATCTGTTGTTTTGAAAGGTAGAACGTATTTTATATTTAAACTTCTCAGTACCTTTATGTATTGTATTTATTTCATCCTTTGGAACATAATACATATGTTATAGGACATGTCAGTTCAAGGTACATAGATAAATATAAAAAGTTACATAAGACTAAGAACTGTAACAGATACAGGATCCAATAAAGGTCTACAGTAGAAAAAGCATATAAATATTGTCAATAGATTATTGGTTACAATTTCTGACATAGTCCATTTTTCATCATTAATACTAATTGTACATTGTCAATTCTACAACATTAGAATCTAATTTACAGAAACTAATTTACATAGTCAATTACAGCATTAGAAACTAATTCTACACATGATTCCTTAATCAGCTTACTGAATTTATCACTTTCAAGTATAATTAAAGCTGCAATGTCATAATTAATTTAAGTTATATAAACATTTATTTATGTGGAAAGCCTTTAACTTCCATTTAAACTGCTGTTTTGAGTTGCTAGCTATTGATTTAATATCAGATGGCAGTTTGTTGTAAAGCTTAATTCCTAGTATATGCACATCCTTTTGAGAGACAGTTTTAATTACACTATCTCTATAGTAATTCATATTGGTTCTGGTGTTATGTTCATGTACCTGACTGTTTTTAACTGGATTACACTTGTCCACAATAAACTTTATAGCTGTATAAGCATACAGCGAGTAGATGGTGATTGTGTTTTTATTTATAAAGGTATTCCTGCAATATTCTCTTGCTTTTAGATTATACATGACCCTAACACGCTTTTTTGGTAAATAAGCAGTTTATCCATGTGTGTTTTGGCTGCTGAGCCCCATATTTCTATCCCATAGATTGGATATGGATAGATACATCCATAGTATATTAATTTTAGGATATTTGTTTTGTTGTACTTGCTAAAATATCTTAAGAGATATAAAGATTTACTAATTTTTCCGCATATGTTTTGATACTATACTGTTTCTGGGTGTCACACAATTCCACGTTGTGGACGCCAATTTGATGCAAATAATTTAATGGCGAACAACGTTCCACTTTACAATATAGTTTTTAGCACTTTTGTTTAGCTCAGAGTAAAACAATGAGGTCTCTCACAGGGTATGCGTAGGTGTGTGTGAGAAGGAGATTTTCATAACACTGGAATGCCCGTTTCCAACTTATTTATTTACTGCTTCTTCTTTTAAAACATCGAAATGAAAGTTGCCGACCAAGGGTTACCAATCTCTGTTTAGAGTTACTGACGGCAGAATGTTTATTACTCGATAAACTTTATTCGTTCCTCATATATATGAACCGACAAATATTCAAGACAGAACCAGAGGACTGCCTTAATCGCCCTCACGCCTCAGACGGTTCTCATCGGCCTGACGCCGAAGACTGTACTGAATGACCACAGTTGCGCGTGTGTGTGTCACTTTCACTTACTGAAAAACTCGTTTTCAACCAAAGATCCATTTGTGGCTGTTTTGTCGCCATTGTAAATGAACCAAAGGATACCCTATTCATATAAGTCAAGTGAGCCCCTTTAGAAATCTGCTCAGGACACTGTTTCTTACATTGCTTTTGTTATAAAAACTTTCCCCACAACTGCTGGACTCAACTGGCCTTGCCCTTGTCGTAACAAACAACCAACATTCCTTTGACATCCATCATGATTCTTTACTTATGGCAAACCTTAATTTCGGTATGTTTTCAATATGAATTATTCAATATGAATTAAATGGAATTATTAACGACAGAAAATTTATGTGAAAAAAGTTTAAAGCTATTTTTATCTAATTATCAATAAGAATGCCACAATTTAGTTTATTGTTATTTCTTATATTTAGTTATAGAAAAGGAAGGCAGCCATTAATTTCAAATTATAATGTGCATTTTACACCGTTATCTCGTAAACTTAGAAATTTTAAAGCATCATTTATGTGTATCAGAAACAGCAAAAGCAGGAAGCAACACTGTAGTGATGGCAAGCGTTTTGTTTCAAGTCTCTTCTTTACAATAATGTTTGTCTGTTAACACAAAGTGGCTCCTCTGAGAAACTTAGGACATCAGATATTGTTTAAAGTTGCGACGAAGTTTGTAGCCGGAAAATAATAACAGCACAAGAGAAGCACCGGCAGCACCCAAGCACTTAAATGCATTCTGTAACATAAATAGCAGTAGCAATATTTAATTCAACTGCCATGCAATTTAATTCTAAAACATTCTATATTTAATGAAAAAGTTCTTCTCTGTTGCTCCCTCTACTCTTACAGAAGCTATTCCGACGAACGCTTATTCCTCTACCTACTTCCAAGTTAACCGAAATATACATTTGCAAAATTGCTAAGTTTCTTTCAGAGACAAGAGCAGTATGGGAATTCACTTATATGTAATATTCAAATCTTTTAAGAGCTGCTTACATATATTAAAAATTTATTCACATGGCATAGGTGGAACATAAATGAAAAGTAACTTACTATTTGAGAAAAGAAAGTACTGGAAAATTCGGCCAATAAGAAGGAGTGTGTATTTCCGAAAGGTTCACTCCACAGGAAAGTGACATTTTATAACTGTCTTAACGAGAATTAAAGTTTCTTGTACAAGGATTGTTTGATTTACTAGTTATGCGAGTTATCCACAATGAAGAGAATTTTCGAAGTTCTCAAGAAATACAAGTGCTGCAAATAAAGTAATATTAATATTGATAGAACACAATATTTAACAAAGTAATAAATAAAATATCATTAGATTCCTTATGTGTAATCAAGCGAAAATACCATGACCTCTTGCCAAATATAAGGGAAGCCGTTGGGTCCGTTTGCTAGTGATATCTGTTGATGACAGCGACGGAGCGCCCCACTGCGCGCAGTACAGATGCCATGTCAGGAAATAGGTGGCTTCGGAAGTATTCCTTCAACTTCGGAAACAGTTTGAAAGCACAATTCCTAATGTCTAGTGAGGCTGTTCATCAACTTCCCAGTGCCACCGTTTCAATAAGAGATTGACATTGCGACATTGCAACGTGCGTTTCACTATAGTCGCTGTAGAATGTTTGTCTCTCAGGCACAGCACTGTTGGAATAACACCCTGGTAGTTTTATGTCGCAACCAGCATAAGCCTCACCCAACAGGGTTCCTGTTGAACTTTGTGGACGTGGTAAACCTGGCTCTTAGGTTCGTGCCCACGTCTCATCAATGGCGGCAATACGCTGCAGAAACTTCGTTGTGGTATCTGTCAAGGTGGATGCCAGTCTGTGTATACCGGTGCCATTTCTCTACTTCAGTAAGTTGACGCAATTTTCCACATGTTGAGACAGATCGTCAATTTCTGCCACACCGTTTGATGACTGATTCCAACCACTGCGGATAATTCCCGGACAGTCCATCGATGGTCTGCGGAACTGATACCATTCAGATGTCAATGTGAACTCCAGTAATGGACGGCCGATCCGTGCGGTTCAAATCCGCAGACTCATTCCGACCCGCAGGAAACGCCTTGATCCATCATTCAAACTTCCTGTGCGGCAATGTGTTCTCGCCACGAGCAACCTTGGTTTTAATCCAGTGACCTTGATCATATTTTTTAAACATGCTTTGGAAAGGTGAAATCGACACTGTTCACTTAATAACACACAAATGCACACTCCACATCGACATTCATTGTCACCTGGTTGTTGTCATTTCCTATTGGCACAGCAGATAACTGCGAGTGTTTGGACTATGTTACCTCTAGTTTATTTACAGTCCTCTTATATTTCAATGTTATTTCAAGGTATACATTGCATTTCTCTGGAGAATATGTTAAACATTCAGTGTGCTAATCAAAATTGTTAGCTACTAATAAATCAAAATTTTCGAAAAGTGTTCCATATTATAATGTAACTTAGATCCAGGAATTTTGTTGAAAATGTTCCTGTTTCATTCTTGGAAGTTATGACACCTGAATATCGATTTTGAGTTTTGCTATCCACACACGCACGCACTTAGACATATCGAAATTTCGGGTGCAATGTTTGCTCTTAATTATTATTAATGAGTAGATAGGAAGTACAGGAAGTGACAAATACTCAACTGATATAGCTTTTAAATATCCCACACGCGCCACTATCTCACAGATTACAGAAGATTGCGGGTATCATACAAATTTTCAGTGGATTATTTTCCTAAAGGCATTGGCGGCAAGATTCTTCCATTTCTTCCAACTCTGGGTTTATAGTTTATGGCTTTTTCAGGAATTCAGTTAGTATTCTTCCTTTGAACACGTTTCTCCCATTGTGTTCTACTGTTTGAAACATGATTTATTCCTGCTGCTTTAATTTTCTTCCTGTTATTATGACTGCATTGTTTACCATGCCCAGCTACTGCGTTTACATATTTCACCTCTGGTGTCTGTATTCTAGTACTATTTCCTTTCGTTAATGCCTATGTTTCTGATTCGTATATCAGAGTTAGTATTTCCATTGATTTTACTGTGGAGCTTTTATGGGCTTTATTTTTTAACATTCCGTTTAATGTGCCTGTTACATAGTTAAATTTATTTCTTTTCTCATCAGTTTCTCCCTGGTACGAGACATAATTCCTAAGCACTTGAACTGTGATATCTGATGTATTATTATAATCTCTAACAATACTTTGTCATTCCACCGAAGACAATAGCTTTGGATTCATTTGCTGACGGTCATATTCCATGTTGTCCCCGAGACATTATTGTGCTGGTGCTGACATGCGCACGGGCGAACGCTGGGCGCTTGCCGAGAGAGAGAGAGACAGAGGCGGGAAGAGAAAGAGAGCGAGTGACGTCTGGATAATTTATTCCTATCCTTGACGCCGTGAAAGGACGTGAGACTTCAGCAGTTTTCGAGAAACAACTGCTCGGAGTATAAATAAGCGGCAAGGGACCAGTCAGTCCGTTAATGAAGTTGCGAGTTGAGTGCGTTCTGTAGTGAATTCTTACGTTTGCTTACGTGTGGCAGACGACCTTGAGGACAACGAACAGCCAATGAAAGTTGGTGGGTTGCATCCGTCTCATTTGCTGTAAAAAGGCAATTTTCTGTGTATTCTCTCTGCTCCACTACATTCAGTGGATTTGACAAGCGCTTCAAAGGATGGTACATTGCCTCTTGTACACCCACCTTCATCAAATACGGTACACACATACAGCTCTGCCCTGTCTTTGATGTGACTCTGCTTGAAAGGGAGTGAAAGAGGCGTAGAAACTCAAATATACATTTAGACGTCTTAAACACCTCCTCCGCTAGTGCAACAGGAACCTTGTCAAATATGTTCAAATAATATGATAATGCTGACTGTAACAGAGGGCATACTGGTACATCAACCCATATTAGAACATTTCTGTAGATTGTACTTTCCTATAGAGCTACAAGTGACGAATGGACTCACCAAAACCACAGTAAAACCTCTTTAAAACCGAACACGATTTCCGGCATTTATTTTTCGTTTACACACGTTTCGCTCTTACAGAGTGTTGTATCTGAATTACGGAAGCTATGGTCGCGCAGTTACAGTGAAGGAATAATATAGAATAAACTGTAAATAAAAATAGGCTGATATGTATTATGTACTATATTTTGATCTGGCTTACTATGACTTTGTGGGCTCGTAGTATTAGAAGTCCAAGTTGCAGAAATTCAAAATATTCTTTGGTTCCGTAGAAATACACTATGGGCAAGCCTTCCACTAGCAGAATTACGTCACATACACAATTACAATCTTCCAAGGTCGTTGACCACAAACAGTTGCTCAGTTCTGATTACACTCCCGTTACGACTCCGTTTTCGACTACTACTACTTACGACTGTCCTTTGGCGATTCTCGGCTTCCTTATGTATACAACTACTGATATTACTAGATATTTCTGGAATATTCTGTAACAGTCAACGAATCGAACGTTCTGTAAGACAATCAAGACGTCACTAATCCCTGTTTCATATAGCCTTGCCCCGCTGACATGTATCACTCCGTCACATTGAAACCTGCAGTAAACGCCATTAATAATTGTCAGTAGGACATAAAATTAAGAATATGAAGGAATGCAAAAATAATGAAGTTTATAATGAAACTGAGCAAGTTGAAACTGAATGAATGAGCAATGAAACTGAAACAAGTTTATAATGAAAGCCCTTCGGCCTTTTGCACTAGGGTTTTTTAAACCAGCACATATACCTTGCAAAAATGTTTGTCTTTCAGTCTTAAAAGTCGTGTCACGCCATACTTGTCGTGTGTCCTTTATTGTCCCAAGTCACTTCAAGGTAGTATATTATGCGACTTGTATCTCGGTAAAGTCTGATTGTCCTTAAATAGCGTATTCGCCTTACAGCAATATCGCCGCTGGAGTGGTAAATTTTCCTGTTGTCTCAATTTCACGTCGCGATATTCCTGCACCTGCAAGTTCAGGGCACAGCTGTTCGACTTCTCTCACTGACAAAGACGGATTCTTCTCTGTGAGTCCATTAAACACTTGCACCACAATTCTTTTTTTATGCCGCTTTGTAAATATTTTCCCTTGCGATGCTTCAGCGAAAAACTGGCGGTAGACTCTGCCATTATACATATAATAAGTACAAGCGCAATAAACGGTCTCTAGAATAATTTAGCTCTTGCACTCGGTACAACACACCTTTGAATGGCAATATATGACTAATCGAGTTCAAAATAAAGTCAGTGATAAAAGTAATATAAAAAAATATGTCATCACTACCGCTAAATCACGTGTTATCGTGCCATGTGCTTGAGAGCAAAGGAACCTCCTCTTTAATTCGTTTAAGAATTAACATGCATTTCAGATAAATCAACTCTGTTGAGTAATATATTTAATTAAAACTGTTACGAAAATATAAATTAGACAATTCTCTTCCAACATATAAAGACATATCACCATGTTAAATAACGAAATAATTTTTACCCCACAACAGTCTGCACCACAACAGCAGCCAATGAGACGTGATAAGGTCACGTGACCGTTAGGAGATACGGGGCAAGCTTACGTGAAACAAGGATTAGAATGTTTCTTTTTATCTAACTCTATCTGCGCCCGGCACTATCCGTCCCTGATCTCTCCGCGCCGAACCTTTTGTGTGCTTCGCCGCAGTCGTGACAATAATACAATAAATGTAGTATATCGCGTAGTTTATCTGTCCGTTTGCAATTCTCTCTTAGCAGTCTGCAGCTGTCGGCACATCAATATCATCTAATTCACCGCACAAAGTATTCAGAAAAAAAATTATTTGGCAATATTTGAAACACTCGAGTCTTCTATTGGGAACTAAAATTGGTTTTTGTATAATTTGTTGCTGTCTCTAAAACTTGAGTTAGAAGCAGTGGTCCCGAAATGGGACGCCCTTTAACACGCGCACAAACAAACCATTCGAATACAACGCAACTTAGCTGTGAATTTTGTGATACGGTTCACATGCCCTCCTCTTTCCTTTAACCACTCGTCTTTAATCTTTTATTCTTTCAAATTCTCATAAATATGAGTTTTTCCCACTTTAAACAGCAACGTTAATTATTTAGCTGGTCGTTTCTTCTTTTCGAGTTCTTCCTTAATTTTTTTTCCTCTTGTGATAATATCTTATGTTTAGAATCCATTTTACAGAATTTGTGTACACAGAAACTATGTTTTTAAAAATCACTAAGGTTCAGTTTATTTCCACTCGTACTTGTCATACCGAAATTAAGGATTGCACTGAGTAAAGAATCGTAATGTATTTCAAAGGAATGTTGTATCTTTGTTAGAGTCTGTTTAGTTAACGCATGTGCGCCTCGGCCGCCTCCTTTGACGAACCCTTATAATCGTTTTACAACCCCGGCCCTCCTTCTCGCAGACCTTTCGGCAAGGTTGCCAACTTTCTCGATACGTAATGGGTATCGTACGGGGTTTCGTCTAAATAAATTATCTTATGTCCATTACTGCGAAACTTCCTTACTTTTGACAAATATATATGTAGCCAAGTTACAATTCTACTGGATTCCATAATAACCTTTATCACATTCAATGTGCGGTATTTGAAACCCAGCTCCTTTAGGAGACCGCGCAAAGTGCAATGCCCATAAGGAAAATCACAAATTTCTTGCAAATGTGCAACCAATTCGTCTAAAGTGGGCGCTCTCCCTTTTGCATAGTATCAATAAATTTCTCGACGAATTAAATTGCATGTAAAATTATCTACTTTAGAGAAACGTTTCCTTTTGTTTTCTCACTTGATCTGCGTCTTTTGTGTTACTTTCGTCACAATGTTTCTTACTTTATTTCTGTGAATAGCCAGAATTTATCAGGTACGTTGCACGACCCCTTACCAAGATTATTTGTCAGCACATATTTATATGTGTTCAAAAGAAGGGCTTGAATTTGCTTAGAAACAGTTCCCGTTATACCTTTTTTTCTCCAGTGATATAACTCGGCCCAGTTATTCACACTATTGTCATCACTTTGATTATTTTCACTTGACTGAAAGTAATCTACTACTTCATTTGCATTTATCACTGCATTTCCCACCCACGGTCTCCACATCGTGACACACAACGAATTTGTGCACGTAATGAAACAGATCAACTGGAAGTTAGAACTTTGGCAACTGAGACTCCACGTGGAGTAGACATGCGCCTGTCATTTCTAGAAAATCAGGGTTGCTATTGGTCCTCAACGACAGTGTTCCATTTCTGAAGTGTGGAGATAGATTTATGGCGGTCATTAGTGGGCGGGTGGGTAGTTTCCTTTGCGAGGCAAACTGCACTCGCGTTGAATAGACAGACTTTACAACACGTGCAGGTGCATAGGGTTGAATAGTTTTAACAAAAGAAACGGAAGAAAAGAGTTTCTTAGCAGCAATTCTTAGTGGGTAACTCTTGACTCCGTTTGAAAGGGCATTGTTGGGACCCTTAATAATGGCATCACCGAGACTAATAATCACAATGGACAAAATAGTCACAAAAGGGTGTTTCAGCGTGAATAAAGGGCTTCAAGAGGTGAAAGTCACACACTCAGCTGTGGATGGCGGCCGATTAAGACGGTCCTCTGGTTCCGTCTTGGGCGAAGGCAGACCAGAACCGATGAGAAAAAATATCGTTCGGTTCATACGTGAATAAAGAATTAAGTGTTATCGAGTAATAAGCATCTACATACGGTAACTCTGAACAGTGATATATTAGTAACCCTTGGTCAGCAACTTCAAGTTAAATGTGATGATAAAAAGAAGCAGTCATTAAACCAGTCTGAAATTTGCATTCCAGTGTCATTAGAACCATCCTTACTCCCATATATATCCACGCATACCCTTTGACGGAACTCAGTGCTCTACCGCGAGAGTACTTCTTTGCTCAAGCCGGCTCTACCAGTTAATTTGTTACACCAGATTACTTGTAACAACTAAACTGAGAGCGAACACACTACAAAACAGTTGTGCCCTTACCATGTGTGTTGGAAGAGAGTTCAGGGAGCTAACGGTTTGCTTTCCCTCTTCCTCGAAATATTACGTTTTATACATTTACGGTGCATGGAACTTGGTTCACCTTCTAAATTGCTTACTTTGTATCACATTACGGGTGGAGTAATCCATTTTAATCAGCTTATTTTCTCCAATAGTTCCAGGAAAGTATTTCCGTTTCAGCCTTAGGCAGACTTGCGGCTTTTACATGGGAAATAGCTGCTTTCTGAAATTTGTTTCCATTTGTCTAGGTTTCTGGCATATTAAGGTTCCGTTTTAGGCAGGTTCAACTGTATTAATTACTTCAATATTCTTTCTTATGAAGGTGCATGTTTATTAACCTATAAATTAGCTACTGAAAACAGTGAAATATACAAGCAAAATGATTAAAACTTTTATTTATTTAATTTATTAGTATGAGTTGAATTCAGATAACTGCAAAAATTATATTTATTAATATGGTTGAATATTGCTAAAGCTAGAAAAGGACTGCAACCTGTTTCCTTTTCTAATATAAATTTTATACTTTAATGTTCTTTAAAACCTGTAAAGCATATGTTTGGGTAACAGCAGCAAAAATAGTGACATATGTATACCAAGTTTTAAAAAATCAGTGAAACGCAATACGTAGAATATATTAAAAAAAATTGAATATCAAAAATATGCTAGAGATATTGCTACTTTGTGGAGGTCAAGAAATTACAATAATTTCTAAAAAAATTGTCTATTTTCTGGTTAATAGGGGTTTTATATACCCACTGAGTTTAATTTGAAAACACATTTTTAATTTTGTACAATTTTCTACCAATTTCAAACCTTTCAATATAAGTGGCGAATTATTTCATGCATTTCAACAGATGCTAAAGGCGATCCGCAGTATACCCTTCTTAAAATTCAATGCAAGTCTGGACTATGAACCTTGCAGCAATGGGATCTCGACCTAATCGATTGAAGTACACTGTAGAACTGCTTATGTCAATAATTATAAGGAGCTGGTTGATCACGTTCAAGCACAGCCAAAATTACTGATGGAAAACAAATATATGAATAACAGTTTATTAAAACTACATAATGAAATGGATAATATACCTTAATTTGAATAGGATTACACATATTGGACTAAACATCTTATATATACATTTCAGAATATCTGGCCTAAGGCTCATAGGATATTCCATACTTAACTTTGGTCTCTAACGCTACACGAGCTGGGTTTGTATTTAAAATCAAATTACATCTGTATTAATTTTATATAGCTCACCCCTATTATTTATAAAATCGTTGTTCAATGATTTAGAAGATGTTTATTTTAATATTCTCCTTAAACCATAATAATTGTTATACCATTTTGGCAATTCTTGCAAACCAATAAAACCTCTTGGAATCAATAGAAAACTCTGAAACATAAGTAACCGTTGACTTTTATAGCTACCTAGAAGGTTTTCCAAGTTTTGAAATGTTTGCATTCAACCCAAAAATTTTATATCAGGATGATTTAAGCAAGCACAAGCACCAGTTTTAGTTCACTTGGATATCAATTAAAAATGTTAAAGGCGAGTATGTGTGTGAATAATGTGAAAGTGCGGCATCCATCCGTCTTAAAGCTGAAGAATTTCAGAAGAAAAGTCGCTTAAATACCAAAATGCCTCACGTCATACAGCAGTTTACAAAGATAGTGCTACGAAAAATTTTGTCCAAATTTTTTTTACCTAAAAACAGATGGATTCAAATTTTAATAGGAGGAGTGAGAGAAACTTTAACCAAAGGAAGAGTTATCTTAAGCAGTTTATCTCCTAATGATATGATATTTCTGGTCTACAAAAGATATGGTCTATGAAATTGCTACTAATGAATGCGGGGATTTAAGCAGCTTATTTCGATACATATCTGTAAAGGTGACCATGCTGGATTTAAGCAGCCCCTTCTACAGATCCAATAAAACTCGAGTGTCTGAGAACTCAACAAGAGCAGTTTCGTTTTCATTGGTTTCGTTTACTATCAATTTTCATTTTACTGTGCATAAATGGTGCGCATTACTATTTTGTTTATTTTTACAAACATTTGAACAAATTCCTTTGCGTATTTTTGTGGTGGGGTATGATGCTCCGAGTTTGAAATATGCAGTTTCAATTCCCGTGGCTAGCCTCTTTCTCTTCCTTGAGTATTTTTACATAACTTTCGTCTTGCGATCAGAGGAATATTGGAGAGCATTATTCATTTCCTATTCAACATTTCATTCCTTCAGGATTTTTCTCTGGTTTCAAGAAGTCAGTTATAGTCAACTTTGTGCTTATTTCCAAGAGGGAGAGAGTGGTGAACAGTAAGGGAGTAGGAACTGAAAGGAGACCACAGAGAGGGGGGATCCCTTAAAACTACAGAGTAAAATTCCCGAAGAAAGCTAGAAACTCGAGGGCCTTCTAGGATCAGGAGGACGAAGTCTTACAGATAGCAAACTCCTTGCCATGCAACACGAAATATCCGTGCTTAAAATTTCAAATTTTAAACAACCAGCGAGAATGAAAGGAACTGAAATTATAAGTGAGGTGAAATGGGGGTCAAGAAACTCAAAAGCTGTCCAAAATATCCATCAAATGCAAGCTGAGAATATATTTTATTGAATCCTCTGTAGGATAATTTTGGATTTCAGTACATACGGCCATATATTCGAATTGCTTGAACATCTATCCTATTTGCCAGGTCTAGCACACAGTGGCTACCACCTGTTCCTCAAAAAAATTCTTGGAGGACGAAGATTTCACAGCAAAGGGGGGGTTACTGATGCGGTAAACAGCTGTTTTGAGGACCATATAAATCACACTACAGAGATGGTTTAATTAAATTAGAACATCGATGTGACAAATGTATTAGGCTTTCTGGAGATTATATTGAGAAATAAAGAAAACATTTTATTTTAAAGCCCGGGACATATCAGCCGACCCCCGTATATATTCTATGGATTTATACCAATGATATTTATATATCACTGAGTGGCAAGCATACCCAACAAAAGATGTGCTTAGGGTATAAAGCAAAATATGACGGTATATAAAATGGTACATTTAACGAAAGTAACATACACTAGCTTCTTCGACAACTTATAAAGGTAATAAAAATTCCAGGACACGTTTCAACGATAAAATGAAGAAAGATTAGAACTTTAGGCTATTTTATTCGAAATACTTTATTCGTGTCCCTGTTGAGCATCATATGAAGCAGGATTTCTATGTTGGAAACACAATCATTCTCTTCTCGTGTGAGGTTTTGCATTTACACATTCGACTGTCACGAATATTGAAACAGACTTAACTTAAATTTCCAAGTAATAGACATCATAAAAGAAATATAATGTGAATTTTAGAACCGATTCAGTTTCATACTTCAGTCCTATCTAGCTGTCATCGCCTTAGCGTATCTATGCTACTACAGTGAGCATTCTAAGGTATCGTGTGCCACTAGTTCCTCGATTAAGAAGTAAGGGCGAGTAACAGGTACAGGTTCTTGTCTTCCAGTATGCAGGAATATGAAGCAAGAACTCATCCATATTCCAAACCATGGTGTCTAAGGTACCTCAACATGTTGTGTGGAATGCAGGTTTAATTCTAACAGACGCTAAAATTTCTGTATCCTACAAAACTGCAATATACATAATTGGAAATTAATTGTTCTTTCAAATTAGCCACGCATAGGCCAGTGAATGGAAAGAGAGTCAGACTAAAAAATTACTTTCATTTGTGTTAACCGCAACGCCCTCCTCGATAGCGTAGATGGTAGCGTGTCTGCCTCACGTTCAATAGGTCTCCGAGATCAAATCTCGGTCAGGGTGAGTTATCTGGGTAAGGTTTTTTCCGGGTTTTTCCCTTATCCTGAAAGACGAATGTCGGGTAACCCAAAGCTCCATGGACCCCGGACGCATTGAGCATCATTTCACTCATTTCATTCATCGTCCGATATGACTAAATGTTGGAGGACGTATATTACAAGCAAACAAGAAAATAGAAAATAAAATAAAAAAATAAAAAAAAACCGCAACAGTCCAGTCCTCCCTTGCTTGCGGCCATCAATAAACTATGCTCTAGCAATCCTGCAAATATGTTCTGCCGAAATAAGTAATATCCAATTCAACTCGTGATTTGATATTTTCAGGTAAGGTTAGTATTCACATTTAGGAAGTGCATGCACATTCTTAATCCACTCTTTCTGCGTATGATTAATATTCCTCTTCAACTTTAACGGTGGCGCAGGTGTAAATGTATTGACAATGAGCTTCCATTCAATTTCAGCTTTATAACCCTGTAATACAAATTTGCGATGCATATCATTGTCTTGAGGGAGCTTCGTAAGTAGTTACGTCAGATATTATATGGGGTGACAAAAATATATGGAGCAATGCTTGTAACGTTATTGTTATAGTTTTTGAAGTGTTATTTTAGAAAAGCTGTAAGATATCAACATGTTTTCATATTGTATGATTGTGAATAGAGTATTACTTTTATTAACATTTTCATTTATTTGGTCTTCAGGTCTCGGAACGTACAGGTAAATGCTTTTTTGAGTTGCAATTTAAATTAAGACAGGAAATTTAAATCAAGAAGCACATTCATAACAAAATTAATGGCGCTTTGTTATAACACATAATGAATTCATTTAAAAAGGTGCTCAAAATGGCCTCCATTTACTATCAAAGAATGCCAAAGTCTGTCTTTGAAATTGGTTAATGTTTGCAGAAACACTGTTTGCCAGATCAGCTCCATTTCTTGTCCATTTCTTCGATTTAACTCCAATATCTCCTGGTAACCACTCAACTTCAGATATCCCCCACCAGAAAAAGTCTAAGGGGATCAGGTCCTCCTATCACCATATCTGATCATCATTAGTATCTCAATTCGTTGTCTTTATGTCATGGCTAATTACTTTCACGAAGATTTTGCAATAAAGTAAGCATTGTTTTCCTTATTAGTTTAGCTTTTGTCCTTACTATTTCAGTCCAAAGCCACATACTGAAGAAGCCTATTTCATTGCTTATTTCCAAATCTACTCAATTTGAAGTAATGATGCATTTTCCTTTGCTCAGTACATATGCAGTAAGATCCTAATAATGTAATCTGCGTTCTGAAAGAGTATTTGTACGTTCTGAGGTTGGGGAATACAGGAGTGCAGAAAAAAGAAATGTCGCTATTTAACAAACAATAAAACTCAATATTTCTTTGTAACCATAGTAATATAAGACCATGTTGATATCTTACAGCTTTTCTAAAAAATATCAATTTCTAGAGTAGCACAGCGGAGTTAAAGGCATTGATCCATACGTTTTACTCAGCCCTCATAGGAAAATGTTAACTTTATGCTTAAGAAGACGACCCAGTTACACTTCAATTAACTTGAGGTGGCAGCTGGGTAAAGATGTACACTAAATGAATTAGTCTGTTAGCAATTCTGAAACGAAGCTGAGGATGATTTTATACTTTTGGAGCCAGTGCTGGTGCATGTATCAACTACTCCATGTCTATAAATCATCTTCAGCTTTCTTCCAGGATTGGTAACGGAGTAATTCATTTAGTGTACATCTTTACCCAGCTGCCACCTCAGGATAGTAAAAATTTCCAAATGGATTCTTTTGCATTATAAAATAATGTGTGCGTGGTACAAATATCCTACTTCACCTAATATTGTACATGCTGGTGCTACTTTCACCGTCAGTATTGCTGCGTGACTCTCAACAGTGAATTTGTTCAGCAAAACATGAAAGCGGTAATTAGAACATTTATAAAAGAAGTAGAGAAAATCTATGAAGGGGTGAAGTTTTGCATAAGGTGGGAAAAAATGTAATGACAGGGATGACAGAACAAAAAGTAGGTCTAAGACAAGGATGCAAAATGATTCCAATTTTATTTAACTTATTTGTAGGTGAGATAATAGACAAGGTTAAAGATGGAAATCAGCACTGTCCGGTAATAGCAATCAAGTAAATATATTCGGATGACTTAATGGTAGAATCTATAACAGCAGTAGCATTGCAGAAGGCAATAAATTAAATCCAGAAATTTTGTGAAGTATGAGGAATAAAAATAGGCACAAATAATTCGAAAGTTCTGGTCAAGAAGGGAGTTAAAATAAAAAGGGATGAAAAGTGGGTACTAAATGGAAATGGGGCAGAAATTGTGAATGAATTTGAATGCTTAGGAGTAAGGTTGAATAACAATGGAAAGTAGGGAGCACACAGGAGAAAAATTGAGGCAAAAGGAAGAGCGGCAATGAATGGAATAAGAATATGCAAATATAACCTACAAATAACAACCAAGTGATTAGAAAGAATGTCCCAAGCACTAGTAAGATCCAAAATGTTATATGTAGAGGAGATCTAGCGGGGGCACAGAGGTAAATAAAACTTTGGACCAAAACTACAGAAGGTTTTGTAAAGAGCTACTAGGCTTACCAAGATCAGCATCCAGGGAAGTAGCTTTAGTAGAATTAGGAAAGACAAGAAGAAATGGAATAATAATAGAAAGAATAACAATATTTTGGTATAAGTGTCTGGTCAAAGAGGAAGGGGAAATTATGAAATTATGTATGAGACAGCTAAAAAGATTAGAGTACTCAAATAGCTGGTAGGCAGAGGTAGGATGAATTATGGAAAAAATAAGAATGAGAGATATACGGAGATTAGAGAAAAGGAATACAAGCGATGTGGTTAAATTGGTAAAATGCAGAATAGAAGATATAGAAAAACAGGAAATATTAGGGAGTCTGGAAAATATGAAATCATATCAATTTTACAAGCGAATAAAAGGAAATTGGAGGCGAGAAGCATATGTAGATTAGTACAATAGCAAGACAGAGAAGGGTTAGCACGGATGACAAAAGGAATAATATTTCTAAGAGAGATAAGAGGTACGGAAATAGGAGTTTCTGAATAGTGTGGGGGAAAATAAAGCCTAGAACACTATGTAACAGAATGTGAGGAGGTTGCAAATTGGAGAAACAAGGTTTTGGAAGAAAAATGGGAAGAAGTAAAGAAGAGGATAGCAGCTATAAAAATGTTAACGGGCAGAGAGAAAAAGAAGGTAAGAAGTATTGGTGAGTTCTTGCAGAAAGTAAAAGAAAAATGGGCCAGGAATGTAAAGAATATAAGAAAGGAAGATGAGGGTGAAAAATTGGACTAATTAAGTGGAAAAGGAGGTATGGAGGTTAGTAGCTACCTGACAGAGCAGAAGACCAAGGTGTCATATAACCCAAGGTAGTAACAAAGTAAAGACAAATAAATTTAGCCAAAAGTTGTAACCTGTAAAATGTTGGGATATGCACAAGAAATGCATATCAACTATATCTTCACATTAAATAATATTACAAGAGAATATAATCTTCAAATTCCACATAAAAAAGAAACAAAAATAGTGGCTTTGATAGAAACGAACCATTTGAGAGCAAACATTTGCATAAATGATAAACTCATCCAACAACAAAGTTATTTTAATTATCTTGCTATATTGTGTCATATACCAGTAATAGAGATAAACAAAAGAAACCAAACAAATTCCAAACAATACGTGGCACAATAAAAGAAGTTTGTTAAAACTGTATAAAATAATGGCGATCCCAACCCTGCTTTATGGGTGTGTAAACTGGGTCTTGACTATCTCACAACAGAAGAAAGTGAAACCTGCTGAGATGACATTTCTGAGACAGGTGGCAGGTTATAGACTCATATACAAGAAAATAAACGAGAATATTAGAAGAGAATTGGAAATTCAGAGTCTAAATGAAACAATCATTGCATACAGGCAAAACTGGCAAGAACATGTGCAGAGAATGACCAAAGACCGTACACCACAAATAGTATACAAGTATAAACCTGTAGGTAGAAGAAATGTTGGCAGGCCACGAAGGAGATGGTCCGATCAATTTCCTTGAAATCAGAACGGGCCACAAGACTTATACCGTGATGATGATGATGATGATTATGATGATGATGATGATGATGATGATGATCTTCACGCCATTCATGCCCCCGCTTGAAGTGTAAGCGTCCCCTTGGCCTGTATATAACTGTCAGCGATTTGGATGTGCGTTTGTTAAGAGACGACGTATCTGTTACTTTTGATCGGCTCAAGAACCAGTCAAAATGTAATGAAGCTCGGCCGGCATTAGGGTGTGCAGTGTCTCGTGAAGCCAATTCCATAATGACGCCTGTGCATCTCCCAATTACCCCTTCTGTAATACCGCGTTATCCAGGTCCTGCCGTTGAAGAGATCACTCTCTGCTCGTAACATTTTGGCTACCGGTTGTTCCCATTCTGAGTAATCGAGGGCGGAATAGTGGTACAATTGTCCATAGCAGTATTGTTATGATCCAATTCACCGTTTCCTCGTCGTATACTAGGACCGCAAACCTCCTGTCTCATTGACATTCAACTGCTCTAATCCCAGTTTTGTTAGTCGCACGCTCTTGTATTGATACCTCAGTTCGCAAGAATTTGATTGGTTAAGTCGTAGTAGTCTGCTTAACAATGTCACTAATTGATCCTTATTGTACGATCAAAGCCATAAAGCAAAAGCAAACTTTTACAACCCTGCCTAATCCAAATTATCCTAACTCGTGGAAGCTGTATAAACTCCGATTCGTAAGACAAAGACACAAGTAATTCATTAACCATTCATTCAACCCATCTTCAAGTTTAGTAAATGTGATGGATACGCATTTTTAATGTACTTATCGCGAATTCCACCAAAAATTCAAGAGAACTAGTTGTCTTCGTATACAAATTTTATGCATTAACTACATTCACGAACTTTAAACACGCCCCTGAAGAATCAACCTACACATGCAACAGTTGACAGTAACATTATAACACAAAATGGCAGATCTACACAGTGGGACCAATTGGATTTAAATCTTCAGCCAACGCGGGTTTTCGTGGTATAACGATGTCAAAAATGCTAAGTGTTAGGCAGACTGTATTTCCTTTCCGTCGTAAAGTACGGCAACTTTCAGCTCATACAGTAAATTAAAGGCGCATGTAGTTTTCTTCCTTTGCGTTAAAACTTCCAAAACGTAATCAAAACAATTTGTGAAGCTGTAAAAATCCTGTAAAGATCTGAGCTGGCGGTCTGAGGTCTGCTGTTAATTTCTCGTATAAGATAAACATAATATAAACTAGCATTTTCACTCTTTCGGGGTCAAGTGTACATTTTTTTCTGTCACATATGCGTCCTGCTGCGCTAAACAGCCTGTCAGAGAAAATTACTGGAATAAACAAATATTTAGCGGCCATTTTTTCATTTACAGCAATTTCCCGGAAAATACATCTTCAGTGTTTTGGATAATTCTGGAAATGTTGAATTTGTTTTTGCAGTACTCCAGGGCTCTAGAAAGAGCAGGTGACAAATATGCAGTGATTTTCTTCTTGGATACTAAATTTGACATACATGATTTTCTTACACAGTGTCACTGTGCAGGTAAAAATTAAAATAAAATAAAATGAGTGAGTAAGTGAGAGAGCGAATAATGGAGTGAGAGATTGATTGAGTGAGTGAGGAATAAACATCTGCAATACTATACTCAGTCACCTAAACTTTTAAGCCAGTGTATAAATATTCCAAACTTTTACATTTAACTATATATATTTTTACAAAATAATTCTGGAGATAATATTAAAAAGCACAAAAAATAACAATAAATATTCAATGCTAATACGACTACCTTAAAAAGCAAAACTTATTTTTACCCACTTTTTATTTTTTATTTATTTATTTATTCTTTTTTTAGTTGTAAAACAAAGTATTTTCATCTATGAAAATATTTAACTAAAAAAAAAAAAAAAAAAAACTACCCAAAACTAATTTTTTACTGGTGTCCAGTAAACAATTAACCGGATAACTGGTCATTTAAAAACCAAAATAATGAATGCTAAATCTCCCTATCTAAAGCCACCGGAGTCCGGCGGGAACTTATATACTGGTAACCAGCACAGCCACCGTACAGGTACCACATTCCTGGCAATTTCTCGAGCTTTGCGACGTTCTACTTGAGGCAATTATGTTTTGATTTAAAAATAAAACAAACGGCGCACCTGCCCAGCGGTTAGATCGCTTGACTCTCACCGCCCGGGTTCGATCCCAGTCACCCGCAAAGTGAGATTTGTGCTGGACAATTAGGCTTAATACCGTTTATCTACTTGCCTTACTGTCATTCGGGGGCGGCATGGTCCCCATTCGCTGAATTTCTCTCTCTTATCTGTAGTTGTGGCTCCTTCAGCAATGCCTAAAATAGCATAACGGGTAGAATACCATAAATGAACAGATTGTGTCCTATACCAACAGAAGAAGATAAAGGACTTTAGAAATTACTACCGAAGTATCGAAAAGGTGTGGAGTGAATTTTCTGAAATACCATTCGATGTCGATACTATGCAAATACCGTGAGTATCGGGGTATCGGAAGTATCCAGGACCGATTGCTTATTTTTGTATTAGAAATTTTATATACCTAAAGAGGGAAGAAAACTAGTTTCAGATGCACTATAGTATATGTCCCAGACTTGCAGAAGGCTTGATGGTGTTAAACTTTAATTATATAGTGCGATTCATATAAACCTGAACCGCATCAATAGGCCATAACCTTTGAACCAATAATAGAACACACGTACAGCTTTGAGAGAATATAATACACAATTGGGAGATTACATTACACTATTTACATCTCAGAGGAAATGTTGGAAGTGTCGTCCACCAGAATCTATGCATCGTTGGTTCCATTTTCTTTGATACGACTGAAGCTTATGTGGGTATACTCATGACATTTTTGGAGCAATCGGATGATATCAAATTAAGAGAAGGTTATTTCCAAAAAGATGGAGCAACGTGCGTTACATATATGGCTGAGGAATAATTAGGAAACAATCAAATTTTAGAATTTTAGGACCAATGCTCCTTCACATGCTTTGAAGTTCCGGATTTCGCTGAGTGGCTAAATCAGCAGCTGGCGGATTGCTCGCCCGTGTTCAACACCAGAAGGTGACCGCACGTATTTTTAAAACTATGACGTACGGTTAGGTCAAATTGGCTTAATAAGACTGGGGGATGGTTACGTAGTGTTCTAATTCGGGACCATCAACGAGTCGACTCGGTTAACGTCATAGATGAGCTACATATTTAAGATCAGTGATTCCAACCATGGGGTTCAGTACGGGTCAGTTCGCTCCAGGAGTCAACCTGAGTTATTGCTGGTGGGTCATCAGGGTCCTTGCCCGCATAAATTTGACAGAGCTTAACTCCAAGAGTTAGCCGAGGATCTGTGGAACTCCTCAGCCATACATGAAACATCGCATCATTAAGGAAAGCCCTTAGAAATCAGTAATACCTTGTAGTATCACTATTTTCACCCCTAAGCCCCTTCAAGGCAAAGAGAATCTCTTGTAACACATTTGTACTACCAATCAGAATTAGTATCCAGTAAAGACCGTACTAACTTGTACTGTTCCCGTCTTCGGAGTTCTATCCCCTACCTCTTCCCTACCTTCTAGCTACGCCCCTAGTTACAGGGTGGGTTGTACATCCTCTTTTGCCCTTCCTGTACAACCTAACCTAACGTAACGGTGTCATACATCTAATGACACCATGGAACTTGTAACCAGAGTCTTTGATAATCGAATAATCTCAAAATATCTGTGAACTCCCAGATCCCCGTACCTAACCTCGCCGGATTTTTTTCCTGTAGGGCTCCATAAAAATAGAGTGTACAGGAATAGGCTACGAACAATTGATGGTCTTAAGGAATCCATTCGAACCAAATAAGTAACATTGGCGAGGATACTCTCCGTCAAACTTCAGAGAATATGGTGAGACGAGTATAAACATGTATAGATGATGGTGGAGGACACTTCCAACATTTTTCTGTGATGTAAATATTGTAATGTGATCTCCAAATTGCGTATTATATTCTCCCTAAGTTGCACGCGTGTCCTATTATTGGTTCAAGACTTATGCCCTATTGAAAGGTCCGGGTTTATATGGATCGCTCTATACATAGGTGTCACTAAGGGATTCTGTATGCAACATTAGAAAATATAATTTTCAATATATACTTACTGGAATATTTTAATTTTGGTATACATATTTGCTAATTGGTGAAAATATCATGATAGTGCTTCAGGGACATACTTCGATAGCAATTATCAGGCTCTTTTATTTTTAAGGTAACGAGATTTATTCCAGGTACTGATCTAAATTGAATAGTTATGGACACTTAACAATAAAATGGGTTTACTGAGACTTGCATTAGACATCGCTGCAGAAATAAATATGTATGACCTGCTCAGGACTCTATGTAATTTGTATGTATATATACTATGTTATAGAGTGCATTGGAGAATCCTGGTAATTTAAGTCATATCGATCATTCCTTTTTCCTACACTGCACTAGCAGCTTAATGCTGATCTTGCAAATGTACTTTTTATATAATTTATACTGTGTAAGAAGCAAATGTATTGCAGTTTTGAAGAAATTAGTTAAACTGTTCCTATAGCAGATTGCTATGAGTTATATCGCAACATGGCTGTAGGCTAAGATACAATGATATAAACGATTTGAGAATGCTCTAGCTGTATTGGAATTGTTATTTCATAATACTGAACATCAATTATTCTTTTAGATTTTATAAAAGTTAAAGCTACAGCTCAAGAATAATATGCAAACACTAATAAAATTATACGACCGTTTTAGTATTACTTCTGTACTTCTCCTGTAAATTTGAAAAATATGAGAACAGCGTACTCGAAAGCATATTCATAAACATAATGCATAAATGGATTTTTAAAATGTCACGAAGTTGTACGCAAACCCGGCCGCGCGTTCCCCATCTCTGTCAAGAGTGAGTTGTAGAGTGGGAAGTGGCAAGCACCCCGAAAATCTGGAATCGACGCCGGATCCACCACCATGCTGACCACCAAGTACACCACTTAAAATGTTATATTAGGCTTTCATCAATATAGGAATCATAGCCTTACTGAGCTTTCATAGAAACAATTTCTAAGCAACCTGTCATTCATTTGAGTTTTATCCTTAAGGAATGTGCTATGTCAAGTACCACGTTTTAAGTTATTAACATCAGCTTACAATTACAACACAAAAACCTCGCATAAAAAGAAATTGCGATTTTTAATGAAAGAGTATCAAGCTCCAATTCTAAGTGTTTCATTAACTAATTTATAAATTCTTAGAAACTGTTAATGCATCTTAAAATTTGTTGCATACACCTCCCAAACAGTAATAAAATAATAAATAAGTACTGTAGACCCATGACAAGAAGGCAAGTCAGAAGAATTTGTAGCGTAATCACTTTTGCTATCCCAATGGTGTATATGCTCACCTTCCCAGTATGACAACGATGGAAGATTCGTTTAAGATACACAAGTGTTGTCACATAACTAACCTGCTGCGTTTACTGCAACAAACGTAGATTTGGCAGCATGGGTACCTCATATGCACTCTCATACACTCATTTTCTAGTAAACAGATCCAATACAGAAGCAGATAAACAGTTCAAGCTCCACTGTCCTAGCCTTCTTGTCGTGGGCATACAGTATGGTTATTAAGTTATTACCTATTGGATTGGATTGGAGCGGATTGGACTGGACTGGATTGTTTGGAGTGAATTCGGCGCCACAACCAGATTGGTCTTTTGTACTTATGCCCCAAATGGGCACTGTCGGAAGTGCGTGTGAGGTGAGTGACAGAGGGCAGCCTACCTCATGGAGTAACTACAGTACAGAGGGCGAGGTCCCTGCAGTTTACCAGATATAAACTTCCCGGCACTGGGTTTAGGACAATCGTCATTCCTCCTGCTGTGGTCCTGAAACAGTCATGAGACCGGAGTCGGAGACCAGGGCTGCCTCCCTAGAGCAAAGTACTCCAGGCAGTCTTGCTCAATCGGCATCCCAACTGCTGCGCTTCTGAATCGGACCACCAGACTGGCTAGGAGGCCGAAGTCCGCCCCTTAGAAATGGAAAGCAATTTCCTCAGCATATGCGGCCATGCACCTCCGACACTCCCGCCGACACATCTACCTTGAAAGGAACAGCCAGATGAGAGATGATACGAAATGACAATGGGGTGGTAGGGAGCGACAGGAAATTTCGGGGATGTAATTAACCTTATCAGCATTCACCTAGCGACCCGGGAAGCCCTTCCGAAAAAGAACATTAGTCAGGTAGGTCGGCCACGGGAGTCGAACCCAGGCCTCCCGAATGCTGGCAACAGAGCGAAACTGCATGAGCCATCGCGATCGCCATACATTAGATAAATGAAAAGATATATTTATTTTTCCTTCCTATGCAATGAAAGTGGTTACTGTAATTTTTTCAGTAATGGATGTGCAATTATCATGGACAGATAAGTCCTGCGCTCAAAATCCCTGCAATAAAAGGCCACTCTGCAAAATGACATCATCTCATTTGGAGTCGGGAGGCTTTTAACAGAATGTAAATGAACAATTTTACAGTAGGCTGTCACCAAATAGGTTTCTGAACAACAAAGGAGGCGGGGGGAGCACAAGCTCATTTCCAAGCGGATATTTTTATCAGCTTATTGTGATTTTAATAGCAAAGCCCATTTTTCCCTGTGTTTGAACACATGCCTAATGCACCACTCTGTTTTCTCAAACTAACTTCATTCAATTAATATTCATTGGTTTGCAACGTGAGATACGAGGAGACACATACTTGGCAATATTGCTTGTTTTCTTGCTTTTAGCGAGGAACCCAATGCTGAGGATGTTACACATATACATAAATGTAATAAACAGAGAATATGTGTTACACAAATAAAAATATTTGCTACTTTTAATCCACCTATCTTAAGAATTGATGTTAAAACTTCTTTCTACTTTTTTCAAAGCGATTTCGAAGGCATTTTACCTTCATCCTCAGTAACTAGCTTCAATTTTCTGTGTAATCAGAGAATATGTGTATCTGTAGGTTTCTACCCAACCTACTTCAGAACCAGAAGGAATAGTAACTGAATGGACTAGTGGAGGAGCAGTGGTTTCTACACTCAGATGACAACCTACTTCAGAACCAGAAGGAACCCTTGATGATCAACCTATGATGACAACTTTGGATATTGAGGACAACATACATTATTAATGGGATAAGTGGATCACCAACAACCGAGGATATCAGAAAGATTGTGGCGGAATGGTAACTGAATGGACTAGTGGAGGAACAGTTGTTTCTACACTCAGATGACAACCTGCTTCAGAACCAGCAGGAACCCGTGATGATCAACCGATGACGACAAATCTGGATACTGAGGACAACATACATTATTAATGGGATAAGTGGATCATCAACAACCGAGGATATCAGAAAGATTGAGGCGGAATAGTAACTGAATTGTCTAGTGGAGGAGCAGTCGTTTCCACCCTCAACTTCAGTTTCTACACTCAAATGACAATCTACTTCAGAACCAGGAGGAGCCCGTGATGATCAACCTATGATGACAACTCTACACACCTATGGAAGGATAGAGGCTGGAAGACGCAGAAAGGAACAACTCGTGATCAACAGGAAGAAATATGATAATCCCAATTTAGGTTAGGTCAGCAATTTTATTAAAGAATGAAAAGAACTTTATTTTTAGGCAGATGCTTGTAACTAGTTTTAAAATGTTTAGTTGTATAATTTGTATAAGATTGCTGAACAGGTTAGATTTATATTGTAAGCTGCTGGAAGTCAGCAGCATTAGGTTTATTAATTATTTAGTTTAATTAGAAATAAAATGTATCTGCACAACTCTGTTTTGTAAGAGCATAAAAAATAAAGTTAAATGGAATAAACTTGGTAGATACCATGCTTTGGTATAGCTTCTAGAGGCCAAAGCTTTGGTAATGCAGATTTTATTTTATTTTTTAACTTTATTTTGATGCATTTATTTTTTGTATCTGTAGAGGAAATTTTGTTGCAAAAATCTAAAAATTCATTAAGGTTTACTTCTTTTCCGAAAATAATAAAACTAACACTACGAACACTTTGGAGATTTAAAAGAATATGCCATACACTTTGCAGCAGGAGGCACTTGCACTCAAGGGATTTGACTTTCACTTCATTTTAAAACTGATACCAATGTTATTTAGAATATTGAGCACTTGGGGCTATTCCCAGAAAAGTCAATATTTAATTTTTCATAGAAACATCTTGAACATATTGCATTTTAAGCAAAACTTGTGAGCCTTAGTGGAAAAGAGCAAAATAGAGTGAAAATACATATTAATTTGGCGAAGGAGAATTTTCTTGCCAACTTTTACATTTAACTGACTTTTCGTTTTTAAAGTATTTGGTTCACACACACACACACATACACACACACACACAAACACACACACACACACACACGCGCGTGCGCGCGCGCGTACACAAGCAGGCACAGGCGCGCAGGATCGTTTATTTAAAACGTCCTTTCTTATGATTATGTAGAAAATGAAGGTAGCTACAATGAAGTAATGTATATTACACAAAATATAACTATTTGTAACAAAAACTTCACTTATCTTTGGAAAATGGTGTTAATTCTTCTGTCTAATTGAGATCGATTTCACAAACAAATTGCTTGCATCTTCAATCCATCAACACACTTCGTTGTCAAGGATTCCGGTTACCATGTTATTATGTTTTTTCAGTATTTCCAAAATCTGAAAACGAAAGAAACCTAAAAACAGAATCAACTGCTGGTATTTCAAAATTCATTATGCGATATTTATTTTTGAAGGTAAATATCTTTCCAAAACCATAATACGTATCGGACCATTTAATTGTTTTAATTATTTAACTTCAGGATTTAATTCATGGTTAAATGACTAAAAATGATCTGCTATGGCCGATTTACAAGTTTGTTTACACTTAATGTTACGAAAATATTCTTTCCTTCTGGTTTCCAAATTACGTTTCGTCTTTCCAATATAAACCTGATCACAATCTAAACAATTAAATTGATAAATAGCAGATTTGTTATTATAATTATGAATTTTATCTTTTTTAGAGAAATGTAGCAAAGTTTAGTACTATATTTATTTTGAGGAACTAAAGATATACCAACTCCCTTAATTCTTTTTTTTTAATTATTAGTAACACAAGGATGGTAATCTCAATTAGCATGAAGAATTAACGTGATTTTCTTAAGATAAGTGAAGTTTTTGTTACAAATAGTTACATTTGTGTAACGTCCTTTCTCCTTACACAAAGGGCCACAGAATTGTTTCCACCGAAATATTGGTATCCACGTTTTGTAAGGAGCACAAGGCTTTTTCTACTTACATTTAAGATAGAGACAGCAACAAAACCGAAGCTGCAATAGATGTTTTTTAATGAGTCGTTTTAAGAAGCAAGTTTAGACAAAGCTTTTTATTGGAACAACTAAGCCATGTAGGATAAACTAGATAAACAAATGAAGTTAGGTGTGCAGGACGCTACATCTACAAGACGTTTAAAGAAAACACTATACAGTCTAAGAAGGAAACACGAGGAAGCATATTATTGCTTTTTACTTTTTGTTTAACCTTTTTGTTAAGATGGAACACGCAGTAGTAAGCCAAATCCAGAGCTATAGCAGAATGGGAGAATGGAAAAAGAGAGAAGAAAAGCAGAGGAAACAAGTGTAGATGTTAATGGAGTAGAGCGATGGGACTTCTAGAACGCTGACCAAACTTTCTCTTCGTTTTCCTGGTTTTTATTGTCGTTTTCTGCGTTTACCCTTCCTTGGTGCTTTGTGTTCCTGCTGCGTGAGACGGAACTTCCAGTGGAAGAAAGAGATTTCTGTGTGGAATACGTTTACGAGAGGTAAGCATAATTACACCCACTCTTTATTTAAGGTAAACGTAACAGTTATTTATATGCAAATTGTGCACAAAATCTGAGTGTAAGCAAAACGAGACAAAGTTGCGGTCACATTTGGGTGCGAGGGTTTAAGAAAGGGAACAGAATCTTTTGAAACATATAGGGAGTAGCCTGTACATGAGTGACACGTTTATCCTAGGTTTCCAATGCGGTATGATGTTTTCCATTCTTGTCTCCAAATCCTCAGCTTCTAAGGTCCATTCCTCGCTATGCTTCATTAGCAAGGATTTTTCACTCTCCTCGCTTTGTCTGGCGGATAAAGAATAGGATTAGGATTAGGATTTCACTACGAAGGGGATTTGCTAAGTAAGCCACCATGCTGGTCCCATTATACGAGGGCTGTTTAATAAAGAATGATCATCTTTTTTTTTTTAAATTTACCTTTACTCATCCTCATAATTTTGATGGTCCCTCACAAAATAGCCTCCCCTGGATGTGATGTACCTGTCCCAGCGTTTCTGCCAGTCTTCATACACATGCTGGAAGCCATTTTTTGAGAGATCCTTCAAAAACACATCCGGAGCTCTTACCACTACTTCTGATGATGGATAATGCCTCCCACGAAGGCGTTTCTTCAAGCTAGGAAATAGAAAGAGGTCACATGAAGCTAAATCCGGACTATACGGAATGTGAGGGATGCACTCCACGTTGATTTTTGCAACATATTCTTCAAGAACATTAGCAATATGCGGCCGCGCATTATCGTGGTGCAGAATCCAGCCTGCTTCACGGAAATGTGATCTCTTGCGCCTGGTATGGCCTTGCAATGTTTTCAGGACATCCCTGTAGTATGGCCCAGTTGCTGATGTATGTGCAGGTACAGCATGCTGATAAACCATTCCATGAATATCAAAGAATGAGATGACCATAGCTTTCCCAGCAGAAGCAACCACTTTTGATTTTTGGGGGTTGGTGATGAAGGAGATTTCTACACTGAGCTTTGCTGTTTGCTCTCAGGATCAAAATGATGTAGCTAAGTTTCATCAGCAGTGATTACGTTTGTAAGAAACTCCGGATCTTCCTCTAACATCAGCTTTAACTGCATATTAGGTCCATTGTAGTGGTAGACGATACTGAACATGTCTGAACTTGCCTGGTTCTCACAGCAGGGAAGCAGGAGTACCAACAATGAAACTAGTGCGGCGTGTTTGTTTCATATTAAACTAACAGAATATAATAAGGTGGAACTTTTGTGCAAAAGATCATGATCGTTCTTTATTAAACAGCCTTCGTACTTATGCCCCCAAGTGGGGCACCCCGGGAGGAAGAATACGATTAGAGGTGACAGCATGCGGCCGACCCAAGAACCCACGTCAATTCAAGGGGCAGGGTCCCTACAGTTTATTTGGATAGAGACATCCGCCAGAATACACTCCCCTACTGCGGTACGGCAACGAACCCAGATGCCGAGCCCCAAGTGTCCCTGGCTGGCGGTCCCGAAATGGTCCCAGCAGAGGCGGGGAAACCGGACACCGACCTATCCGAGGAGGAAGTGGTTTACCTCAGAGCATAACATCCTGCCATGTACCACCAAGACACCCACCGACGCTTCTATCCTGAAAGAGACCACCGGATGAGGGATGATGTTAAATGGTAATGGAGATGAAATGGAAGGACCTGAAATTTGGGGAATGTAATTAATTTTTTAATTTAAAAAAGGGCAGCCCCATACCCGCCGCCCCCGGTGGCGATCGTCCGGCATGCAGAGCCGTAAGATACATCGCCTGCCTCCTACAGTTAGAGTACTAAAAAGCCGGGAGAATTAGTATGTTGTTTGCGTGTGTTATTCGGGTCCCGTATTAGCACCCCGGTTAGTGCCGTACTGTAAGATGCTGGCATGCATTGAATGCGAGCGTGTCAAGGGATGAGATCCCGGGCTGTAGCCATGAGCAAGTCCTGAGTAAAGCCAGGGATGGTTGAGTGTTCATGCATATGTTAGTGCGTGCAGTAGTTAAGTTACTTGCTTTCACTAATATTAACGTGGTTTTATCATGCAGGGAGTTGAGTGTGAGTAGTAATAAACTTAGCTGTGCGTGGTCCCCATCAAGCGGGCCGTGTCCGTTCGTAAAATTTCTGTCCATATTCGCTCCAAGTCGTCATGACGTACACACTTCCACGCAGTAGTATTCTCGGCAAAGACGGTGCAGCTGCTGGAAGTGTAACTTCAGAGAGCCCTTTTCCCCTCGAGTCCACCTTGGCTGGGTAGCTCAAATCCTACCCAACATTCACCTAGCAACCCGGAAAACCCCCCAAGAAAAAATCTATGGGTCAGGTAGGTCAGCCACGGGAATCGAACCCGGGCCTCCCGAATACGGGCCACAGACAAAACTGCCTGAGCCATCTAGCACGGTGGAATAGATAATGTCAATGTTTGTCTGTACATTTAAACTACTTATCCAAGGTAAACCAAACTACAAATGCGCACAAGTGAAAAGAAGTATGTAATATTTACTGTAGTGAATTCTTATTACTTTCTCTACTCCCTTTTCTTTGAAGTGTTCTTATAAGGGCTTAATATTGTGACGGGCTAACCATGGATTGTAAAAGATAAGGATCACATGGCCAGATCGTACACGGGAGGGAATTGCTCAAGGGCTTGGTGAGAGGTTGGGTTTTCTCTACAAAAGGTATGGTAATACTAATTAAAGGTACAATTCACTTAATAAGAATTTTTACTAGAAATAAACACATTACATAGGTGGCCACAGCGGCCGGTTACGTACCACAAGAAGTTGCGGACAACCCATCTATCTATGCCAAAGGATAGTCCAAGACATCGAGCAACCGGCTTACACTAAGTTGTTACACGAGTGATTGAGTGGGGGAGTGACATCACACGTACTACTGAATTCAGATGAACTATTATTTGTATTAATTAATACAGTCACTTGTGACAATGTTCTTTCAAATCATTTTTAATTACGGTAAACAACTTTGCATTCACACATGTTATAAAATTTAGCACATAAAGCGTGCACAGATTTGACAGCTTTGGTCTTTCATGTTCTTGAAATGACCAAGAGAGAAAAATCTAATGGAGAGCTCGCGTTAATTTATTTTTTCCTAAAGACAAAAATGTCTTAAAACGCTTATGATCCTTTACTTTTCATATTAATCTGAATGCTCCTTAGTAGGTATGGTTTTATTACATATACTGTCGCGACTGGCGGCAGCGCGCACAAAGAGTCAGTACGGCGCGGAGAGATAAGGGACTTGAAGTGCAGCACGGAGAGAAAGGGTATGCCGAAACAGATAAAGATACCGCGGAGGTAAAAGTTCTGCCGAAACAAATAGAGTTAGATAAATGGAAAATTCTAGGACATTTTGATTGATGGAGAACATCCTACAATCGTCTGGAAACATGAAGGATCGTGTATAAAAAGAAGTCGTGGCTAGTTTATAGGACTGTCGTCACGAGAGTTGTAAACAGAGTCGAATTGGATTCAAATAAATAAATTTTCAACGAACTTCTGGCTTAGCAATGGGTAATCCTCTTTCAACTTTTCTTGCTGATCTTTTTATGAGGTTTTTTCGAAATGCAAGTCACTAAATCATTCCCTTTAATTTTTAAAGCCTGGTATAGATATGTTGATGATATCGTTGCTATTGTTCCTGATAAATGAACGGTGCTTTAAAATTAATACATTTACAAAATAAAGCTATAAAATTCACATTAGAAACTGAAATTGATGGTTTCCATCCTTTTTTGGATTTGAAGATAATAAGAAATGATAATAAATTGGATTTTGTTATTTATAGTAAGTCTACTCATACTGATAATTACATAAACAGTAAAAGTTTTAAGCGTTTACTACAGAAATTTGCTGTTTTAATAGTATGATTTATAGATTAATAAATATACCCCTGAAAAAAGAGGAATTTTATACAGAATATAAACGTATTATTATTACTGTTTAATTAATGGTTTTAATAAATATTTTATATAAAAGAAGTTTAAGAATTTAAATTTCCAAAAACTGTTAATGATATTTCTACCCTTAGAAAATAAACGACGGTTATAATTTAAAAATTGTACTTACCATCCTTGGTTTAATAAACAATTTCAAAAAGTTTTTAAAGAGTTTGGTATAACGTTAGTTCCTCAAAACAAATATAGTATTAAAAATTTGCTACATTTCTCTAAGAATGATGAAATTCCTAATATTAAAAGGCCTCATATTTATCAATTTGATTTTTTTGAATGTGATCAAGTTTACACTGGCAAGACGAAGCGCAATTTGGAAATCAGAACGAAAGAATATTTTCGTAACATTAAGTATAAACAAACAGCTAAATCGGCCGTATCGGATTATATTTGGTCATTTAAACATAATATAAATCCTGAAGTTAAATTATTAAAACAATTAAATGTCCCGATAGGTTTACTAGTTTGGGAAAAGGTATTTATTTAAAAAAAATAAACATCGCGTAATGAATGTTATACAAATTTAAATTTTTAGTAATTAGTCACCACAGTGTTGACTGAAGATGTGGGCAAATGTCCATGAAATTAATTTCGTATAAAGAGGATAGAGGTATTGTCATCAACTTCTTAAGATAAGTGGAAAATAATTACTAAATATTTTTATTTGTATAATATTTGTTATTCCACTGTAATTAGCTTCATTTTCTGTGTAATCGCGTTATGAATTTTGAAATACCAGCAGTTGATTCTGTTCTCAAGTTTGTTTCGTTTTCAGATTTTGGTAATACTGAAAAGCATAAGAACATAGTATTACTGAAAAAAAAGAAGAAATAGAAGAACATAGTAACTTCCTTAGCAACGAATTTGTTTTCTCCTGTGGTTTTCCTTGACTGAACATGCAGACATGCGATGTCAATTAGAAAGAAGAATTAACACCATTTTCTTAAGTTAAGTGAGGTCTTTTTTTGTTATAAATTGTTATATTCGTATAGTCGAATTCCAAGTCGAGAATCAAGCGCGTACAACTGTATTGTGAAAGTGAACGCCTTTATTATGTGACGTAATTCTGCTACTATAAGGGTTGACCAAAGTGTACTTCTACGGGAATAAAGAACATTTTGAATTTCTGCAACTTGGACTTTTAATTCTACGAACCCACAAAGTCGCAATATATTTCCTTTAAGTACAATGGGAATAGGAATATACGCAGGCTTAAAGGATAGTTGTATCTTTCAAGGGCTGTTCATCACGTGATGGCTTTAATATTCCATTCCTTTTGCGCAGTCACGACGTGAAGGTGAGAAATGATTTTCTGTTTTAGAAAAATTTACTTATTTTCGCATTCATAACCAGAGTTTGGACTTTTAGGACCCCCGCGGGAGAACAGGGTTAAATGCTACGCGACGTAATACAACCTACTACGTATTGCGTCAGAACGCTCAGGGCTGTACAAACACTGCAGGCCCTACCGTTAGTGGCATAGTGACGGTGTTTGGATACAATGAATTGTTCGCTGATAGTGAATAACAAAAATGTCAGAGGCACGTAAACCAACGATGGAGGAAAAGTTAGCAAGATGTGATATTTTCACACAGAAGGAAGAACATCTCCAATGCAAGGTATGCTATGTAGAAATAAAGGGCACAAAACCCAAATGGCCGAGACAGCACTGCAACATTAAGAAACATCAAGCAAAGATTTTAGCAAGAACTGAGGTTGAGGAACAATGAGGGCCAAGTGTAACTTCACCGTCTCAGTCTGATATTCTCCGGACTTGTGTAAGATCGTGTAGCCGAGAAAATTCACAGAAGTTACAGTGATGTAGACAGTTTCTTGCAAAAGTAAAACAGTTTTGAATGCTCCAAGCAAAAACCTTAAATATAAAGAAATGGCGCCTAACGTTAATATGAGGCTCTAACAAGAAATGGCGCCTTACCTCCTCAGCCGGTTATAACTCACTGGGGCACCAGGCTAAATGTCGCTATGTATTATGTGGATCATTACGACATAGATATTGAAATTCTTAGTGTGTTAGATAACGAGCATAGTTCTGCACTACGAGCCGCTCTGTCCCTCATTTCAAGTAAATTACACGAGGATTTGCTCTTCATCAGAAACAGTTTTTCAGACCTATCCAAAATCATTGTTCAGCTAGAAAGGAGAGGCAATAAACTGCCTCATGCCATAGGGCTCATAGAAGAACTACCTCAACAGTTAGACTCAACAGCTGCTGGACCTGTCATAGATAAAATAAAATATAAAAAAATAAAACTCGTTTGTTAGCACATTTGATCACCCCTAAAGCGGCCACCTTGTTTACTACTGGAGTTAAACCACGCCCCTCTTTTTAGCCCGCCTCGGTAGCGTGGTGGTAGCATGTCTGCCTCACGTTCAAGAGGTCCCGAGTTCGAATCTCGGTCAGAGTGGGTTACCTGTATAAGGTTTTTCCGGGGTTCTCCCTTATCCTGAAAGATTAATATCGGGTAACTCTAAGCTCTATGGACCCTGGGCTCATTTGAGCATCATTTCACCCATTGCATTCATCGTCTGATATGACTTAACGTTGGAGGACGTAAATTATAAGAAAAGGGCCCCTCTTTCTATACTCACAGCATACGCACGTACAAGCCGAGTCCTAAAAGTCCTAAGTCCATTCATAGCAAAGATAGGGAACATCACATAACTGTATCTCAATAGAGAGAGAAAGAGAGAGAGATAGCAATATGACAAAGACATTGCAACAGCAGTCCCTGTATATTGCAAAGTTCATTAATGGTTACCATTTATTACCCTCTCTTAACCCGGATTGATAATATTATGCATTACACAAGCTGTTAAATGATAACCTCTTTAAGATCTGTAACACGTACCACCATAACTGCAAGAATTCTATATGCTTTGAATGCATTTTTAAATATAGGATACCAAGTTTTCATTTATTACGGCACTTATTGATAAATATGTGCATTTTAATGCTGTAATAACTATTTTGAACGCGAAAACGCCTTTGAAACGCTTAATGCTAAAATTCAGTCTCCCGTTCATTCATCAATATTACGAAATATAGGACATTATTCTAAGTTAGATTATATAACATACTATTATAATGTGCTCACTTGCATATACAGCTCGTCCAGCTTCTTGAAATAATCATCAACTGAATTAAAGTCGTTAGTAGAGGTTAAAGGTGGAAGATGTGCAGCTAGTGTAAATGCTTTCACGTAGTAGCATATTCCAAGTACGCCCTGAAAGTAAAGAGAGTATTCTGTAGTTTCTCTTTAGGAATGTCATCAGTCAATGTGAAATACTAACTCAATATTAAATAGGGTATCCTTGTTTTAGTTAATTGATGGAAATTAATCATTTCTTCACACTAGCCGTATATAGGCTAAGATTTTTGGTAGATGGAGCCAACATGAAGAATTCAATGCCATGGCCAGGATTTGAACCACGGATCTCCTGGTTTCCGTCCAGTCGCTCTAACCCATTTAGCTACCATGGTCAAATTGCCGTCATGACACTAAATTCTTCATTTGACTTGTACATTTCTCCGGTGTAAAAATTACCACAAGCGGTGTATCTCTGATGCGAGGGCCCCTACTGGTCTACCGGGGAAATATACGAGTCAAATGAAGCAGTTAGTGTCATGACGGCAATTTGCCCATGGTAGCTCAATGGTTTAGAGCGACTGGACGGAAACCAGGAGATCCGTGGTTTAAATCCCGGCCATGGCATTCAATTTTTCTTGTTGACTATCTATCTGGGTACCCTTGTGTTTACCAAACATTCCCAAATATGCTGCAGCAAAGCAAGATACATTTGGCATTCCTTAATTAAAAATAAATATGAATCACCTTCTAAACCTACTAAAGGAGGATTTTAAGATATAAATCCTTTCTAAGGAATTAGTGAGAATACTTTCACAGCAAATGCCTTAGATTAGAATATGTTTTAAACAGAAGATTGCTTTCTTCCTAGCCTCATACGCCTATGATATAGTTGCTAACATCGTAATCATCGAAGAGCTATTCTAGGTATTACATTTAATAACGCTTTATTAATTAATAAACCACGACTTTCTAAACGTTCAAGTCTAATATTAGCTAAACAAAATAAATCAGATCAACATAATGCGAAAGGTTCCGAAGCAGTTACTTCAAGATACAATGTAATTCATTTTTGTGTCTATTTGATCCTTAATACGTAAAATTACATTTTTCCGCATTTTGGTTTCAACTGTAGCCAACATTCACGATTAAACGTTTAAAATAATTACAATTGTCCATTTCGCGCTGCATTTCATGTTGGTATAAAATCGCCATAGTCGCTTATTTGATCTGGAAGGAAGCGGTTAACTCAGTTAAATTCGTCACACATTTTGTAACAGAGTACATTATTATCTAGTAAAGTGTAGGTTTAGGCAAAATAATGTGAGCATCTGTGCTTGTTTTGGAATGGTTCATTAATGAGGTGTTAGACTCCCATTTTCCCGTAACACAGCTGCAATTTTTCTTGGAATACCGGAATATAATGATTATATAGCCTTCAATGAAATGTTATGCCATTCTTCTATCAGAACCTCTTCTAAGTCTACTATTGACGAGGGAGTCGATATCTGCTACGTAGTCTGCTCTCCAATCCCGTTTAACTGGTTCGATAATTGTCGAAGTCTAGTTAAGCAATAGTTAATTAGTGAAAATTGATATTCTAGATCAGGTTTTATGAGGAATTAGCGAATATGAGGTTTAAAATGTTCTTACAGCCATCATTTCCTTGTAAATCATTGAAGTATATTTAAAACTCATAAAAATTTTCAAAAATACAATAAGAAAACTGTGGGCCTATAAATGTCTGAGATGTTCTCTAAACTAGCTTCCACAAATGTTTTCACTGTTTAGGGTAGATGCTTAAGAACAACAAATTAGTTTGCGACATGTCTGGCTTGCTACGTAGAGAGGGATGATTGATTTGTTGCTTTAGTGTTCTCAATGCCAGACCAGCAAAAAAACGACAGACATTCCCGTCATAGTGAATCGTGTTTTAGGTAATAGGTTCAGTTCAAAATTTGTCCCGCAGACCGTTACTTTTGCCTATGAAAAATTGGAGGACATTCGAAAAGAACAAAATCCAAAATTGAGTATGCTCCATCCGCAATAAAACCTGTTCCACATGGATCTGAACTACTACCAGCCCACTTTCACATTTAGTAGAACAATTTCACAGCATGGGCAAGCACATAGGCGCATCCCTTCCACTTCCTTCTATGCAGAATACTCTCCAGAGCCGCAAAATAAACGACTCCTGATCAATCATTCCAGACTAAAAGATTTACTGAGGAACATGAATCTCACAAAACAACAGTATGAGATGCTAGGCGCACGATTGCAGCAGTGTAATTTAGTAGCTCCCAGTTTTCAGAAAGCGACTTGAACAGCTTTCCAGTTACTATTCTGTGAAAAAAATTACCTTTGTGCAATCATAGCCAATTAAGGTTTAATGAATGAACTAGAATTGCAACACACCGCTGAAGAATGGAGGTTGTTTATTGATTCTTCTAAGTATCTAAGCAGTGTTGCCTCACAACCGAGGGCCGTGCCGTGGCTCAGTGTTTAGACCGCTTGGCTTTCACCAAGGCGGCCCGGGTTCGATCCCAGACGACCGCCAAGTGAGATTTGTAGTGGTCAACATGGCGCTGGGGTGGGTTTTCTCCGGGACCTCCGGTTCCCCCGCCATCTCATTCCACCGGTACTCAAACTCATATCATGTATCATCATTGTCATCGCCTGCGGTGCCGTATGTAGTAAAAGCGGGCGTTAAACACTACACATTTCATTTCCACAACCGAATACTAAGACATCAGTGGCACATTCAGTATAAATAAAAGGAAACAAAGAATGTATGTTAAGTCTATTAGGTATGATAATTGCAGCAGGTACGGCTGGCATATATGTGAAGATCTGAAGGTCATTGCAACTTTATTAGAACTGCAAGGGGATTTAGAAAATGCGCTTGTTTTCTATGCTTGTGCAATAGTAGGAACACTAGATCACACTACAATGTAAAAGAGTGGCCTCATACACCCGCAGAGTGCAGTATCAAGTATGTTCAATTAGTAAACCTAAATAAACTAATACAACCTCCTGCATATAAAATACGGCTTAAGGAAAAACTTCGTTAACACTTTAAAGCATGGTGGTTTCAGATAGCAACCACAGACATTATTCACCTTGAATAATGTTTTAGTGCAGTTCTTTTGTTATAATATTTTACTGACCTTTGTCAATTATACACACACAATTTTAACATCTTTGAATTGTAAACATTGTATTATGTTTACAATTACCTTGTAGTACCTTTTATACTATAAAAGGGCAAAATCCAAGCAACTGCGTTCAAATGAAACCCCGTCAACATCCAAGCATACCATTGAAGAAATCAAGATGGCCGTGGAAGAAGAAATACTGTGTCAATATCGAGCTGCTGAAAATGATTTAAATAGTATAATTAAAATTGTTAATGGTGATAAAAGGAGCATTAAGAAGGTACAAGAAATTATTCTTGATCACGTAAGTAAAGTGAATGAATCGTTAGACTACTTTAAGTCTGTTTCACAACAAAATGTTTATGATCCACAACCTACTTTTTTCCAAGCTTCTTACTCGGATGTGACAAAATCTGTGGTAAATGAAACTAAACATGTAGTGATTGTAACTCCAAAGGACCAGAATAAAGTCGCAGACAGTTCGCAAACTTTACAATTAATGCAAAGAAACATAAAATCGGTTACAGTAGGGGTTAAAGGTACCAAGAATGCTAGAAACAAAGCTGTTATATTAGAACTTCGATCCGAAGCGGAATGTAAAGGGCTTACTCAAGACGTGGAATCAAATCCAGAACTGAATGTCAAGATACCTGATAAGTTAAATCCCAGGCTTATCATTCACGGTATTGAAGCTGATTTTCCTGAAGATCATTTAATTCAATCTATTAAACAACAAAATCCAAGAATCAAACAGTGCCTTCTAGATGCTTCACAATTCATCAAGAAGGTATTTATTAGAAAGACCAGGAAAGGAGATTCACAATATGCCGTGATTGAAACTTCTCCTATCATCTATAAGGCAGTGAAACAAGAAGAGAAACTGTATATTGGATACTCACGGTGTTCAGTGTATGACAATATTCATGTGCTAAGATGTCATAATTGCTCTGGCTTCGGACACGTGGCTGCTGTCAATCACTTAAAAATTGTTCTTATTGCGCAGAAGAGCATGATACTAAAACATTTCCTAAAACGCACATGGAATGCATTAATTGTAAAACTTTAATAATAAAATGCTAAATAAGAGAACTAATTTTACTGCATCCGATACCAACCATCCTGCTTGCTCTTTTGACTGCCCAGCCTATAAAAAGATTGTGTAAATAATAAGACCGAAAACAAATTATGGCTGAACTCCACATATGTCAATGTAATTTACATAAATCAATACTTCCCACAGAAGAGCTAATAACTGTCTCTAATCACTGCTCCAGCACAGAATTTTACACAACAGCTCAATTATTAAAGTTCTTTGTGTACAAGAACCCAATACAAAAGAAAACAAAATAACGGGATTTATTTTACCAACTTTTACAACTGACAACAATAGCCGAAGAATACGTGAAGGCATCATTAGTGAATATCAAAATATTATAAAATTAAGCCAGCTTTGATCTTTCGATAGTGTCCTAGTTAATATCGCTATTGGTGGAATAAATGTATATGTGTGTTCGATATACTGTGAACCTGACAAGGATATAGAAAATGATCTTAACTTACTGACTCAAATACGTAATACTGCACAAGGGAATACACTAATCATTGCGGGAGACTTTAATTCGAAGCACACTACTTGGAATAGCCCCTTTACTGATTCCCGTGGAAGAGGAATGAATGGCTTTTGGAGTGTAAACAATCTGTATATACTAAATGAAGGATATACTCCAACTTTTCGAAGAGGACATTCCACAAGCTTTGTTGATATCAGTATGCGTAATTCGCTTATGCTACCATATGTTACTTCATGGAACAGACCATAGCCTTATTACGATAAAACTGAATTTTAATCATACTGTCAACACTAATTTCAACAATAACTCTTTAACACGTTTATATAGAACTAATAACGTGCTTTGGTCACATTTTCATCTTGCAGTTAAGAAAAATATTGACCCTCTATTAGATGACTTGAAAAAAGTGAACAACCACAGACTCTTGAATAACTTCGTCGATACGTTAACCAAGTGTATTTCGTTTATCTGTGACTCGCATCTCCCAAAAATGACAACAAAACGCTGTAAAAACCAATGGTAGAACTCTGAGCTTACAATAATGAGGAAACGAGTGTTGGCGAGTCAATGAAAATTCAAACGAGCCAAACGCGAGCTATTGCGAATAAAATATGAAAAGACTTACTATATGCTAAGAGCTGAATATAAAAAAAATTATCTTAAATGTGAAATTCACCAACTGGAAAAAATTCTGTACAGAACAAGTCAATCCATGGGGCATTGTGTATAAATATACACGGAATTCAAAAAGCTTAAATAATACCTTAACCACGTTGCAGACTGAAAACGGGTACACTGCTAATGCAATAGAAACTGCAAATGTACTAGCGAGCAAATTTTTCCCAGATGATAATGAAGTTGATGACCACCAAAGGAGGACCCGCCATGAGGTGGAAACTGAATCTGATATATCGGATGACTTTCCTTTTACTTATCCTGAGGTGGAACGAATAATATTAAAACAAAATGACCGTAAAGCTCCAGGACATGATGCTTTTAGTGCCAATATAATCAAACATGTGCATTATGTACATCCAACTCTCATAAGTAACATTTACAATAAATGTCTAGAATTAGGTGTGTTCCCAAATCAGTGGAAATTTCAGTTGTGAAAATTATAGCCAAAACTCATTTAAATAACAAAATGACTGCTACTGCTTACAGACCAATACGCCTGCTACTTCTACTAGGCAAATGCCTAGAAATACTTGTAATTGATCGTGTAATGTATCACTTACTAAAGCATGGCTCAATTAGTGATCTTCAATTTGCTTTTATGGCTCAAAAATCAACTGAAATGTCAATATATAAGGTGGTAGACTGGATCAAAAAGTATACGTAAATAAACAATCTGGTGTTTTAGTCTCTTAGGTGTAACTGGTGCTTTTGATCATGCTTGGTGGCCCAAGATTTTACAACAATTTTAAACTAAAAGATACCCAAGAAATATTTACAATTTAATCGTAAATTATTTTAGAGATCGCAAATCCTTGCTTACTTTAAGTGGAGAAAACATCCCAAAGAAAGTTACACGTGGCTGCCCCCAATGATCTGCGTGTAGTCCAGGTTTTTGGGATATGATGATCTGTTACAGCAACAACTACCGTCAGATTGTAGTAATTTTGCTTATGCAGATGATGCTTTACTACTTGTTAAATCAAATGATGCTAAAATCCTTGAAGAAAGAACTAATGAAGCACTTAAAATAATACACTCATGGCGAATTAAAAATAAACTTATGTTTAATCCCTACGAAACCTTGGCGATGATTGTCACCAGAAGAAGAAAAATGGAGCCCATCACTCTTACCATGAATAACGTCGATTTGAAGGTGTTATCTACGGTAAAATACCTTGGCGTTATACTGGATTGTAAATTAACATTTCGATCACATTTTGATTATATTGCTGAAAGAGCCAGCAAGCTCCTTGATGCCCTCGCAACAAGCCCCACCTGGGGTCTGAATTCTAGTATTCTTAAAATTATATATCAAGGTGCTGTAGTGCCCCTAATTTTGTATGGTGTATCTGCATTCCAGGATGTTCTTAGTAAAAAATGGGCAGTTAAAAATACTTGCACAACTTCAAAGGGGATTCCTCCTTCGCATAATTCGAGGATATCGTACAATCTCCACTGATGCAGCCCAGATTATAGCTAACATCGAACCTTTGGCTCTCACTGGTTTATCAACAGCAACTATTACGAATTTAAGACATGAACGAGAATGTGCCTCTTATCTGTCTCACTTAAAAGTACAAATGCCGGAGTATCCTACGACAGCAAGACACCCATCAAGTTTTGTAGCCTGTTTAAAAGAAATATGTAATTTTCATGATTATTGCATACATAGAGACGGTTCGCGTTACCAACTTGAAGATAATATATCTGCAGTAGAATGTGCTTTTGTTGTTTACGAAAACCAAACGGAACTAACTCACTCCATGTTTAAATTTTCACCTGAATGTTCTGTATACCAGTCGGAGCTCTTAGCAATTAAAGAAGCTATAAAATGGTGTACTGTTAATGGGAACAGTGTCCGTATTCTTAGTGATTCACAATCAGCTCTACTCGCCATTAATGATAAATACAATTTAAATTCGTTAGCACATGAAATCAGAACCTTGCTTCAAAACCATCCAGGACATATTTGCATGGGATGGCTTAAAGGACACAGTGGAATTTTAGGTAACGAGAGAGCTGATTGGTTGGCTAAGATGGCTGCAGAATCCAGTCTTCCTGTGACATACTCTTTATGTCCTATTTCTACTGTAAGGTGAATAATACATCAACATATTCTTGAAGAATGGAACCAAAAATGTCTAACAACTACAAATGGAGGTTTAACAAAAACATTATTTTTCCCTAGTGTATATGACAGAGGTAAATGTGAAACTCTTCTACCAAAGTTTGTTTTGACACAATTTTTAAGTGGACATGGTAAATTTGGTGAATTCTTATCACGCTTTCACTTAAAATCCAACCCCGAGTGCATGTGTGGTGAAGAATTTCAAACTGTGGTCCATCTCCTTTTCTGTTGTCCCATTTTCTGGAGAGAAAGACAAGAATTAATATTTAAGCTAGACTCTCTAGGAACTGCATTTTCTGCGCCGCTCACATCTTTGCTAATGAAGCCACAACAGTTTAAGTACTTCATGATGTTTATAAACTCAGTGTTTAAACGTCTGAAATAGTTTAAATTAATATGCATGAGATTAAAACATAATTTCTTCCTTCTAGTATTTAAAATATTTTTGTTAAAGTTGAATATATTTAGGTATCAACTCTAACCCTGATATACCACTGTGTAAAATAGGGTTCATAAACCTGGATAAATAAAAAAGCATGCCATTACACCCATTATTTTACTTGCGCCCTCCCTGTCCTTTACCACAGGTACATTTAACTGCAGTTGCCGAGATTCGAACCCACGACGTTTACTATTGAATGGATGGCCGGTCCAAACGTATCCCTTTAACGATCATGGCTATTCGAATCGTATGCACTATGGCATCGCAGAAAGTGATATGAGAACCGATTTGCCAAGTACAGCAAGACCGGCATATATAGCAAAATAATTCGTGCAACAAAGGGTTAAGGCTATGGACAGAAATGAAAAAGCCTTGCATACCTCAGAAACCTGTTTCAAAAACTCAGCGATTCGTTAGTCCCCAAATTGGGAGGATTTTGAAAGATGAAAACTTGAAAAACAAATCCTAAATAACTAGTTGCATGGAAAGCCTTTCAGGAATCGTGAAAGAATTCCTTAAAAACGAATAAGGCAGGAAACTACCAACAAATAGTTCAGGAACTCCTGGACAGTTACCAGAATCTAGGAAGCAGAATGTGTCACAAAATTCACTTTCTTCATTCATATTTGGATATCTTCCCTGAGAAGTTATGAGCTGTCAGTGACGAATACGCGAAAAATTATATCATAACTTTCAGAAGGTAGAGCAAACACATTTATTAGGGTAAATGAGACCCCAATATGATGGGACTTTAGTATGATGCGCAACCATACCTGGTTTGAATTAGAGAAATCAACAGATAAAAATATAAAAATAAAATAATAAAATAAAATCCGCATATATAAAAGCATATCTAAAGGCCCTATTATGCACACTTCATTTTAACTTTATTAATTTTTAAATCATATTACACAAAATAATTTACATATTTTGCAGATATAATCTACTTCCTACCTTAAAGAACTAACTAAACCTACAGATTACTGGATTCCAGTAACTTTAGAAATCTATTGATCTAATCTCTCTGAAACAGTCTTTCTTCTACTCTACTTCTGCTCCAACAATATAAATCAAATCTACATTTCTCCTACAGCTTTAATTGTTATAACAAGCTACGAAAGACTGTTTCCTATAATTTTAAAATTTACTCTTCTGCAGCTGGTATCCAAAGCTTCCTCCTATTGACTCTATTCAGAATAGGAGACGTGATAACACCGAAATCAAGATAATTGGTAAGATAATCATCTTCATATAATGCTCCAAAATGTGGAGTAGTTGTTCAAGGCATGACGTATAGCAGCTACTCAGTTACCCGAAGAACAAGAAGATGGCCACTAGCAATATTTTGCTTTCAAATATTGAGCTGTGCTAAAGTTATATATATATATATATATATATCAACAAGCATAAGATGTAAAGGTTTGAGCTTATGAGGAGTATAGTAATAAATTAAATGAGAGAGCACATACAGAGAATGCTCCATATTGCAAATATCCCGTATGATCTCAGGAAAATAATTTCGGACATGCTGGGTGAATATCATAGAGATGATGCTCCAACAAAAAGAGTAAGAAACGACAAGCTGGAAAACAGAAAACGTCGCTATTGTCCCCATACGCTGACTAGAATGACGGTATTCAAGCGCGTGAAGTATGATAACCCAATTGCTTACAGCGGTCCATGAAAATATGTACAATTTGTGTATAAAGTATAAAATGATTTACCACATTTGCATAGAGGTCGGGGTATCTCTCAAAACACATGTCACCTTTAGAGGCTATTTCATTTAAAACAGTAATATACAATTTTGTGACTTTTACGTATGTATAAGGAGATTCAGAAAATATTTTATGTGAAAGACAAATATTTAATGTTGTATTTTGTATATGTTTTATAGCAAAATGTTTGTAGACCTAATCAAAATATCAGTACTAATATTTCCATAAAGTTATTTACCTACTACGCTCATTAATGTTCACTTAAAATGCAAAATTGTCTCACAGACGGATGTTACCGTAACTGTAAAATTTTCCCGTTACCACCAAAGGATTAAAAGACAAATCCGTGCAAACTGTAGTTTGAGGTGGGGAATTTTCTTCAATAACATTCGGTCGCGTGATAGAACATTTGGAACTTATATGCCCTATTCTGTATTTACTGGAGTTTTGTTTTGGGGTGATGCTGTTCACGATCAAATATCTGTTATTAAAAGGCACCTCCTTTAGCTGTAAAGCCTCAAAACATTTATTCTGTTTAATATTAATATGGAAATATTTGTGTTGTGATACATAACCTCTATCCTTAGTACATAAAAGAGGTTATGAAACATATTCTCTACTTGATTTTCCTTAACAAGCGTACAACTAGATGTCTAGTTAGGTGTATCAATCTGTTCAACACTTACCATCTGTATCACTCCCCAAAAGCCAACCAAGGTCCACGTAGCCGAGCCAAAGAGGCCACAAATTTTCATTATATATTTATAATTTGCTCTAGCCAGCAAGATGAATTTAAACCACATTTAACGTCTATAACCTTTAGCAAGAGTGGGATGTTTAATATTATATGTAAACAAAAGACGAAAAGAGAAACAGGTTTTGCATTTGTTTCATATCCTTTGACTAAAATGTCTAATAAAGCGTGTTGTTTAAATCATCTTTAATTGCAGAGAGAGAAAAAGGTCGTTGTGTTGTAACTACATGGCATTCACTTATCACTGAATGTACAAAATGTTCTTACAATTATTTATTGTTCTAGCTGCTTTATGCTAATTGAGATAAATTTTTAGGTCTTACTTTATAACTTACAGTTACTCCACAAAGTATTCATTTAATGCATCACTTTAGGTTTACGGGTGAATGGATAGCGGAAAATCATCAGAATAAACTACAGCAGGGATACTGTCTTATTTATTGATTAGTAAAAGAGAACACAATAAAAACACATCTAGTATATAATCACATGAACATAGTGAAACATCAAAAGTAATATGCAATATAGTGTGACTTTGTGGGTTCGTAGAATTAAAAGGCCGAGTTGCCGAAATTAAAAATCTCCTTTATTTTCGTAGAAATACTCCTGTAGATTACAGCAGCATTAGGTTACATACATCATCAGTCTACCAGGGTCGATCACAATAGCAAACAGTGACAGCAGATTACATCCTTAGCTCTCGTTACAACAACACAGCTGGCTGTCTCTCATTTCACAACACTGTTTCACAACTAACACTTTGCGAGCCGTCACGTCCTTAAATACATATTTCATAATTTCGAGATATTTCTGGACCAAACAGGAATCGAATGTTCTATCGCCTTCCAGAAGCGTAACCCTGTCGGTGCCGGTAGGTCTTTTATCTCGCGCTATCATTATTTCTTCCGGCATACTCCTTATCTCCAGGCTTTTTGTGTACACAAGCCGTGCTATCGCGATCGGGTTCGCAACACTGCTCCTTCCTCAAGGCTGGTCGTCCCGAACATGTCCATCATAGCGGGCCAGACGATCCAGGTGAATCACCAACATCATCCCTCGGGGCACCTTCTGGATGCGGTACACCACGTCGTCAATCTTCTTCACCACCCGGTACTGTCCTTGCCATGGCTGTTGAAGTTTGTCAATTGTTCCGTTTGCTCCCAGGTGTCGTCCTGAAGTACCGGCATGTACTTCCTACAATACTTCCGGGACCTTACTTCGGGGAAGTACCAACTGTTCTCTTTGCGTCTTCCCATCAGGTGATTCCCATACTCGGAACAGCATACCCTCTCTGATTTTCAGCGGGTCCCAATGGGCTCAGTACGACTTATAGGTGGCGCTTCTCGGTGCGATGTCCTCCCAGCTTGGTCTGGTCTCTGCCTCCGCTTTCCTCAAGAGTGGTCCCAAGTCTGCGTCCGCCAGCTGCTACCTCCTCAGGCCTGCGCTATCCCAGCCATCCGCAGGCACCGCCGTGACTACTCGGACTGCTGCGACACGCTCCTTCTCTTCCACTCTTGTGCATAGGCCGCACTCCTCTGGGCAGGGTCTTCGGGACATGGCGTCTGCGTTACCGTGGTTCTTCCCTCTACGATGTTCAGAGACGAAGTCGTACTCCTGCAGCCTCGGAACCCAACGTGCTGTCTGGCCTTCCAGGTTTCTAAAGCTCAGTAGCCCAGTTAGGGCCGAATGGTCAGGCTTTTGTGTACACAAGCCACGCTATCGCGATCGGGTTCGCGACAATAGGCTGCAAAATAGGTATTCGTCTGCATACTGTGAATGGCGTAGAATATTACGCTTAGGTTTTTGAGTGAAGGATAAATCCATTTATGGATCTCCACTGTGTTGGAGGGCACAGTGTGGTATGTGGGCTTCACCTCAAGGGTACTACTCCACTAAAAAACGCCACTGGATTAGGAAGGATAAATGTGCTGCAGTACCACCAAAAGCACCCACGCATTCCAGGAGGTGATCTTGGCTGTCTAGCAGTGCGATTCAGCTGAGTGGGTTTCTGATGTAAGGATACAGGCTTGACATGAAGCCCAGCCTGATCCACTGCCTATTTTGGATGGTATTTGAAAGTATTCCAGCTATTATTTTTTGGGAAATGTATGGTAATTTATCACGCCGTAGCGCTGTCTTAAGTTTAGGTGTTTTATTGTCACTGCAAGTAATACTTGCAAGCATGCCAGTGATAGTCCATTATACCTTACTGCTATCTCGCTAAACATAAATATAAACATTTGCTTTTAATGGTCAGTTGAAATTTGCCGTCAGCTTCGTTAAAGTGTGTGAAAACCTTTTCATATTCCATGTATCTGCTTGGTCGATATTTTGGAGTGCGCACTCGGCGGGCGGCCTAGCTATTCAATTGTAGGTGCGAGCCTGTGCCACTCAAGTGGCACCCTCTTTCCCTGGGGCCACCTTGGCCAATGGTGTGTTGGTGTACGTGATTGTGTTTAACTCCCATCAGCCATGTAAAGTATCTGGAAGGTTAACTAGGTTTTCAGATATTGATGTAGGCCTACCTCCGGCTCCCCGAGATTAATTGTTCTTTCAAAAATAGACAGTGGCCTTGAGTGTTTATCGTGTGTTGTGTCATATTCCCCTAGTGCCCGTATTAGTTGATTGTGGCTTATGTTCTTCTCTTCGAGTAGATTGAAGCGGAGCCTTTTAATCAATTGCTCGATTGAGTGCGTTTTTTGCTTCTCGTGGAGTTGGTAAGCCAGTGCGTGTGGTGGTAGTCTGGTAATAACACGAAGTATTCTATTTTGCATTGTTTGCAATCTCTTAATGTGCGTTTTGGCTGCATGTCGCCATAGGATGTTACGGTTAGTGTTTAGTAGGCCCTCCCTTTCTCTTTATAATCTCTTGCATTCTCCTTGGCATGGATTTCACCAAAGATTGTGTTGTTTCCACTGTAATTTTACAGCATTCGTATAGTAGAGCGTTCTTTAGATCCTTTATATTAGATATCTTATTATTCCTAATACTTTTGTACAGTATACTCCACAAATTCTGTACTGGATTCATGTCTGGTGATCGCGGCAGCGTCGGCATCCATCGTGGAGTATTATACAAGAACCTTAGCGTTGCATCTAGAGCGGCGTGTAAATATAATCCTCAGAAAGACCCAGAGCATTCACACTTATGGACAGGTGTGTTTTTAGGATGCTTATATAAACCTTATGGTTCATAATTCCATTAATAAAACACAAATCCTCCACACTATTTGCACTCATGCAGCCCCAGTAAAGTACTGAAACGCCTCCATGTTTAACTAAAGCTGTTATATTTTTCTCCTCATGCTCACGATTCTTTTTTCTCCACACTATTACTCGCTCTTTTGCTTTCAAGAGCGCAAATTCACTCTCGTTAGTGAATACAACCTTCTTCCAGAAATCAAACCCATCGTATTTATCTACTTTTGCAAATGCAAATCGCTTCTTTATGTTAATTCAGGTAAACGTTTTTAGGTCTTACTTTATTACATATTTCCTTGTAGGTACAACGGTGAAGGATAAGTGATCCTCAAATATTTTATGTGCTGGTCGCTGTAAGATGATGTTAGTGTTGCATCCTCTTTGAATTGGCACAACATAACATTTAAATGGCATTTTGATATTTGAGATAAGTATGGGTATTTGAAAATTAAGACAAATTAGAAATATTTAAGCAAAAAGTGTTTGAGATAAATGATGTGCTTTAAATAGATTTTGAGGTAAGATTTTACGGTTTATCAATTAAGGCAAAGCCATATTGAATGAAGAAGCCGTTAAAGATTACTCCCAGAAGTTTAAACATATCCAGATGACATTTAAATGGCTTTCGAGAAAATCAATCGATCGCACGTCTGCGGTGTGCGATTAACATAACTATGTACCTCATTTTCAGATCTAGTGAATTTGAATCTCAGATAAGGCATATTATTATTGTTATTGTTGATATTTTTATTGTCCTTATTGTTGTTAATCATCATCAGTATTAGTACATTACGCGCAAGATAAGAAGAGGGCTGGATTTAGGGGGTGGTGACGGCAGAGGGGAAGATGCTAGATCTAATGCTCTTTTGTTTCTGCACTGTGGTCAACCTTGAAAAACACAGTTCAGCAAAATAGTGTGTAAGATAAGTGAAGATATGCGCTGCAAGTTTGAGATCTGTGGACTAACATTACGATCCTCTAAGCTGTATATTTATATACTTACTATTTATGAAACACATAATAACAGTAAAGAAATATGACAGCCATAAATACTCACTCATTCGCTTTGTGATTCTTTGATTTCTGAGTCCACTGCATTAGTTTCTTCGCTAGTATCCTCTGATCTGTTGAAAATTTCATCAATAGCATTTTCAATTACACCATTATTTCTCCAGTATTTCATTTCCAGTTTTGCAGTAACCTTCGCAATCCGTCGCAGTTACAGAAGAGAGTGCTTCAAAAACAAGGTTCTGCAGATATGTGGCTGACATATGACCAGCAACGTCGTGTCCTCTGAAAACGTGCCTTTTTTGCCCACGCCATTTCAATTGCTTTCAGATTACTTATACGGAGGTAAACGAATAATAGTGTGTCCCCTTTCGAGAACCATAACATCCAAAATATAGGTAAGTCTTGTTCTTAGGTTTGTTGGCCTCTATTAAATACCGCTGTAGCTTTGGTAATGGAGAGAAATAGAAAGCTATGTAGAAATATACAAAGGGCTCAGAGCAAGAGAAAAAGAAAGATAAAAGAACAATATATAAGGAAAAGGAGGAGGCCAAAAAGGGAAGGATTTAATGGAA